>CM038681.1:169777075-170138932 GCA_021605205.1 Aegilops longissima | reverse complement strand
CAGCTCCCCTTGCCCCTCCCCAAGCCACCCGGCCGCCTCTCTCCCCCTCTTAAATACCCAGCCCCCCTCTCTCTCTCTCCCATCGCCCTTGCCCGCTTGCCGCAAGCCAGCCGCCGCCGTCGCCCGAACGCCCGCCCGTCGCCCTCGTCGCCGAACACGCCGCCGTCATGGGAACCGAACCCCTCGCCTCCCGACCCGCCAGCCCCGCCGACCCGGGAGCCTCGCCGTGAAAAACGCCGGAGGTAGCCGCCCAGCGCCCGATCCGGTTTCTCCCGAACCGTCCGGTTTTTTTAAAAAAATATGTTCGGTTTTTAAAAACCTAGATTGTTTTATTTTTTCGGTTTTCTTAATTAGCAGACGTTCACCGAACCGTTCGTTTCAATAAACAGCGTTCGTTAGATTAGATTACATTACGAGCGTTCGCTTTTTAACTTCGTTAAATCGTTTTCTTTTAATCGGAATTAATCCGTTATTTTTACGATTTGATTTGAGATCGATTTTCAAAACTGTTTTATTTCTCGCTCGTTTATCGAATCGGGTGATTCAAGCGCTGGAGTTTAAATATGAAACCGCCGTTCGACTACCCTACTTTCACAGAGTTTTGCCACTGTGAAATTTTGACCTAATTCAGATCGCTAAGCAAGGCGTTCTCTCTCGAGTTTCGACTTTGAATTTGTTTTGATTCGATTCTTTTTGCAACCAGGGTTCTTAAGTTGAACTTTCGGTTAGATCTTTTATTCGAGATTTCCTGTGCATTAGATGAATACTTATTGTATGCTTGTTGTTTGTCTGCGTTAGATCACCGGTCGCCGCTTGTTACTTGAATCTCTAGGACACGCGGATCATCGACAAGGCAAGTAACACTTTGATCATACCTTTCTCATACCAGTTTTATGCATTAGATCTATTCCTCAAACACTTGCATGATTAGGATCTAATTAAATTGTGGGTTTGGGAAGTAGATTGAGTAGTACCTATTACTGTTTTACTTATGAAACCTTGGGAGTTACTTCTCGTTTGCTTGTTCATGCCATGCTATGCTAGTAGGCGTGGATTGGGTGAGTGAATATCCATGACAGATGTGAGATTGTTTAATTAATGGTTTATCTAAGGTGGCAACCTAACACACATCTGGGTGGATTGAGGCACTGGTTTCTATCGAGGACTTACTGTATTTCTTGGACCGCCACCGGGCTCTAAGGGATCATAAGATTATTCAAGCTGGAAACTTCCTTGTGCAGCCACAAGCCAATTATGGGCTCTGGCGTAGTTGACTAAGTCGTCTGAACTCTTACAGGTAGACTAGCTGATGTAGGGGATATAGGTTGATACGGTCTACCCACATGTAAGGTGCTAAGCGCACGAAGACTATGTCTCGGTCATCCGTTTCTCAAACACCATGTAGTCACGAGAACCAAGCGGAGGCGATCGAGTCTTAATGGGGAAAAGTCATAAACCTCTGCGAGTGTATAAACTAATCATGATTAGCCGTGTCCCGGTTATGGACAATTTGAGTATCGGTACTTGATTATCATGTGAATCTCAACATGTTACTTCTAAATAAAAGTTATTGGGTTTTGATGAGTACTTTTAATTGGGATTGAGGATGCTATCAACCATCTTCAATGTTTAACAACCACCATGATAGTTAAATAAAATTATTCCTTTGATGTAGGGAAAAATCAGCTTTATGCAAATGTAACAGTAGAGCCTTACCACCAGCCAAATATGCATGTAGTATAGGCTTATTCATTCATTGCTCTTTATGTGTTACATTGCGGCATATTCCATGTCTTGACCCGTTTTGGGCTGCAACTTTTCACGTTGCGAGACTTTTAGAACGACGAGTAAGGTGTTAGGTCGTGGTTCTATACTCGGTGATGCCGTTGGAGTTGATGGACTCGCTTATCTTCCAAGCCTTCGCTGTTATTATTAGATGGCCTTAAGCCATATTTTATTCAGTTCCTTGTGGACAACGATGTAATAAGTGTGTGATTGCTACTCTGCTATAAATCCTTGAAATCTTGTGTGGTGTCGGCATTCTTGATCCGAGGATGACCGAGCACAGGCGCTAGATCCATTGAGATGCAGTCGCTCTGAGAGAATGGTATCGAGCACCACGTTGGTATGAGACCACGACCACTAAGTTAAAGCCATAGATCACTCTCTCTTCCCATTTTCTAACTCCTCATCTTTCTACTCTCTTTAGGATGGCGGACGCGAAGATCAAGTACACCAACCGGATGAAGGCACACCTTTTGGATTTCACTTGAAGGAAGTTACTAAGTACTGAACATTGGATTACCAAGCTTCACGGGACTTTCAACGCATACTCTGCTGAAGAGGCTGGAAGATTCATGCTCACGTTCGGGAAGGACATTAGCCCCAATCACCAAGCCAATAGATAGTGTTTTGATTGCACCACTTGGAGTGCAGGAAAGAGCATGGCAGCTCACATCACTATGGGGCGCATTGGAGAAGTTTATCAAGAAGATCTCAAGGACACCATCTACCAGATTTGCGGACGGCCGAGGCGACAAGCGGGGCGTCGTCAACACCAAGAAGGATAGGTCCATTGCAGCTTTCATCCGGGAGTTAAATCAACACATTCGGCGCGGAGAATCAAATGTCAATGACATGTTGGAGTTGCGAGAAGGCGAAGAAAGGATCATCAATTGGAAGAAGAACTAAAGACTACGCGCAAGGACTACATGGGCGAGATCGTAGCTACGGCAAGACACAATAACGATCTTAAATGCGAGATCGAAGAACTCAAGAAGAAGTTGGCGCTCGGGAATGAAGACCAGTATGTCGAACACCCAATCGACTACATCAACATCGGCGACTCGATTCGGATCCAAGTGAACCCGACTTTGAAGGCGAAGCTGAAGCGGACATCATGGAGTCTTCCACGGTTCAAACTAGTAGAAGTCCCCACATATTAGTAGTATTCCTCCATGTAAACCTTTATAGTACCGCACTTTTGCGATAGTTAGATCGTTGTAACCCTTGTTTGATTGAATGAAGTGAATTTTGTGTGCATTTGCTCATGTGCATTTGGGTAGTGATTCCCTTAGACCTCATTCTATTCTACATTCTCTTCTTTTCTAAACCCATCGAGATGCCTCAGAGGCGCGACCCGGATTCGTTTTCCGCGAGATCACCCAATTGATCCAGCAGCGAGAATACCTGATTCAAACATTGGTGCGAACAACAACAACAACAACAACAACCCCCACCACCACCACCTGCGGATCATCGACTCGTTTCCTTAGATTGAACCGCGGTGTATTCCGATAACACCGAGCGATTGTAGCAGATGGTGGCTCCATAAGATAGGAAGGGCTGACCACTGCGGGATGCACGGATGGTGAAAGAGTGAAGTTTGCAGCACACCGACTTGAAGGACCCGCGGCGACATGGTGGGAGAATTTCACGACCACTTATCCGTGAACAACATCACATGGGACCAGTTTGACAAGCTTTCGCACTGCCCATGTTTGGCGGGAGCCATGGCCATGAAGAAGCGTGAGTTTCGCAACTTCGCCAGGAGGAAGGACTGTTGGCGATCGTGGATGACTTTAGCAAGTTAGCACGTTATGCCCCGGATAGCGTTACTACGGATGCGACTAAGCGGGAGAAGTTTCTAGAAGGACTGAATGATGAGTTGACATGCCGTTGATGGTAGCAAGTTTCAATAACTACCGGGAGTTAGTAGACCGAGCTCTCATGATTGAAGGAAGCGACAACAAATTGAGAACCATAGCGGAAGTATGGACAAGGAAGTATAACTCGGGATCGGTGAAGCCTCGTTATACCCTAAATCAGGAATTCAGTTTGACATACCCATGGAGGAGGAAATTCGCACAACCATAATGGCACCAAGAATGGGAGCAGGGAATGGAGGAAGCAGCAGACGAACCGCACCAACCGTCTACACCATCCAAGGTAGAACTGAGTCACATTACTTGCTTTAAGTGCCGCAAGGTGGGCATTATGCAAATGACTATCGAGAAGGCGAGAATGGAAATGGCAATGGAAGCTCGGAAAAAGCCCAACCCTTTCAACGGGGACGGTGAACCACATTGATGTGGAGGAGGTTGAAGATCAGCCGATCACGATGTCGGTAAGTTTTGGTTAAGTCTTTTCTGCGGTTGTTCTTTTTGATCTTGGTGCATCGCATTCATACATATCAAGGGATTTGTGGATAAGTACAAGTTACCAACCCAAGCCCTTAGGTCACCCATGCTAGTAACCTCACGGGGGCGAGTACATGGCTAGTAAATGGTGTGATCGGTGCCACTAAGGATCGGACACTATGTTTTCCCCTCGGACCTAATAGTTACGGAATCCCAAGGATTGGATGTGATATTAGGAATGGATTGGTTATCAAAGTATGGAGGAAACATAGATTGTACCACAAGGTCAATTTGCTCACCACACGGAAGGAAGAAGGATTAAGTATGTATCACGGCACGAGCGAGGAGAGCACAAGTTAATTGCTTATGGGGTAGTACGGGAAGAAGTACCGGTGGTGAAGGATTATCTGATGTATTTCGGAAGAGTTGCGGGAATGCCGCGGATAGAGACATTGAGTTTTGATCGAGCTGTTGCGAGAACAGGCCCGATATCAAGCGACCGTCTGAGGATGCCCATAAAGATTTGGCGAAATTAAAAGCAGATTAAGGAACTATTGGATAAAGGTTTTATTCGCCCAAGTTCTTCACCTTGGGGATCACCCGTTTATTGGTGGAGAAGAAGGATGGATCTTTGAGAATGGTTGTTGATTATCGTGGATTGAATGAAGTAACAATCAAGAACAAGTACCCACTACCGATGATAAATGATCTGTTTGATCGCTTGCAAGGAGCCAAAGTGTTCTCTAAGATCGACTTGCGATCGAGGTACCATCGATTGAAGATTAGGGAGCAAGACATACCCAAGACAGCATTTACCACGAGATATGGACTGTATGAGTATACCGTTATGTCATTTGGATGACTAACGCACCAGACCTATTTCATGAACACGATGAACAAAGTGTTTATGGAGTTTTGGACAAGTTAAATCGTGGTGTTCATTGATGACATTTGATTTTCTCGAAGAATGAAGAGGAACACAAGGAACATTTGAGATTGGTTTTGGAGAAGCGAGGAACACGGTTGTATGCCAAGTTCAGCAAATGTGAGTTTTGGCTAAAGGAAGTTGGATTTCTCGGACATGTTATTCCGGAGAAGGAATAGCAGTTGACCCACAAAGTTGAGACCGTAACCAAATGGGAAGCACCAGCGACAGTTGGAGAGATTGAGTTTCCTTGGACTTGCGAGGATACTACGAAGATTCATTGAAATTTCTCAAGGATTGCAAAGCCTATGTGAGTTGTTGAAGAAGGAAAACAAATTCATATGGGTGATGGGGCTGTGAGGCAAGTTTTCAGGAGTTGAAGAAAAGATTGGTTACCTCACGGTTTGATATTGCGGATCAAACTAAGGATTATGAGGTGTATTGCGGCGCTTCACGTCGAGGACTTGGAGCGGTGCTTATGCAGGAAGGAAGAGTTGTTTCGTATGCTTCCGACAACTTAAGCCCCATGAGTTGAATTATGCCACTCATGATTTGGAGTTAGCAACCGTTGTGCATGCCTTGAAAGGCGTGGAGACATTTTCTCATTGGAAATCATTGTGAAGTATATCACGGATCACAAGAGTTTGAAGTACATCTTCACACGAAGAATTGAATCTCGAGACGGAGGAGATGGTTAGAGCTAATCAAGGATTACGATATGAGATTGCATTATCACCCGGAAAGGCTAATGTCGTAGCAGGCGCATTGAGCCGTAAACCCGTCAATACCCTAATGATGGAAGGAATACCCAATGAGTTAGCGAGGACCTTGAGAGCTATGTTTGGAAATAGTTCGAGAGGCTATGTAGCAACATTGGAAATTGATCGACACTAATGGACAAAATCGAGAGAAGCCCAAAAGGCAAATAAGGAAGTTGCCTCTATAAAGGAGAAAATGAGCAAAGGAAAAGCTAAAGATTTCGTGAGGATGAGCACGATACCCTATGGTTTGAAGACCGTGTTTATGTGCCCAATGACCCGGAGATCGGGAAGTTGATTTTACAAAAAGCCCATGATTCACCTATTCGATTCACCGGAAATACCAAGATGTATTTGGATTTGAAGAATATTTTACGGTGGACGGAATGAAGAAGGATATTGCGGAGTATGTAGCAGTTTGCGGCGTATGTCGAGAAAAAAAGCGAACATCGAAGCCGTGAGGATTATTACAACCATTGCGATACCGAATGGAAGTGGGATAAACTAGGCATGGATTTCATCACAGGTTTGCCAAAGACCGTTCGAGGATATGACTCGATTTGGGTCATAGTCGACCGTTTGACTAAGGTAGCCCATTTCATTCGATCAAGACTACCTATAGCAGTGCTAAGTTGGCAAAGATATACATGACCAAATTGTGTGTTTACGGAGTTCAGGAGCATTATATCGAACAGAGGAACCCAGTTTACTCGAAATTTTGGAACCGGTTACACGAAACATTGGGAACCGATTGGAATTCAGCACGACTTTCCACCCTGAGACCGATGGACAGGACCGAGAGAGTCAATCAGATTTTGGAGGACATCTTTGAGAGCTTGTGCACTAGATTATGGATCTAGTTGGGACGATAATTTGCCGTATGCAGAATTTTCCTACAATAACGATTACCAAACCAGTTTAAAGATGGCACCTTCGAGGCTTTGTATGGAAGAAGGTGCGAGGACACCGTTGTCATGGGGAATGGCGGAGATCGTCGGTTGTTTGGACCAGATTTGATTAAGAGTGCGAACAGAAAGTTAAGTTGATTGAGGCAGGCTCAAGGTAGCCAGTCGAACGGAAAAGCTATGCCGATTCAAAGCGCCAAAGCAATTGAGTATGAAGTTGGAGCAGTATATCTCGAGTATCCCGCTTGAGGTGAAGCGTTTTGGAGTTAAAGGAAAGTTAGCACCCGTTTTGTTGGACCATATAAGATTTTGCAGCGCATGGGAGAAGTTGCGTATAAGTTGGAATTGCGGAAGGACTGTCGGGAGTTCATGATGTATTCCATGTTTCTCGATTGAAGAAATGTCACCCGAGATAGCGAGAAGTACCGTTAAGAACCACGGTGCCCTGGAGGCAATTCAGTTGAAGGATGACTTGACATATGAGGAAAAAGCGGTTAAGATTCTCGATTATGCCGTGAGTTACCCATGACAAGGTTATCAAGTTTTGCAAAGTTCGATTGGAGCCACCACTGCGAGGATGAAGCCACACAGGAAGAGAGGAAGTTTTTGCAAGGACCACCCTCACCTATTTTCTAGCCAACCCGAATCTCGAGGCGAGATTCATCTTAAGGGGTAGGTTTGTAACATCCCAAATTTTCAATTTGGAATGTTATACATTAGTCATCATGCATATCATATTTTCTCGCATTTTCCGATCCTAGAAATTTCACGCAACTCAAGGACCCTCGGAGAAGTTGGAAGTTTCAAAATTTTCATATTTGGGATCTCTCAAATTTTGAAAATAGGATCATTGGATTATTTAAATTATCTTCATAAAGTTTTCCTATAAAAATATCTTGAGTGGGAATAATATGACTTTCCCAAACAATTAGGAAAAATGAAGATATTATAAATAAACCAAATTTGGTTTTGAAATTTATTTTGCTTAGGCAAAAATGAGCATTTAAAATTATTATGCATGTATTTATTTTTAAAGTTCATTTTGTTCGATTCATTTTAGGAGTCGGAGAAAATTTGTTTTAATTAATTTGGAGTTCATTTGATATTTATTTTATTTGTTTTGTTTTAAATTTTATTTAAAAAAAAAAAACAGCCCTTGGGCCGAGGCCCCCGGCCGGCCGTGACCAGGCCAGCCCGGCCGCCGCCCGGCCCACCTCCCCTCGTCTCCCTGGCGCGCCGCCCCGCCTGAAGTCCGCCGGGGCCGCCTCCGCCGCCTTGAGTCGCTTGACCCGGCTCCCGTCGCCCTTCCCCAAGCCACCGCGCCGCCGCCTCTCCCCCCTTAAATACCCCCCCCCCTCTCTCTCTCTCCATCGCCCCGCCCCGCCGCCGAACCGAGCCGTCCCCAATGCGACGCCCGCCGTCGCCCTCGTCGCCGAACACGCCCGCCGTCATGGGAACCGCCGCCCTCGCCTCCCGACCCGCCCGAGCCCAGCCAGGGAACCCGCCCGGCGATCACGGAGGAGGTAGCCGCCCGCGCCCGATCCGGTTTTCTTCCCGAACCGTCCGGTTTTTTAAAAAAATATGTTGGTTTTAAAAAAAACCTAGATTGGTTTTATTTTTTGGTTTTCTTAATTAGCAGACGTTCACGAACCGTTCGTTTCAATAAACGCGTTCGTTAGATTAGTTACATTAGCGAGCGTTCGCTTTTTAACTCGTTCGTCGTTTTCTTTTAATCGGAATTAATCCGTTATTTTTACGATTTGATTTGGATCCGATTTTCAAAACTGTTTTATTTCTCGCTCGTTTATCGGAATCAGGTGATTCAAGCGCTGGAGTTTAAATGAAACCGCCGTTCGACTACCCTACTTTCACAGAGTTTTGCCACTGTGAAATTTTGACCTAATTCAGATCGCTAAGCAGAGGCGTTCTCTCTCGAGTTTCGACTTTGAATTTGTTTTGATTCGATTCTTTTGCAACCGGGGTTCTTAAGTTGAACTTTCTGGTTAGATCTTTTATTCGAGATTTCCTGTGCATTAGATGAATACTTATTGTATGCTTGTTGTTTGTCTGCGTTAGATCACCGGTCTTGCGCTTGTTACTTGAATCTCTAGGACTCGCGGATCATCGGCAAGGCAAGTAACATTGATCATACCTTTCTCATACCAGTTTTATGCATTAGATCTATTCCTCAAACACTTGCATGATTAGGATCTAATTAAATTGTGGGTTTGGGAAGTAGATTGAGTAGTACCTATTACTGTTTTACTTATGAAACCTTGGGAGTTACTTCTCGTTTGCTTGTTCATGCCATGCTATGCTAGTAGGCGTGGATTGGGTGAGTGAATATCCATGACAGATGTGAGATTGTTTAATTAATGGTTTATCTAAGGTGGCAACCTAACACACATCTGGGTGGATTGAGGCACTGGTTTCTATCGAGGACTTACTGTATTTCTTGGACCGCCACCCGGGCTCTAAGGGATCATAAGATTATTCAAGCTGGAAACTTCCGTGTGCAGCCACAAGCCAATTATGGGCTCTGGCGTAGTTGACTAAGTCGTCACGAACTCTTACGGGTAGACTAGCTGATGTAGGGGATATAGGTTGAGTACGGTCTACCCACATGTAAGGTGCTAAGCGCTTACGAAAGACTATGTCTCGGTCATCCGTTTCTCAAACACCATGTAGTCACGAGAACCAAGCGGAGGCGATCGAGTCTTAATGGGGAAAAGTCATAAACCTCTGCGAGTGTATAAACTAATCATGATTAGCCGTGTCCCGGTTATGGACAATTTGAGTATTAGGTGCTTGATTATCATGTGAATCTCAACATGTTACTTCTAAATAAAAGTTATTGGGTTTTGATGAGTACTTTTAATTGGGATTGAGGATCTTGTCAACCATCTTCAATGTTTAACAACCACCATGATAGTTAAAAAAATTATTCCTTTGATGTAGGGAAAAATCAGCTTTATGCAAATGTAACCGTAGAGCCTTACCACCACCAAATATGCATGTAGTATAGGCTTATTCATTCATTGCTCTTTATGTGTTACATTGCGGCATATTCCATGTCTTGACCGTTTTGGGCTGCAACTTTTCACGTTGCGAGACTTTTAGAATGACAGTAAGGTGTTAGGTCGTGGTTCTATACTCGGTGATGCCGTTGGAGTTGATGGACTCGCTTATCTTCCAAGCCTTCGCTGTTATTATTAGATGGCCTTAAGCCATATTTTATTCAGTTCCTTGTGGACAACGATGTAATAAGTGTGTGATTGCTACTCTGCTATAAATCCTTGAAATCTTGTGTGGTGTCGGCATTCTTGATCCGAGGATGACAACGAGCACATGAGCGCTAGATCCATTGGTGCGGTGGCTACAACCCCTCAAATTAATTCATTCAAGATGTCATGGCACTTCTCCATGCATCTGGCCAACCATTGGGTTCTCAAGGTGCCCATCAGCAAATCCTCCACCCGGTGGTGAATTCGAAGTCCATCTTGATTCTTGTAGTTCATGGGGTCATCATCATCATTGACTCTCACATCTTGCTTATGAATTTCACTCAACCCAAAACCGTCTCTGAGCATAGCAAAGTAACTACTTCGTCCGGGGTCATGGTAACAAGGGATTGGTTCATCCTACCACATGATACTACTCAAGTTTAATAACTTCAAAATTTCAACTCTGCATGCATGGTGGGGTGGTGACAATTACTAATGCACAAAATCATAGGTATAGAAATAACATGATCAAAACTTGCCTTCTTGATGATCCTCGTAAGCTAAAGATTAAGTAGTAGCAAGCTTAGCACTCAGGAAACTCTACCAAGACAAACAAATCACAATAAGCATATAGCAATGGGATCACATAACACAATAGCATAACAAAAGTAACACAACACACAAAACAAACAAGCAAAACCCAAAGGAAAACTCAAAGAAAAACCCATTCAAGTTTTTCCTACTTCAAACAACAACTAAAATATTTTTATATAATAAATTTTTCTAACATAACCTAATCATGGTTTTAGGTTAACTTAACGAGAAAAGAATTCACTAAGCAACTAGGAGCAAAAGAATTAATTTAAAAGCTATTATGAAACTCCTATTAGGCCTAATCAAATTTCTATTAAGAAAAATAAAATAAAACTTTTATTAATTATAAATAAAAGTTCATCTATAAAGTGACAGAAACTAACCTAGAATAATCAATCACAAGTTAAAAATAAATTTATTTACTAATTAAAATATTAGGAAAAGCAGTAGCTAGTTAATTAATTAGATTAATAAGATTCTGCTTAAAACTATTTATTTATCAATCCTAAAATACCCAAATTAATTTTTATTATTTGGCAATGTTAAAATAAAGTTGGGACAAAAGAATCATCTAAAAATAATTTTTCTAACTCAAGTTATAGCAGATTTACTATTCTGACTAAAACTAAAATAAAGCCATTGTAATTAATTTTAACATAGCTAAATATATATTCTACAGAAACTTTAGAAAATTTGCAACCCAAAAAAAATAATCACTCAAAAATATTAAACAGAATAAAAGATATGAATTTTTCAAAACAGAAACTATTCGCTAAAATAGAAAAATGAAATTAAAAGAAAAAAGGCCTAATGGGCCTAAAGCGTATGGCGTTAAATAACCTAAGCGGGCCTATTGGTTTAAACTAAGCGGGCGGGCTAAATAACTAAAACCTAACTAATAAACCAGGACGAACTGGGGGCGGTTTTTTTAAAAAATACCCTTGAGGTGATCTAATCTTAGCCGTTCATTTGGGATCGGAGGAGGTCTCGGTGACTCACCGGCAAGCGGCAGCCAGCAGCGGCCAGCGAGAGTGTCGGCTAGGGCTCCGGCGTCGGCGGTCGGGAAGTAGCCGTCTTGAGTCTTGAGGAACTCGGGAGGGTTTGTGGCGTCTGGTGGAGGTGGCGAGCTCGGGTGGTCTAAAGCGGCGGTGGCGACAATGGCGGCGGCGGGAGGCTTGAACTCGGCGTGCGTGTGAGAGAGAGAGAGGAGCTCGGCGAGGGTAGGGGAATGGGGTGCGGGCGTGGGCTTTTATAGCCGGGGCCTCGTCTGCCTTGAAGCGATCGGGCGATCGGGATCTCGGATCGCCGGGATCCGCGATCGCAATGCAATGACGTGGCGTGGGCGAGGAAGAAGATGAGGTGGGCCATGATCGATGAGAGAGAGAGAGGGAGGCGGTCAGGCGGCCGTGCGAGGTGATCAGGTGCGGGGGTGAGGTGAGGCAGTGGGCAGCTCGATTGGCAGTGGGCATTGGCTGAGCTGCGAGGCTTGAAGTCTTGTGTTGACCGGCAGCTGGTGGGAGGGCTGGCTTAATTTGGGCAGGGGGCTGGTGGCGCTGGGGTTTCTCTTTTGAAATTTATTTTTTTAAAATAAAACAAAGATAAAACAAAAATATAAATATTTTATATAGGGTATATATATACCAAAATGATCAGGGAATATTCCTTTCATTTGAACATTTTCAAAGGCAAAATCCAAACTTTATAAAAATCCATTTTTCAAATTCAAATAAAACCCAAATTTGAATTCAAATCTTTTGCAAAGTTTTCCTCTGATATTTTTGGAGTGTCATGTTTACTCCTCTCATACTTTTGATCAAGTATTTATCGGGCATAGTTTTGAAATGTTTCCCACTTGCCAAAGTTTGAATTCAAATTCAAAACTCAAAATTTCTGAAACTTCAAATGGCATTCAAATTCAAACAGGATGCATAGGATGCTTAGCTATAATTGTAAAACATTCCAAATAGGAAATTTGGGATGTTACAAACCTACCACCTTAAGATGAATCTAGCCCTCGAGATTGGGTTAACTAACAAATAGGTGCGGGTGGTCTCGAAGAAGGTCTTCTTGGCGCTCCCAGTGGCTTCTTCCTCGGTGTGGTGACTCCACGGCACCTTGCAAAACTTGATGACCTTGCTGCGGGTGACTCTGCTTGCAGTCTCGAGAATCGGACGGGTTTCTCCTTGTAAGTCAGATCCTTTGTCAAGCTGTATGGCCTCTAGGGCCTTTGTGTCTCTCAACGGAACATCGGCCATGTCGGCATGACACTTCTTGGTGAGAAACATGGAAGACATCATGAACTCGGACAATCCTTCGGCAATTCCAACTTATGCAACCTCTCCCGACGTTCGAGGATTTTGTAGGGGCCAATGAAGCGGGTGCTAACTTCCCTTGACTCCAAACCTCTTGATTCCACGAAGTGAGACACATGAAGATATGCTCGATCTCCCACCGTAAGTCACTTCCTTGTTTCTTCATCGGCATAACTCTTACATCTCATTGTGCTATCTTGAGTCTGTCTCGAATCAGCTTGACTTTCTCTTGAATCCTGATAAGATCGGAACGAAAAGTGATCGATCTCAACACTATCCCACAACAATGGTGTTCTGCACCTCCTTCCGTATAGAGCTTGAAAGGGCCATCTTGATTTGGATTGATAAGCTGTTGTTGTATGAGAACTCTGCGTGCGGCAAATTATCATCCCAGCTAGACCCATAGTCTAGCACACAAGCTCTCAACATGTCCTCGAATCTGATTGACTCTCTCGGTGCATCCATCATGCTGGATGAAAAGCTGTCTTGAATTCAGCCTCGTACCCAAAGTTTCATGCAAGCTGCTTCCAAAACTTTGAGGTAAACTGCGTTCCTCTATCGACACGATTTTCCTCGGAACTCCATGCGGACATCGATCCTGGTCATGTATATCTTGGCCAACTTAAGCTTTGGTATAGGTAGTCTTCACGGGAATGAAGTGAGCTACCTTGGTCAAACGATCAACCACTACCGGATAGAATCATAACCTGAGCAGGTCTGGGTAATCTGTGATGAAATCCATTCCAAGTTTCTCCCATTTCCAATCGGGAATCGGCAAAGGTTGAAGTAACCTGCTGGCCGATGTTACGCTTTTACCGTTGACAAACATCGCATCTTTGCTACGTACTCGGCAATATCCTTCTTCATACATCCACGAAACTTTGCTTCAAATCCGGTACATCTTGGTGTTACCGGGGTGAATCAAATACAGTGAATCATGAGCCTCTTGAAGAATTAACTTCACGAGTTCGGGATCATTGGGTACATAATCGATCCTCGAACCATATAGTTCCGTGTTCATCCTTACGAAATCCTTTAGCTTTTCCTTCATCCATCTTTTGCTTAATCTCATCAATTTCCTTGTCCGACTTACGGGCTTCACGAATCCTTTCGGGCAAAGTGGACTGAACTTCGAGTTGCAACATATCCTCTCGGAACTATCTCCGATCGGAGATCTCGAGGTCATCGACTAACTCTGAGGTAATCCTCCTGCTTTGTAAGAGTATTCACATAACTCTTACGGCTCAAAGCATTGCTACAACATTAGCTTTACAGGTGGTAATGCAATCTCATGTCATAGTCCTTTATCAACTCTAGCCATCTCCTCTGCACTGAGGTTCAATTCCTTCTGCGTGAAAATATACTTCAAACTCTTGTGATCGTGTAAACATCTAGCGGTTTCCGATGAGAAATGTCTCCAGTCTTGAGTGCATGCACTCGGTTGCTAACTCCAAATCATGTGTGGCATAATTCA
Source organism: Aegilops longissima (assembly GCA_021605205.1). NCBI lineage: Eukaryota > Viridiplantae > Streptophyta > Magnoliopsida > Poales > Poaceae > Aegilops > Aegilops longissima. Next base: position 170,124,601 of record CM038681.1, on the reverse strand, counting down.
TCTCATGAGGTCGTAGCTGTATGGAGGCATAAGCTACAACTTTTCCTTCTGCATTAGTACTCCTCCAAGTCCTTGCGAGAAGCGTCTAATAAACTGGTATTCCTTGTGTATGTCGGCAAAATCAACCTTTGGGGCTGTGACCAACCGTTTCTTCAATTCACGGAAATTGGCTTCACATTCCTCGGTCCAAACATACTTGGCTTCCTTCTTCAATAGCTCAGTCATGGGCTTGGCAATCTTCGAAGTTCTCAATGAACCTCCGATAATATCCTGCGAGTCAGAAAACTGCGGATCTCCTTGGTGAGGTGGGTGGCTGCCAATCGGTGAATGATTCAACCTTGGCGGGATCAAGCTGCTATTCCTTCTCCTGAAATAACATGTCAGGAATCAACTTCCTTCAGCCAAAATTCACATTTGCTGAACTTGGCATACTGGCTGATGTTCTCGAAGTTTCTCGAACTAGGCATAAATGTTCCTTATGCTCTTCCTCGCTCTTGAGAAAATCAATATATCATCGATGAACACCACGACAAACTTGTCCGGATATTCCATAAACACCTTGTTCATCAAATTCATGAAGTATCAGGAGCATTAGTCAATCAAATGACATGACGGTATACTCATATAAACCATACACAGTAGTGAATGCTGTTTTGGGTATATCCTTTTCACGGATCTTCAATGATGATACCACGATGAAGATCGATCTTAGAAATACCTTGGCTCCAACTAGCTGATCAAACAGATCATTAATCATCGGCGGAGGTACTTGTTCTTGATGGTTACGCCGTTCAGCATACGATAATCCACAACCATCCTCAAGCTTCCATCCTTCTTCTCTACCAAAAAAATGGGGCTCCCCAAGGTGATGAGCTTGGCGAATATATCCTTTCTCCAATAACTCATTAATTTGATCCTTGATCTCTTTCAACTCATTCGGTGGCATCCGATAAGGTCTCTTGGATATTGGGGCTGTGCGGGAGCAATAGCTCAATCGAAATTCAATGTCACTGTCGGTGGCATTCTGGTAATTCCTCAGGAAACACATCGGGAAAGTCTTGCACTCTGGCACTTCCTCTGAACAACTTCCGTGAGAATTCACTGATTCTTCATCTGTGCTGGTGCTTACGCTCCGGGGTGGTGGCGAATAGACTTCTGAGCACGATCTATGTTCCCTTCAAACTTTGACAACCAATCCATGCCTAGGATTACATCCAAGGTGCGGGTTTCCAACACTATAAGTCTGCGGAAATTTATGGTTCCGATGTTGAGGTTGCATGACAGCCTACGCCTGCCATCATTTCTCCTCTGCAGGCCCGGCGAAGGGGCTTCTAAGGGTTTTAGTGGGCAACCCGTACTTTTCCACAACTACCCTTGATATGAATGAATGTGTTGCACGAATCAAAAGTACCAAAACTGAGCGTGAATTCAATAAAACTTACCAACCACGATTATCGGCTGATCATAGGCGTCCTCCACGTCGATGTGGTTCACTGAGTCACGAGGAGCGGATTGGGCTTCTTATTGAGCCTCCATTGCCGTTTCCATTCCTCTGCTTGGCCTCCGGGCGGTCGGTGGCATAGTGCCTGTCTTACGGCACTTGAAGCGGTGATGTGGCTCAGATCCTTGGGCCGGGGCGAAGCGATGCTGATTGCCATTACGTTTCCATTGCCATTGCCATGGCTGACTTGTTGTCTGGCTGCGGTTGTTCCCATTTCCTCCATGGTTATGACCTCCATGGTTATGATGGGTGTGCCCTCCGAGTATGGTGCATAAGCGGGGCTTCTGCTGAGCTCTGAGTTGTGCTTCCCCTGGCTGTACTTCCGCTTGCGACTTTCAATCTCTGCTGCTTGCCTTCAAGTATGGTGGCCTTGTCTACCAGCTCTGGTAGTTGTTGAAGGTAGCCACAATAAGCTGCATACTCAGCTCATCGTTGAGTCCCTCAAGAAATTTCCCTGCTGCGGCATCGGTGGCCACATCATCAGGGGCATAGCGAGCTAGCTTGCTGAATTCATCCCGTCTTGTGCCACGATGCGGTTCCCTGGCGTAAGTTGCGGAACTCACGCTTCTTGGACTCATGGCTCCAGTGAGACATGGCGGTGCGGAAGGCCTCTGGAACTGATCCCATGTGATGGCACCAATGGGATAAGTGGCGGTGTAGTTCTCCCACCAAGAAGCTGCAGGTCCATCAAGTTGATCTTGTGACAAGCGCACCTTCTCTGCATCGGTGCATCCAACGGTGATTAGCTCTCTTCCGACTTTGCGGAGCCAATCATCAACAACAATCGGCTCGGTGCTACTAGAGAACACTGGCGGATTCAGCCTCAGAAATCGAGTCAAGTTGTCCACAGGGGGTGGTGGCGGTGGATTGTTGGTGTTGTTGTTACGATTCTGGATGAGAAGCTGCATAAGGGCATTCTGCTGCTGGAGCAGTTGGGTGAGTTCGGCGGAAAACTAGTGTCACGTCTCGGAGGCATCTGGTGTTTTGGAGTGGATGAGAAAATTAGAATAGAACAATGGTCTATGAGAAATAACACTACCCATATGAATGCACAATCATAAACACACCAATCATTTATTCATTCCACTCAAACATGGTTCAATCTCGATTACAAAAGCTCATGACTAATCGAAGGAAATATCGGCCTAAGCGATCGATGAAAAGGAAAAAAGATAACATGGTGGTCGACTAAAAGTCTTCATCAATAATCCTTCGTCCTCTGGTGTGATGTCCTCGGTGGCGCCTCCTCTTGTGGCTTCCTCGGTGGTACTCCTTCAAAATCTGATCATTGCTCACGAGGGTCCATCATCTCCACTCGGAAAAGGTCCTCTCCCAAGTCCATCTTTTCCTCTATCGCGACAAGCTTCATCTTGGTCGTCATTGTCTCCATGAAGTCCATGATTTCTTCCTCATAGCCAAGGAAGTGCTGCGTGCCTTCTCCTCTAGTTCAGTTCACGGAACAAAAGCTTCGGTGTGTCTTGATTCTGTGAGTGCGAATCTCCCGTTTCTGAGGAGACACTCCAAGTCTGGATGTAGAGAGAGTGGAGTCGTCCTCCACAGTGCGGATGATATCTCCATTCCTTGCCTGCGAGAAACCATGGCGAGTCGAGGATCGAGCTCGGCCCTACTCCTCTCGGAGGTGTCCAAGTGCTCGATAGATCGCCATGTCCCTTCAGATGATCCAGTTGAAGTCGGTGAACTCGAAGTCAATAGGTTCCGTGTGTCCTCCGAAGGTTCTCCCTGCGATATGCACTTCAATCCTATAGCGGGTGTCCGTCGGAAGTGCATTGGTTGGCTTCCCGGTGATCGAGGGTAGAGCAATCTTCAGCTTCTTCACCATCTGGACCAGCTTCCTGCCGAAGGGCATCGTCTCGTCGGGTGGCAAAACTCCGTATAAAAGCGGGGTGAACTCGTGACCATCTAGAATGTTGAAAATCGGAGAAAAGTCGGAATTGAGCAGGGAGAATTACAGAATGATAAGGATATAAAGTAAATGGTCTCTGCTTATGGCTTTCCGATCCTAGGGGTTATGATCCTACGGTCGGCGTGTGCTCGATACCATCTCTGTGGCGACTGACCCAAAATTGGTCAAATCTACGTATGCACCATCCCAAGATCATCTTTGGTACTCACGGTACATCGATGAAATAATCAAAGTTCAATCACACCTGAATTTTATTACGATTCTCATATAGAGTCTTTATTACAAGAGAATAAATTCGGCTCAAGGCCAACTCATGAGAAATAAACTACTAATGTTGCGAGCGTAGAAGATAAGCGAGTCCATCCGACTCCAAGGGCAATCGCCAGCGGGCGTAGCCTCACTCTGATCGGAATATACCTACGCAACATAAGGCGTTGCAGCCATGTGGTCAGCTTTTGAATAAGCTGGCAAGTCATGAAGAATAACAATAATAAAGTTACTAACACTATATGCATTTTGGTTGTGGAGCTCTAAGTTTCATCATTTTGCGAAAAGCAATTTTCTCCTACTACTGATGGACTTGCTTGCAAATTACTACATAATTTGTTGGTAGTTATTGAGATGGTTCCGCCAACCAAAATCTCATTCCCAAATTATTAAGTCATAAAACCCCTCAAATTAATTCATTAGTTTTAGTGTTGAGATTTCCGAATACTTCCAAGTTCCTGAGGCTCAAATTGTCCGTAACCGGGGACACGGCTAATCGATTAGATCTTTAACTCTGCGAGAGGTTTGCACTTTACCGCAAGAATCATTCCCTCCTTTTAAGTCTTAGCACTTCATGGTGTTTGAAGGCGGGACCAGATAAACGAGGGTCTTCAAAGAGTTCTTCGGCTCTCTGCGGTACCCATCAATCCTACCGTTCTTCTACATCTCGTAGTACCGTCTAGCCAGCGTCACTACTAGGGTTAACCCAGCGAGCCCATAATGGCTTGCGGCTGCAGTAAGCTTCGGTCATGGGGCATCCATCCGTCTCTTAGTGGCTGGGTGAAGCTTTACGCAAGATGTCATGGCACTTCTCCATGCATCCCGGCCAACCTTTGGGTTCTCAGGGTGCCCGTCAAAATCCTCCACCCAGTAGTGAATTCGAAGTCCATCTTGATCATTGTAGTTCATGGGGTTGTCATCATCATTGACTCTCACATCTTTCTTATGAATTTCACTCAAGCAAAACCGTCTCTGAGCATAGCAAAGTAAACTACTTCGTCCCCGGGTCATGGTAACAAGGGGATTGGTTCATCCTACCACATGATACTACTCAAAATTAATACCTTCAAAATTTCAACTACTGCATGCATGGTGGGGTGGTGACAATCTCTAATGCACAAAATCATAGGTATAGAAAAATAACATGATCAAAACTTGCCTTGCTGATGATCCTCGTAAGCTAAAGATTCGTAGTAGCAAGCTTCGCACTCCGGAAACTCTACCAAGACAAACAACAATCACAATAAGCATAAAGCATAGGATCACATAACACAATAGCATAACAAAAGTAACACACAAAAACCAACAAAGCAAAACCCAAAGGGAAAACTCAAAGAAAAACCAACTCAAGTTTCCTACTTCAAACAACAACTAGAATAGTTTTATATAACAAAATTTTTCAACATAACCTAATCATGGTTTTATGTTAACTCAACAGAAAAGATTTCATTAAGCAACTAGGAGCAAAAAGAATTAATTTAAAACCTATTATGAAACTCATATTAGGCCTAATTCAATTTCTATTAAGAAAAATAAAATAAAACTTTTATTTATTATAAATAAAAGTTCATCCTATAAAGTGACGAAACTATCCTAGAATAATCAATCACATGTTAAAAATAAATTTATTTACTAATTAAAATAATAGGAAAACAGTAGCTAGTTAATTAATTAGGATTAACAAGATTCTGCTTAAAACTATTTTTTATTAATCCTAAAATACCCAAATTAATTCCTATGGTTTGGCAATGTCAAAATAAAGTTGGGACAAAAGAATCATCCAAAATAATTTTTCTAACTCATGTTATAACAGATTTACTATTCTGACTAAAACTAAAATAAAGCAATTTTAATTAATTTTAACATAGCTAAATATATTTTCTACAGAAACAATAGAAAATTTGCAAACCAACAAAAAGAATCACCTAAAATATTAAACAGAATAAAAGATATGAATTTTTCAAAACAGGAACTATTACATTAAAAGCAGAAAGCGAGTTTAAATGAAAAAGGGCCTAATGGGCCTAAACTACATATAGCGTAATATAAACTAAACGCCTAGGTTTAAACTAGTCGGGCAGGCTAAATAAAATAAACCTAACCTAAATTAAACAAGTAAGCGAACCGGGCGGACGGTTTTATTTAAAAAATACCCCTTGAGGTGATCTAATCTCTGCAGTGGATTGCGCATCGGACGAAGTCTCCAGTGACTCACCGGCGCTCGGTGGTGGCAGTGGCAGTGTGCAAGCAGCTCCGGTCATCGGGGAGGCGGAGTGGCTCGGTGAGGTGCGGACGAGCTCGGGGCGTCTGGTGGAGTCAGGCGAGCTCGGGAGGGCTAGGCGGCGGCAGCGGCAAAATGCGGCGGCGGGAGGTTGAGCTCAGCGACTTGTGAGAGAGAGGAGGAGCTCAGCGAGGTAAGGGAATGGGGTGCGGGGCCCGGCTTATATAAGCGGGGGCCTCGGCGTTCTGTGAGGCGATCGGGGAGATCGGCATCCGGATCTCCTGAGATCCGCGATCGGTGTGTGGCGTGGCGTGGGGCGGGGTTGAAGGCAGGGTGGGCCTGCACTGCCGGTGAGAGAGAGAGGCAGTGCGGTCAGGCGACCCGGCCGAAGGGGCTTCAGTGCGAGGTGAGGTGAGGCCGGTCTTGGGCAGCTCGGTGGCAGTGGGCAGCCCAGGCTGCGCTTCTGTGTTTGGTAACCAGCTGGTTTGGCGGAGGGCACTGGTGGCGCTGGGTTTTCTGTTTTTTGAATTTATTTTTTAATAAAAAATAAAACAGGGATAAAACAATAAATATAAATATTTTATATAGGACATATATATACCAAAATGATGGGGAATATTCCTATCATTTGAACATTTTCAATGGCAAAATCAAACTTTATAAAATTCCATTTTCCAATATTCAAATAAAACCCAAATTTGAATTCAAAACTTTTGGCATTGTTTCCTATGATATTTTTGGAGTGTCATGTTTGCTCCTCTGATACTTTTGATCAAGTATTTATCAGGTATAGTTTTTGAAATGATTCCCACTTGCCAAAGTTTGAATTCAAATTCAAAACTCAAAATCCTCTGAAACTTCAAATGGCATTCAATTTCAAACAAGATGCATAGATGCTTAGCTATAATTGTAAAACATTCCAAATAGGAAATTTGGGATGTTACAGTTTTTTAGAACCAAGGTATCAATCCAGTAGGAGGCTTCGCACGATTCCCTTGTACCTACACAAAGCAAATAACTCCTCGCAACCAACACAAATAGGGGTTGTCAATCCCTTCACGGTCACTTACGAGAGTGAGATCTGATAGAGATAATAGGCAATATTTTTGGTATTTTTGTGATAAACATGCAATGTAAAAATAAAATAAAGTAAAAGCAAATGCAATAATAAAGTGATGGAAGATTAATATGATGAAGATAGACCCGGGGGCCATAGATTTCACTAGTGTCTTCTCTCAAGAGCATAAGTATTTTACAGTGGGTGAACAAATTACTGTTGAGCAATTGACAGAATTGAGCATAGTTATGAGAATATCTAGGTATGATCATGTATATAGGCATCACGTCCGAGACAAGTAGACCGACTCCTGCCTGCATCTACTACTATTACTCCACTCATCGACCGCTATCCAGCATGCATCTAGAGTATTAAGTTCAATAAAAGCAGAGTAGCAGCTTTAAGCAAGATGACATGATGTAGAGGATAAATTCATGCAATATGATAAAACCCCATCTTGTTATCCTCGATGGCAACAATACAATCGTGCCTTGCTACCCCTCTGTCACGGGGAAAGGACACGCAAGATTGAACCCAAAGCAAAGCACTTCTCCCATTGCAAGAAAAACCAATCTGGTAGGCCAAACCAAGCGATAATTGAAGAGACTTGCAAAGATAACCAATCATACATAAAAGAATTCAGAGAAGATTCAAATATTGTTCATAGATAATCTTGACCATAAACCCACAATTCATCGGTCTCAACAAACACTGCAAAAGAAGATTACATCGAATAGATCTCCACGAGAGAGGGGGAGAACAATGTATTGAGATCCAAAAAGAGAGAAGAAGCCATGTAGCTACTAACTATGGACCCGAAGGTCTGAGGTAAACTACTCACACTTCATGGGAGAGGCTATGGTGATGATGTAGAAGCCCTCCGTGGTGGATGCCCCCTCCGGCTGAGCTCCGAAACAGGCCCCAAGATGGGATTTCGTGGGTACAAAAGGTTGCGTCGGTGGAATTAGGTTTTTGGCTCCGTATATGATCGTTTGGGGGTACGTAGGTATATATAGGAGGAAGAAGTACGTCGGTGGAGCAAGGTGGGGTCCACGAGTGGAGAACGCATACAGGGGGGTGGCGCGCCCCCTACCTCGTGCCCACCTCCTTTCTTTCTTGACGTAGGGTCCAAGTCTCCTGGATCATATTCGGTGAGAAAAATCACGTTCCCGAAGGTTTCATTCCGTTTGGACTCCGTTTGATACTATGTTTCTTCGAAACTCTGAAATAGAAAAAAACAAAAATTCTGGGCTGGGCCTCCGGTTAATAGGTTAGTCCCAAAAATAATATATAAGTGGAAAATAAAGCCCAATATTGTCCAAAACAGTAGATAATATAGCATGGAGCAATCAAAAACTATAGATACGTTGGAGACGTATCATGTTTCGCCTTCTTTATGTACTTGCATGGGATTTACGCCTTCTTTACGGGGATGACATGCAAGTCACTTGCACAGCCATGAGTTTGGTGGCCTCCGTAAAGCGCCAACAAACTCATGGCACAAATCCGACCAGAGGAAATAGAACCCACTGGCAAGTGCATCAACCATGACATGATGTTGGGTTTAAGTGCCAACGGGAAGTAATTAGCAAGCACCTTGTCGTCACGAGCGCTGGCAGCTTGCATCGCGATGGTGTAGATGCTAAGGAACTCGGCGGCGAGTCTTGCCGTTGTACTTCTCGCATGACGTCGGAGCTTGAGCGTCGGTGAGTGGGCCCTTTGGAACTGCAGCGGCTCACGGGTAAAGGCTGGGCAACCCACTCCGTAAGGTAGGCCACTAGAGCCTCTCGGTGCTGGGTGGTCAATAGTGGGCCTCGCCCGCCTATCTGATTGATGGCGCGCATCGCGCCGTCGCTCGATGGTGGTCCGGGCGACTTCATGGGCTCGTTCCTGAAGAACTTGGCGCTGATCGCGGTGGGTCCGTGGGTCGAGATGATGCTATGGAAATGTTATCTGGCGTCGTCGGCGGACCGGCACCAGCGATGGCGGGCGTGGAGGAGGAGAGTGCACCGTGGCTGCAGCACCTCCGGTCCTTCCACCTGGCATGCGGTGGCTCGACAATGCGTCGGCTGAGGCCCGGCTATTCACGACTCATCTTTGTTGGCGATCTTGGTGAGGCTTGGTTGTGGCTCTCCACTCGTCGAGCTTTTCGCGGCGGGGAGAAGTCGAGAGCAAGCAGCTGGCGTAAAGCTTCTGATGGCATGGGTGGCGGCGAAAGCTGCGTGGACCATGACGCGCTCCGATTGTTAACCACGTTGGAAGGAGCTCCATCACGGCCTTGCGGCTGCGCGCCATTTTCCCCAGCGCCCCGGCGTGCATGCTGGTCTTCTACATCTCGTGAATGATGCGTATGACTCTTCCCGCGGTGGCGCCCGAGGTCACTAGCATGGTGGCGCTGCTCGTCACACACAACCTGAGAAGAGCGCGTTGCGGGCGCCGGCATAGGCGTCTTCGAAGTCTCCGTGCCGCCCGTAGGCGGCAGGACACGGCCCTTGGAGGGCCCCGCGCTGCCTGCGGGGGGCACGGCTCCATCTTTGGATTTGGTGGCGTGCGGCTCGTTGTCTCGTGCCGCGAGCAGCGCGCTTCGCCCGAGCTTTAACTGCTAGGCGATGTGGTTGTTCCCTGGCCGCACCTCGGCCTCCGTCCGCGACCGCCCCGTTGCTCGCCGGCTGTGGTACGGGCCGTTCGGCTCCACATGAACCGATCTCCGTGATCGTCTTCTTCTTGGGAGCCATGGTGATGAAGAACTACTATACTAAGCTGCTAGGCGAGGTTCTCACAAGCTGCGCCCCTACAGCGCACCAAAGATGTCGGTGGGAAGCGACACCTATGGGATCACAAGAATCCCTTCTATGGTGGTGGCGCGAGGTTGTGCAAGCGGGTCTAGTAGCCAACACTGTGAGATTTACCTAGGTTTGGGCAGCGGAGATCGTAATACCTAGTCCTACTTTTGTGTATATATGAGTGTTCTTGAGTTCTTGAACTAGCTACGGTGCGTGTCTAGTCAAAAGATCCGAATCCCCTCGATCGCCTCGGGCCTCCTTTTATAGTCAAGCGGGGTTGCCACGGTGGCTACGGGAGGTGGAAAGGTATGTCTGAGTACAAGCTTATCGTCTGTCATTACAGGACAAAAGCGCATTAAATCGCTACTTAGGTGTCCACTTGCTTTATCGGGCGTGATAGCAGTGCGTCCGTCCATCGCCGCTCCGCCTTGTTCGACATGCGTCCGAGCCAGCAGGGCATGCAGCGCCATGTAATTTGGCGAGGCTCTTTGGGCTGGCGTGGTGGTCGGGTCTTCACGAATCTGCATGCCACCATGCGGTGCTTGACTAGTTGGATGAGGGCCACGTCTGCCCGTGGGTACTTGCTTTAGTTGGTGGCTCGGCATTGGTAGGGGGCGGCAAGGCCTTGCAGCGATCTGCGTATATTACCGGCAAGAGTCTTCTTTGGGGCCTTCGGCGCCCTCGGCAAAAACCTTGCGAACCTTCTGATTGTCTTGATGAGGAGCCTTGCGGGGCCTCGTGGGCATCCTCGGCAAGGAGCCTCGCGGTTGTCTTGCCTTACGGTTCTCATACGGGCTTCGTGGGCTCTTTGTCTTCACAAAGATCTGCATGCCACCATGTAGGTGCTTCGAGCCTTGGGTCCAACGTTGTCGATGGTGTGAAACTCTCATGCTTCAAGGGAGGCTGTGATGCTGGTGTTGGGTGAGCTACCCCGTCAAGACTCTTGCCGGGAATTCGTGAGCGCTTTGGCAAGGGTCTTGCGGGGAAAGCCATCTTGTTGCTTGACCTTCTTGCGCCTCTGTCTTGGCGCTGCTCGATAATCTTGTATTTACTGCTTCCTAAATGCGCCTGCTAAGTGTGGCGCGAGTGCGGCTCTAACTGCCGTGCACAAGTAAAGGGTATAAAGAGAGCCCTACTTTTGTACACCGACAAGCTGGGGTGTTGTCTCATCATAAGTGATTGATGAGGGATACACAAGGACATTAGTTTGATGTAAGAACATAGTTAATAGACAAATGTACTAGTATATACCAAAAGCAGGAAGGCATGTCACATTCAAAGGTATAATGTGTGGTGAGAAGCTACAATTTAACCAAATTGGAAGCAATACAAGCTAGACATCCGGTGGAGTGGTGAGCATGATCATCGAGGACACGAGAGCACTGGTGGGAGGCGGGCTGCCGCCACCATCGTGGCGTTTAGTTAGCTTCGAGGCGATGCCTATCTGTCTTTGGGCTTGTCCTTTGGCTCGGGCGATTACGACTAGCTATTTGTCTTTTGGTGCTCCTGGGATGGTGGTTCATGTAAAAATATCTTTCTTTATCTTAATAAAGACCGACTTTGGCCTCTCGAATACAAGCTAGACACCATATGAAACATGCAACCACATATGACACCACGAAGTTAAAGCAAGCACCTGGGATGGTGGTTCATGGCGAGCGAGGTCATCAACTCCAGAGCTACATTTACCGTCTCCATCTGCTGACACTGTACCCTTTATAAGGCAGAAACGTGTCTGGCCTAGCCGCGTACCACGCTGGGCGACTTCTCTCTTTTCTTCCTGCTTCTGTCAAGGCAGCAGAGTCTGAAATACCCTTGCATAAAAACACAACAGTGAGAGTATGGGTGGAGTGTGTGCGGAACTAGTGCACTGTAAAAGTAGCAGATAGCAGGTGGCTGAAAAATAAATGACAGGAGACATATGATAGCTTTACAACATTCCATGGCAAACAAAATTGGATTCTAATACATATGATTTTGTAATATATGAGCACAGGGATGGCTGGGAAATGCAGGTACTCCTCCAGGACACCACCACATGTGGTCCTATCCAAATAAAAGTTGACTAAAAATAAATAGGTCAGTTGATTTTTTTATGAACCGTCCGATCTATAAGGAACAGGCAGATGGCCTTCTTCTACCCTCCGCTAGTCACTGTTGACGATCTTTCTCGAACCGCCAGCAACCACCGACCCAATTCCCTGCCTCCGCCGCCCCACCCTCCCCTTGACCTCACACCACCGCCATGCTTGGCAGCGCCCCCAGGCCATCCCTTTAATCCCGGAAGGCCTCCAGATCGGGTGCCAGCAACTCTAGGCCCCACCGCCTAAGATAAACACAGAGCCTTGCTTCCCGGCGTAATAGGCGGACTAAGCGCCTCTTCGCCGAGGAATGCTTCAGTTAATTGGGAATCAATGACCAGGAATTGAAATCGAGAGACAGCAGACCTTTAGCTAAGGTGAAATAGTATATGAGGAGAAACCTTGTGCATCACGAGTTATTAGGAACATCTAGTATGAAGAAGAAGCGGTCAACTAGTGTCTTTTGTGGGATGAATACCATGCAGCGGACACATAAGATTTGCCGAATAAGGGAAGAGGAGTACCATTTCCGGTTGCGGTGTTGTATCCTCCATATGTCGTGGCGATTTTCTTGTTTTTCTTGAGAACCGATGTTTTGGAGGAGGTGCAGCCTTGGGCGAACCCATGGCCAAATTGTTGGTGTGTTGCCGTGACCGTATGTTGGAGGAGGAAGATCCGGCGATGAAGGGCGGCGTGAAAGAACTCTGGTGCGATGGGCGGTGGCGAAGTTAGGCGGCAGCGGTGAAAGCGCAGGGCAGCGTGGTTGAAGCTGGCTCGAGTGCAGACGGCTCGGCCTCGGCTTCAACTACTAGCCGTGGAGGTGTTGCAGTTGAGGTTGCGGTGGGCGACGATGTGGGGGTATCGGCTCGGCATGATGGAGGAGGCAGCGGTTGATGGGTGTGATGGGGTGGCGGGCGGAGGGCCTTGAGGTTTGTGGTGGTGGAGAGGTAGTTTGGCGCCTGATCTGAATGGGGAATCGGGCGGGGCGGGCGGGGCGGGGAGCTAACGGAGAACCATGTTTGGTCTAGGGCAGCTTGTTTTGGCTTTTTGAGCAGATGGGGCGCTTGTTTGAAATTTGGGAAAGTACAAACTTTGCCCCTCTTAAATTCGGACTTCTTGCTTGGTCGGGGGTAGGATGGTAATCCAGGTGTCCCAAATAGTGGGCGGGGCGATTTCAAGCCACGCATGTGTGTAAGCGGCCATTGTGCATGAATGTTTTTGGATGGTTGCTGGCGTCTAGATGAAGCTACAAACCTACCCGTTTAGACATTTGGACGTCGGGCGGTAGGTTTCTGGTCAGAGTTAGAAAAGTAATTTCCTTCTACTACCAAACATTGGTCTCCGTGGTTTCGGCGGTAGAAGCTCTTTTGGTAACCGTTCGAAATTTTGAAAGCGAAGCATTCACGTTTAGAGTACTCTTGAACTTTGAGGATTGACCTAAATAGACAACGTTAAATTTGACCTTGTATGTTTGAAAACCTCATTAAATTATCCGCTTCTTTTGACATTTTGACACTTGAAAATCCTATAACTATGATTGTTTTGGAATGGAGGCTAAATTTGACTCTATTTTGTGCGACTCTATATGCTATTATGTACAAAAGCGAGCAAAGATTGGTGCCCCATAATTTAGGTATGATTTACAAATGCCATGATATCAAATTCAAATAATTGAATGGACTTCATGTTGAATTTGATTTTTAAACCACCTTAAGTTGAATTCAAATGTATGCTAGTTCATAACTAGCTATTTATAATATTCATCACTACAAAAAATACACTTCCGTGATGATACATGTTTGTCACGATGAGTCGCATTTTTGTCATGCATGTACATCCATGGCGATTTTATGTGAGAATCAAGATAGTCATACATGTTTTGTCGTAGAAGTATTCCATGACATTACCAAAATTATCATCACGGAGTGTCCACTTCCATGATGATAAATCGTAGCGTCCGCGAAGTGCTTTACGTCAAGGGTGACGACGCGTGGCATCCAAATAACGGAATGTCGTTAAGCTATCGAGGTCGGGTTTTGGATCCGATAACCCGTTAACAGCCCGACCAATGGGGATTTTCCGTGTAAAATCATCATTGGCTGGAGAAAACTGCGATGTCGGCTCATCGTTGGGACGGATGTCATCCACTCATTGGACGAGAAGGCACCTATGATCGTCGACACGTGTAACAATGAAGGCCCATTCTGTGAAAAGGCCGACCCGTTTGACTTAGTCAAAGGTGGCAGGCGGCCCATGGAAAACCTATTAACGGCTTGTTTGCATATAGCCCATTTACAGCCCGCTAACCCAAGGCACTGTTCGCCCTATCCGAATTAGGCGATGGCGTCATCTGGGCCATCAATATGACTCGAGCCGTTATCGGTATCAAAACCGGCGGATCTCGGGTAGGGGTCCCGAACTGTCGTCTAGGCGGATGGTAACAGGAGACAAGGGACACGATGTTTACCGAGTTGGGCCCTCTTGATGGAGGTAAAACCCTCGTCTGCTTGATTGATATTGATATTGTGGATGTTTACAGAGTGGATCTACCACGAGATCAAGGAGGCTAAACCCTAGAAGCTAGCCTATGGTATGATTGTAAGGGTTGTTGTGATTGTTGTCCTACGGACTAAAGCCATCCGGTTTATATAGACACGGAGAGGGCTAGGGTTACATAGAGTCGGTTACAATGGTAGGAGATCTACATATCCGTATCGCCAAGCTTGCCTTCACGCCAAGGAAAGTCCCATCCGGACATGGAAATCTTTAATCTTCTATCTTCATAGTCTGAGTCCGGTCGATGATGATAGTCGGCGGATGATAGTCCGGTTGATGATGGTAGTCGCTGTCCGGACACCCCTAATCGAGGACTCCTCGGTAGCCCCGAACCGGGCTTCAATGGCGATAAGTCCAGCAGCGTGTAGTCTTGGCGTTGCAAGGCGGATTCTCCTTAAGTTCCATGTACACTGCGAGCAGTGCGGCTTCCTCATCAATGTTGCGTGTCTTGGCTTCCGCCCAATAATGGCCTTCTTCCCAGCGTCCGCGAATGTGAAAAGCAGAGGTGTCTTTATGTTTTAACCCCTAGTTGTGCGAACAATCTTCCTATAAGGGAAGCAAGAATCCATCTTCCTCTACGCAAATACTCATTGAGACTCTTCGACCAAGAATCCATTCCATCATGGAGCGTCAGCGGCTCCTCTTCTCGCGCCCAGCCCTTTGCGGAGATTGGAGGAGATGCTGCATTTTTACTGTGAGCTGGTGAAGCTCAAATGAGGATATCTCCCTCCGGCCTTCATGGTTCGGTTCGGGCGGGCTCGCCACCTACAAGGTGGGAAGCAAGCGGAGGTTACCCCTAATCCCAACAAAGGGGGCGGGTATGCTTTGTCCCCTATCGATAAGGGACTCGGTTTCCTGTACATCCATTCCTCTGCGGGCTCACAGGTTCTCGGACTCCATCTCCATCACCTCACGCCGCCTCAATCCTGCATATTCAGATTCACGTAGCTCTTCTGAGATTTTCTGGGCATCGAGCCCCCTTGCGCTGTGGATGAGGTTGTTTTGCCTTGTACCCTGCTCTTGCGAGGGTCCATATATCAAGTGGGCGGCTCGAAATATGGCGCATTGCGGGACGGATATCCATCCGGAACCCCTAAGCGCGCCGAAGGCAGCCCAGAATGGTTTTATATAGAAGGCGGCTCGCTGCGGACCCTGTTGGATCGGCCTCCGGAGTTCAGCAATGCTCCTCTGAAGAAAGCGCCTCGGTTGGCGTCCATGAGCCCCATTTGGAGGAAGACAAGAGCATCCATTATTTAATGGGCGAATAAGGTTCTTGGCCCATGCGGGTTGACCATGATTGGAATCATGGCAACATGCGTCTGTGAGGGTGCAGCCACTGTCTGAGGGCCACCCATGTGGGATTTCAGCGGAGGAGGGCAGCGCCACCACCGTTATGGCCGCAAAGGGCGGATTGGCCGAAGATCTGGTGGCGATCTTGTCCGGCCTGTATAAGGGGAAAGGAGGATTTCCTTGGAAGAACCGTTAAATGGGTTTCCATGAACAATCCCGGCCTTGGGTAGCGAACACTCAGCGTGTCCGACCCGTGCCTTTTGAAACTTTAAGTTTCTTACATTGTGTTCTTCTTCGGCGCGGGGCTGCTGCGCCGGACGATGGAGGAATGCTGAGTCGGCTCCGCAGCCTAGGATCGAGGAGATCCGGGATCCGGCCTCGAAGGATCCGGATATAAAGGTGGAGCTAATCGGCGGGGTGTTCCACCAGCTTAGCATGGACAATGCTTTGGTGCCATTCACGGCCGACTATCCGGACTGATCCGGCTTCCCGGTGATTGTGGCGAAGCCACGACACGCCATTCCTTCCTTGCTTATTTCGACCACCGTATATGGCGGCCTTGTGCGAGGCGCCCTAGGGGCGAAGCGAGCCAGCGGTGGCTGACCAACAAGGGCGATTCGGACCGATAAGCGGAAGAAGGGCCAGCGGACTGAAGCGTCGCCGCAAAGGTATAGCTCACAATTCAGTATTTAAACAGCGTTCCTAGGAAGCGTCTGAGTGCTCATGACTTTTATAGGGAAAAAGCGTCTGCGGACTGTGGCGTGAAGTTGTCAATCCAACCTCTACCGGCGGGCTCCCTTTTTGGTCGGGGAGGGCGGCGCAAAGCGTGGCGGACGTTCCTCCGACGGAGGATGCCGACAGACTATCGCCACCAAGTCGGAGGTGGAGAGTGCCACTGAATCACTGGCGCCGCCGAACAGTATTCGTGGCGTGCTTCTCTCGGCGTTGAATGCCTTTAACAGAGCGCACCTTGGTGCTGCTCAAGATAGTTTTCGAGCCGCAGGCGGTATGTAAAAGACATACGGGTAAGAGAATTTAATAGTTGTATATGCGGTAGCCCCGAGACTTAAAGTAGTTATATTAACTGATTTAAGGATCATCTGAACTCTGAGGATCTTACGAGAAGAATACCCGACTGTCTCGGGAGTTGCAAGAGTGCAAGGCCCAAGCGGAGGCCGCATTTTCTGGCTTGAGGAGGAAGCATAAACACCTCTCACTGTAGTAGCATTATTTTAGAAAGATAAGTAGCGTTTGGCCGTTATGCAAGTCTAAAAGCTGACATTGCGGTGCTGCGGACAAGATCCGAACAGGCAAGAACCTGCGCCAACTAAAGGCTGGCGAGAGGTCTTGCATAAGGTGCGACACGAAAGGAACAAACTCGGGATGCCCATGCCCAGCTTGGAGAAGAGCTGAAAAGCGTTCGGGCGAGCTGCCGGGCTCCGTTAAGGAGAATCAGCGGCCGTCGTGGCATATATAGTAAGTGCTTGGCGAACTCCTTTGAAAAGAAGAGTTGGCGAGGAAGTCAATTGACAGAATATATCGTAGGTATGCTCACAGGTCTCCCTGCGGAGAGATGCCTGTAACAGCGGGTGATCAACTTCGGTGTTACAACTGATCGAGCGAGTTGACGAAGCTATGAGTGGCGTCGTCCGAGGCGTTATGGCCAGCCCTCTCCATACCCAAGGGTCTTGGGGAGCTTGCGGGAAAGCTGGGAAGTCTGCGGCGCTTCCATGTATGGAAGATTTGACCTGCCGACAAGGTGCAGGGAGGCACAGGCCATGGTGAAGGCAGCGGTACAAGAAGGCGGATCCCAACCACATGGCGAAGTCGGACTGTGGGGCCCGATGGGAAGGAGATCCTGTGAGTTTAGTATCGGCCAAGTGGAGTTGGCATGAAATTTCCCAACAGGATTGTAAATTAGACAACTTTGTTAGGCGGGATTGAGGAAGAATACAATCGGTCGATTTGACAATGTATTATAAAATGACATCTGAAATGCCTTCTAGCGGATTGTAGATCGTTTGTCTTTGCCGACCTTTTCTCTTGACCTCGGGACCCTATAGTCCGGAGTGTGTCGAATACCTTCCGGGTTATGAAACAACGGGGTATGCATGGAGACCAGGCGTGGGGTCATCGGTGCTTTATTCGGACAAGTGCCCAACTAGTTATGTTATATTACATGGTTAGTAGAAACATCTTCGGGGAGAATAGTTCCATTAAGGGTCCCTTTCCTTTGGGGTGGCATGCCCTAAAGTGCATGTCGGACTGCGAAAAAAGAAAAAACATCGGGGCAGATAAATAAGTGGATAAAAATCATCTTTTAAGTCACCGACCGAATATTCCCTTAAAGCGCTAGCTTTCGGCTTCACCGGTCTGAGGTACACATCCGGCTGACCAGCGGTAACAATCGCAGAGGTGCTCCTTTACCTCCTATCCGAACAATCGGGAGCGTGAGGGGTAAGCACAGGAGCTAAACAACCCAACTTGGCCAAAACTTAAGTCATATCGATGCATATAATGGTGAATAAAAGGTACATGTGGAGGCTTGACACATGTGCGGGCATAAACCCGTATAATTAAACACGGTAAAAAGCCCCGAAGTATAATGAGTGCGGATAGCACATCAATTCTTGTGACGTTGCGCCAAGTAGGCCTTTAAGGCTTGGATGAATAGGGTTGAGAAGAAAAAGAACAAAAAGGCAGCTGAAGTAAAGTAAAAAAAATTTTGGGCGGGGGAAAGGGCGAACTCTTAGTCGGCGCTAGAGCATAGAATCGTCGGAGGCGGGCTGCGTTCCATGGGTTCGGCTCGAGTCGGTTATCCGATGCATTTAAGTAGATGATGCGCTCCGCGGTCAAGACTTGATCGATGATGAAGGGCCTTCCCATTTGGGCTTGAGCTTGTCCTTTTTCTTGTCCGGCGTAGAACCAGTTCGCCAGCGTTGTAAGTCTTGGCCCGTACTTCTCTGTTTGATATCTTGAGCCTGCTGCTTGATAGAATGCGGAGCGAGCCTTGGCGGCGTCGCTCTTCCTCAATGTGTCCAAGCTGTCCTGCCGATCAACTCGGCTTCTCTTTCTTCGTACATGCGCTTTTCGAGGTGAGTCATGAATGATGTCATGAGGCAAAACTGCTTCTCCGCTGTATACCATAAAAATGGTGTGAATCCGGTAATACGGTTAGGCGTTGTCCGCAGCCCCAGTCTGGTCGAGCTCCTCTACCGGTCGTGTCGGTTTCGTGAGGACCGCACTAATGCAGGTTGATGCCGCTCATTATTAGACCATTTGCTTGTTCCACTTGACCGTTGGTTTGAGGATGATAGGTGAGCGTAATCGAGCTTGATGCCCATATTTTTGCACCATGATTTAACCTCATCGGCGGTGAAGTTCGTGCCGTTATCGGTGATGATCTTGTGGGGACACCATAGCGGTGTACTACCCGGATATAAAGTCTATCACTGGTCGGACTCTGCCGTTTTAAGCGGCTTGGCCTCTATCCATTTGGTGAATTTATCCACCATGACCAATAGGTACCTTTGCTTGTGGCTTCCCCTTTAAGTGGTCCAACCATGTCAAGCCCCAGACCATGAATGGCCAGGTAATGGGTATAGTTTTGAGGCGGTGGGTGGCATATAGCTCTGATTAGCAAAGAGGCGACAACAAGCGCATCTTTGGACTAAGTCTGGCGTCTGCTTTCGGGCCGTCGGCGATAAAATCCTGTCTGGAATGCCTTTCCTACAAGGGCCGAGCTGCTGTGTGGTGTCCGCCTAGTCCGGCATGAATTTCAGCCGGGAGGTTTCGCCCTTCCTCTTGGAGATACACCTTTGAAGGACTCGGTTGTGCTTTTCTTATAAAGTCCTCCCTCATAGACCTTGTAGGCTTTAGATCGCGGACAATGCTGCGGGCCTCATTTTGGTCTTGAGGAAGCTCCTGCCTAAGCAAGTAGGCGAGAATGGTTACATCCGCAGGGCAATTACTGCCATTATGTCGTGGCGGAAGGTGTTATATCATCGGCTGAATCGCGGTTAGTGCGGCTTGTTCGGTTTGTTAGTTCGGACTCCTCTTCCCATAAATGCGGATGGCTTGAAGAGCTGTTCGAGGAAGATGTTAGGAGGGACAGCGTCGCGTTTGGCGTAATCGTGCGATCGTCGGCGCTTGGTTATTATCGGGTGGCGTGATGGAATTCAAGTCCTTGAACCGGGCTGACATTTTGAGGACAGCGTTGCGATATGCTGCCATTTTGGATCTTTGGCGTCAAAGTCTCCGTTTATTTGGGATATTGCGAGGTTTGAATCGCGCACCTCTAGGCGTTGAATGCCCATGGAGATTGCCATCCGGAGACCATGTAAAGGGCCTCGTATTGGCTGCGTTGTTGGAGTCCGTGTACATTATCTGAAATGCGTATTGGACCGTGTCCCCGGTCGGGGGCGTCGATCTGACGCCACCCCAATCCGGCTAACATTTGGAGCCGTCGAAGTGAATAATCAATTGGAGTATCGCCGTATTCTTTAGGGAGTTGACGGTCCATTCGGCGACAAAGTCAGCCAATACTTGTGACTTTATAGCTCGCGAGGTTTGTAAGATATATCAAATGGTAAGAGCTCAATGGCCCATTTGCAATCCTGCCGTCGCATCATGATTGTTTATAATGTCATTAAGTGGTACTTGAGGCCTTTGTTATGAACACTCTTGAAAGTAGTGTCGGACTTCGGGATGCCATGAACACGCGTATGCTATCTTACGATAGTGCGGGTAGCGATACTTGCGGGGTTAACACGTGGATCGTAGTATCTGGTTTTGAAGAGAATTTATGCCCTTCTTTTCTCGCTCGACGGCGAGTGCGGGCGCTACGACTTGATGCGTAGCTGCAATGTATAACAACATTGGTTCGCCCAGGTTAGGCGCAGCCAGGACGGTTGTTGCCAATATAGCCTTTATTTCTTGAGCGGCGGTGGCGGCATCCGATCCACTCGAAGTGTTGATGCGCCTAAGGAGGCGATAGAGGGTAATGCCTTTTCTCCTAGGCGGAGATAAAGCGGCATAGAGCCGCTCGCATCCGGTCAATTTTGTATTTGCTTGAGGTCTTTTGGGATATCTAGCTGTGTGAGCTCGGATCTTGGCTGGTTTGCTTCAATTCCTCTACGGATCTGATGAAGCCATGACTTTCCGGTGATGCGCGAAAACACATTTTCGGATTCAGCTTGATGTCATATGCTCGAGGTTGTCGAATGTGAGCCTCAAGTCGTCTACTAGAGTTTCGGCGTGTATAGTTTTGGCGACTCGTCGTCTCGTATCACCTCTCTGTTTTGCCGATCTGGGTAGCGGACATATACGAATCATGCGGCTGATATGTTTGCGGCGTTTTTAAGTCCGAAGGGCATCGTGTTGAAGCGAATGGTCCATATGGAGTAATGAATGCGTTGCTGCTTGATCCATACGCCATCTTGATTTGATGATGGCGGAGTGTCGTCCGGGAAGCACAATGAATCGTGCCTGCGGTGGCATCGATGATTTGGTCGATCTTGAGGGGAGGAAGGGGTCCTTTGGGCAGGCTTTATTTAGGTCTTTGAAATCGACACATAGGCGCGGATTTGTCCTTCTTTGGTACCATTACAGTTTGCTAGCCAATCCGGATGTTTGATGTCTCGATGAATCCGGCTTCCAATAGTTTGGCTAGCTCCTCTCCCATTACTGTCTTTTGGGTTAGGAAAATCGTCGAAGAGCACTGTTTGGTGGCTTGAATCCTTTAGGATATTTAGGCTGTGCTCGGCCGGTGGCGTGGGATTCTGGCATGTCGAAGGGTGCGGCGAAGATGTCCTAGTTTTCTTGTAGAAATTCTCATAGTCTGGCGTCTACATCGGGGTTTAATTGTGCCCCTATGGAGCCGTCTTTGCGAGTCCGTTGGGTGGACTTGCAATTTGACTATTTCATCTGCTGGTTTAAAGAGGTGGACTTGGATCTTTTATCAAGTATCACATCGTCCACATTCACCGTGGGCGCATCACGGTGAGTTCCTCGACGCTAGGGCCGGATAGTGCCTCGAGGGCTAGTCGGCTGTCTTATTTTGGTAGCGGAGTGCTATGTTGGATCACTAGCGAGAGTGATAATTCCGTTGGGACCGGGCATTTTAAGCTTCATGTACCCATAATGGGGTATAGCTTGAAAAATTGTGAATGCCTCTCGTCCTAATAAAGCATGATATCCGCTGCTGAATGGAGCCACTTGGAATGTGACCTCCTCGAAACTGTAATTGTCCGTGAGCGAACACTAAATCGGTGTGATTTTTCTGTGCAGCATGCTTCCGGCTGAGGATTATTCCTCTAAAGGTTGTCTGCTTCGCTCAATGCGGTTCGAGTCTATTTCCATTTTTGGAGGTTTCCTCATAGATGAGGTTTAGTCGCTGCCGTCATCCATGAGTACCTTAGTAAAGCGGCAAAGCCGTCTACTATCGGACTGAGGACAAATCGGTGGTGCCGGGCAGTTCGAATTTGGGTTAAATCACGGCATTGAAGGTGATAGCCGTGTCGCTCCATGGATTTATTGTTGCTACTTGGTAGACTTGACAAGGTTGCGGAGTTGTCGTTTCGCATGTTATTGGTGCGAAAGTCTCGAAGGCTATTAACACCGTCTTGGTGTTGTTGGGCTGGGATTACGAAGCTAAAGCTCTTAGCCACTTTTGGCCACTGCCGTAGTATCCAACATGCTCGAAGGCTATGAGTTGGAGTGGCGCCCTCGTGCTATCAATTTTGCGGTCCGTTTAGCCAGCCCTCGATGCGGTTCCATTACCCTTTAGGGGTTTTGGTTTTGGTATTCAGCCCGGTGCTTGATAATGATGCACTCTTTGGTTTCGGACTAGGGATGTATTGGGACGGATTATCCCAAAATTTACTTCGGTTTTCGAGCGCTCTCCATCATACGATACTTTTGTCGATGGTCTCCAAGTCAACAAAGCGTGTAATGTCGGCGACTTATGGCGTTTAAGATTCCCTTGTCCGTGCAATTATTGCGAGAAGGCGAGACTGCGTTTTCCTCTCGGCATCCTTTATCTGTCCATAACCGGGAGAATCGGCCCGATAGTGATGTCTTGTCTCGGCGGGCTCTTGCGAATTAGAGTTAGATCGCATATATGCAGGCGGGTGGGTGGGACTAAGTCGGGACCCTACCCATCTCAAGGCTCGAAGGCCGAAGTTTCCAATTTTGGAAGCTTGGATTTACGGGCGTTGTCCAGAGTGCAGTCCGATGCGACTTTAAGTTTAGTGTTTGATCGCAGCCCGTCCCTCGCGGGAATCCGTCATGGGGGTTGAGGGATCCGGACATGATTAGTTTTCAATACAAGAAGCGTCGCGCATTGCTCCTCTACCTTTAGCGTGGTGGGTGACACAGGGAGAGTTAATCTCTCTTAGATCGGTTTAAGCCCAATCTGATCGTAGTGTAGTGACTCGAGGCGGCGATGCGATCAAAGCTCGTTCTGGACGAGAGCTCTATTGGATCCAACCGCTCGGCGAATTCGAGCTAGCGTGAAGATTGCTTTTGATGACTTGAGAGGTCATTATCGAGCGGTGGCGGACGGAGGTCATAAGAAACCACCTGGCGGATAGTTTGGCGGCGGCCAAAGGCTCCTTTGGCGAGAATACCGTCTTTGAAGGCGGGAGGAGGCATCCTTCCTATCGGTGGCAGCACGGAAGGAACTCTCAATGAAAGCACCAATGTCGATTGTCAAAACCGGCGGATCTCGGGTAGGGGTCCCGAACTGTGCGTCTAAGCGGATGGTAACGAGGAGACAAGGGACACGATGTTTACCCAAGTTCGGGCCCTCTTGATGGAGGTAAAACCCTACGTCCTGCTTGATTGATATTGATATTGTGGATGTTTACAAGTGGATCTACCACGAGATCAAGGAGGCTAAACCCTAGAAGCTAGCCTATGGTATGATTGTAAGGGTTGTTGTGATTGTTGTCCTATGGACTAAAGCCATCCGGTTTATATAGACAGGAGAGGGCTAGGGTTACATAAAGTCGGTTACAATGGTAGGAGATCTACATATCCGTATCGCCAAGCTTGCCTTCCCGCCAAGAGAAAGTCCCATCCGGACACGGAAATCTTTAATCTTCTATCTTCATAGTCTTGGAGTCGGTCGATGATGATAGTCCGGCGAGATGATAGTCGGCTGATGATGGTAGTCCTTTGTCCGGACACCCTAATCGAGGACTCCCTCACCCGTTTTCACTTCTGGCCCATGTATGGCCCATGACGTCTTTCGGCCCATATGAGGCCCTATGTAACTCTTGGCCTATAACGACCCATGGTGGCGGCCCGCAATGAGCAGTGTATCACTTTACACCCATTAACGACCCATGGTGGCGGCCCGTAATGAATAGTGCATCACTTTATACCCATTAAGGACCCGTTATTCAGTTGGGCGTTTCCTGCCCATATTATCTTCGGCCTTCTCAAAGCCCATTTATTCTTGGGCTCATTTCGACGATTCGTTTACTTACGGCCCGTTCTTGTCATTTTACGCTTGTGGGCCAAATTCAGCCCGTAGTTCTGATCGGCCCATTTGTGGTCCGTTAATATGTTGGGCGTTTTCATAAGCGTCATCAAATCGGCCTATTGCGATGGCTCGTTATGGTCGACCCATGAACGAGCGATTCCAAATCTAGCCCGTTTACGACCATAATCTGACTTTATTATTGGCCCATGTTTGTGATCGATCATCTGACCCGTAGAGGCCCATTGTTTCTGACCCGTAGAAGGCCCATTGTTTCTCTGACCCGTAGAAGGCCTACTGTTTCTATGGCCCGTAGAAGGCCCACTATTTCTCTGACCGTGGGAGGCGAGTGTCACTACGATAAATATTAGCCCATGGTTATTGTGGCCTAGTTTTAAAAATAGGTTATTGCAGCCACTAGCAAACTGCGGAAAAAGAACTGCCTTGACTACAAGCAAAAAAATAAACAAGACAACAAGGAAATAAATAAGCAAGCAACTTATGCTAGGCTATCACGGCTATTACACATATTACATCACTGGGCATCAAAGTTAGCCACCAATGCAAATATAGGGAACAAAGCAGCATATAAATGCATGACAAAACAAGTCCAATTGAAACCACTTGAAGAGTTCAAGAAACAATATCACAGGTACCCATAATCTTGGCAAGATGCTTAGCAAGCTTATTAACTTTCTCTTGTTTGGCGCTTAAATCCTCCAGTAACTTCTTTGTTGCAAGAAAATCGCATCTGAGTTCTGCGGGGACTTCCTCGGTCCTTGACTTCTTCCTGCCTTTAAGCTATGCGATGCATTTCAGCTTTGTAGCTGAGGCTGAAGAAGCGAAGTGATTCAGGCAGCGAGTTGAAGAGCTTGTGCCAGTAGTGCTACTTGATAACTCGAACACTACATCAGCAGAGGATTGTGGGGTTTTCTCACTTTGTCTACAAGATCGTTTTATCACCTTTCTTGGAGACCAACATGGTTGTCTCACTATCTTGAACCTTATCTGCATTACTTTCTCTATCATTGCATAGTGGGGTGCTCTTCTCCAATATTCTGTTTGCATACTACAAGAGAAACAAGCGAGGCACATCACAGTTTAGCTTGTAGTATACAAAACTCATTTTAGTAAACGGTTCGGTAGTAAGGTGGACAGGATAACAACATGAAACAAACATATATCTATGTACTATAGTCCTTTGTATTGTCCATATCATTCTAGTTTATGTTCCCTAATCAAGATAGAGACAGTTCAACTCATATATTTTTAAGACATAGCAGCATATTCAGAATATAAGTGTGAGAAACTACACAACATTGGCAACACTTCTAATGTGCATCACATGAGAACATAACTGTTTATACAACAAGCTGAAATCAACATAGAGCAAGAAGTTAGAACAACAATCTAGTTAAAGAAATAGGTTTAAAACATACCTATTGCGCCATTGGAGTTTCAATTGGATCCTTCAAATTTGAAAGTAGTTGGTATGAGTAAATACAATGATGCAACAACAAATGAGTATGGACCATAGCTACGGAATCTAACACGAGAACAATTGCTCTTATGCTTTAAGCGTGGAGTTTGGGTTAGCTGTGGTGGTCTTAGTGCTTTGGAGCCTGCAGTAGCTTTACAAACTGCTCTTGTGGGGGTACTCTGTGGTGGACATGGTGCTTTGTCAACTATAAGTGGGTTACTATCCATTTGGGGTTGCGATTAGATGGGTTGTAGCTGGTTCTCTGCTTAGCGATTGTAAGTGTGCAATCTGGAGGAGTCTCGATTATGTGTGGTGGGGCTAGTTTGTGGGCAGTACAACCATGGTTCTATCTGTGACAGGTATACTTGTCTTTTGTGAAGAGCAGGGTTTTGCTCCTTAGATACTGCCATCACCCCTCAATTCAAATGGCTGATAAACAAGAAAAAGCTGAACATCTGAGACATTGTATGATGAGCAGATGTGGTAATTCACAAATATGTTGTATAACCAAACAGGACAACATGACACAATTTCACATATATGATTCCTAACTAAGCAGGATAGCATGACACAGTTTAGGATATATGATGGATAACTTAACATGATATAATGGCATAATTTAACATATGATGAGTACCTAAACAGGATGACATGACCAAACTATATGGTGTCTTTCTAAAATAGGTTTGGATGAAATAATTCACATACATGTTGTCTAAGTATACATGATGGCATGATATAATTGACATAATTGATTCATATACTAAGCAGTTGGCACTCGCATGTATGATCTCTAAACTAAGCAGATAGATTCAATATTGTGCATATGATGTCTAAACTAAGCAATGCAAGACACCATATGCATCATATAAGAAATATAAACATTGCATCTTAGGCGTACACCTCGGGTGGGATATAGGACTGGTCATCGTCTCTAAATCCTCCTCGAGGAGCTCCTATAACCATCGAGATATATGCTTCAACATGTACCATTGCCTGCTCTGAAGACCTTGTTTTCCTCCAGTTTTTCCATAACTTGGCTCAAATGGCTAATACACATGAAGAGTAGTTCAATATACACATATTGTCGACAAATGGAATAAATAACGAAAAAAAGATGGCATGAGATAATTCACATATATGATGCGGGGCTCCATGGCGGTTATGGCGTTACAGGAGCAGGGGTACCCAGACTTTCCTGCTGCTGACCTTGGCGTGGCTCAAGGGTGGCCAGTGTGGCCCATCCTCATCGGCACAAGCTCAAGACCCTCGCGAGGCCAAGCCTCATGAGGCCGGGCGACAAGCTTCCTCGGTAGCGGCCTCGTCGAGGCTGGCTCATGAGGGCGAGAGAGATCAGGCGGGGTACCTCACGAGGTGCCCATGGCCCAAGCCATGGCGACCAAAGGCGCCAGCCAGCGCCAGTGTCCTCATTTCCTCTTTGGTTCAAAGGAGGCAAGCGCGGGAGAAGTATCAAGCAAAGGCATCCGTTTGGTGCAACAAGACCAAGACCGTCGCATGGCGGGAAGGAGGTCATCGTGGAGCCAAGCCGGCGTCACCACGAGCCTTTTGAGGCGAGGACCAACTTTAGTCAGGATAAGTGTACTAGATGTTCCCCTTCAAAATGGCCAATTGTTGGCGCCCTTCCCGCTCAATATTTGGGAAGAGGCCCAGGGCCTCCGCCTATAAATAGGACTAGCCACCCAAAGGGTAGGGGGATCCAGGAACCGGAACCGAGAACATGACTAGAGATCTAACAATCTAGAGAGAGAGACAGAGAGCGACCGAACTCCTCCTAGTTGTTAAATCGCTTTTGACCAATAACAGACCCTCATGAGGCTGTTCTTCCTTGTATTGTTCATCATCAGCCCAAGAGGCAATCCACCACCACACTGCTGGGTAGGGTGTTACACCACAATGGTGGCCCAAACCGATATAAACCTTGTGTCTCTTGTGTTGTTCTTTTGGTAGTTTAGATCCTAGCGGCTGACGAGGTGCAGGTAGGTAGGGGTGAGATCTCGCGTACCCGAGTTCAAACCTAGAAGTGCGGAACCGAAATCCGACATTTAGCGCGCGCGGTAGGTGTGCACAGAATCCGTCTTCCGCCGCCTGTTCTTAGCCGCCCGTCGCATCCATGTCGGGCGCTCGTCGGGCCAGCGCCCGATCGCCGGGTCGCTCTCGCTACTGCATCGCCGGACGGCCCCACAGCCGGTGGCCGCCCCGCCCGTTCCCCATCGCCTGCCGTCAACGCCGCCACCGGCCCGGCGAAACGAGCAGCGAGCATCGTCCGGACATCCGTCCGTGGCGAGGCGGCGAACCGCTTCTCCTTCACTCTCCCGGCTGGTTCTTCGTCTCGCGCTCCACTACGCCCATGGAGGCTCGAGCCATGCTCGCCGTGGCAAACAAGCTCCTACGCTACCGCCACTGTCAGCAGCGTCTCTGAAAAGTGGCTCGACCCGCGTCATCGAAGCTCATCCGTGCGCGAGGCTCCCCGCGCTGTCCTTCTCGCTGCACGGCGCCCGCCTTCTTGTGGCGATGAAAGCTCGAGCGCCTCAGCCGCCTCCCCTCAGAAAGCGCTGGCCCCAAAGCGCGTGGCCTGGCGAGCGCACTCCGTCCGGCGCCAGCTGGCAGGAAGAGCTGTCAAGAGGTCCCTCGCCCCCAAGCTGCCGAGTGCTCCACTTGGCCCGTCACAGCTAGCGCTCCTCCTCGGCGCCAAGACCCAGCGCTGCTCGGCGGCAGCGCATGGGGACCCGCAAGACTAGGCTCTTCGTCACCAAAGGCCCCCATGGTCACAGCAGGCTGCGCGCCTTCACTGCGAGCTGCCTGGCGTCGCGTGGCCCGACAAGTTCAAGCCAGACCTGCCTCCTCGCTCTGACAGCACGGCCGACCAGCGGAGTTCCTCCAGCTCTGAGCTGGGCATCAACCACCAGCAGGGGCGAGAAGGTCATGGCGAACTGGTTTCCCATGGCACTCAGGGCAGAGGCCCACACGGCTCTGAACACTGGCTCTGCACGATCTCCATACGGAGATCGCAACGCTTCATCGCCAACTTCAAGGTACCGTGACCGGCCTCCTGCCGTGAGTGACATCGCCCGCATCAAGCAGCAGCGGGGAGACCTGCGAAGTAGATCCGGCGCTTCAACAATGCCGCCTCAAGATTCCCAAGGTGACCGAGAGGCCATCATCTCAGCCTTCTCCGGCGGTGTGCGTGGCGTCAAGATGAAGGATGAGTGGCGATGCATGAAGATCTGTGCACATCCTTGGAGCTGTTCAACTTGGCGACCAAATGCAGCGAGGGCTGAGGAAGGGCGCCTTTCTCTCCTTGAGTTGCCAGCCTTGAGACCGGAAGAGAAGAAGCCCAAGGCCAAGGAAGTGAAGCGCAAAGGGGCTGCCGTGCTCATGGCGAGAACCAGATACCAGCGAGCGAGATCAGCCCGAGTCTTCCAAGGCAACGATGCTGTGTGTACCGACCTCCACCCACAACACCAGCAGAATGTCAACAGCTCCGAGCCATGCGAGAAGGAGAATCGGTCGGCCCAGGCCGCCGCGATTGAGGCTACGGCCGAGGAGGAGGAAAAGCAGCGGGGCGCTGGGAAGACCGTGGCCCTCGCCAAGGGTGGCGTGACCGACCTCGCGAGGATCGCTGGCAGGATCAGCCTCGCGAGGAGGCTGGAGGGATCAGCCTCGCGAGATCGCCCATGAGAAGCAGGCCTCCCTCCTCTATTACGCAGCCAAGGAGAAATGAGGACCATCATCGGGGCGAGGGGCTGGGGGCTTCGGGAGCATGGATCGCTTGCATCTGGGCGGAGCTCAAGCCCCAGCCTCTCAGCGCATCTTCAAGCAGTTCGACCCTTGAAGTGAATGCAGTCCTCCCAAGCTCGAAGCCACCGCCCTCTCGGGTGGTCGGCGTGCGCCATCACGTTCAGCTCAGCGGATTAGCTCAAGTCTTGCCCAGCCACAGCGGAGTCCTCCGATGTTTTGTTCCCCAATCATCGGCAACATGCAAGTCACGGGACCCTCATCGATGGCGGGCAAGACTCAATGTCCTGTCCGTAGAGACATTCAACAATCTCAAGTGCCTTACAATTGCTTCAACCAGCCAAGCCTTTCTCGGAGTCACCGATGGCTCCACAGTTCGATTGGGCAGGTCCGCCTCCTGTCACCTTTGGAAGCGCGACAACTACCGCACCGAGCTCATCGACTTGATGTCGCCCACATTAGCTGCCATACAATGCCACCCTCGGTACCCAACTCTGGCCAAGTTCATGGCCGTGACTCATCACGGCTACAACATCCTCAAGATGCCGAAGCGGCGGAGTCATCACGGTGCCTTGTGAAGAGAGAGAGCGCAGTGTGCTCCACTGGGCGAGCTTTTCAAGCCGTGTCACTTGAAGACCAGATCACGGAGGCGGGAGGCTCCCGAGACTGCTCCCAGAAGAAGAAGACATCGCCAGGCCCGACCCCTCGGGCAGGCCCCTCGAGGTCGTGCTGTTAGGGGCACCTCCTTCTGCTCGCATAGGAAGGCGCGCCCGGTGCCCTCCTCGAGGCAAGGCTCGGGGTTCTCTCTGGAGGCCACCTACCTTGCTAAGGTCCGAGGGGCGCTTGGGCACCACTTGGGCGTGTTTCAAAGCACGTTTCCACGAGGAAGGGGCGAGGCAAGGAGGCCAAACCCTTAGGAGTTAAATCAGCAGATCATTCGGGGCTGTAGGAGTCAAGAGTCATGAGTGGCAGCCGCCGCACCGTCGTGGCTCCCCATCCGAGGCCGAGGATGGTGGGCTGCAGCGTCTGCATCGACATACCGGGGCTCAGCGAGCCGCCTCTCGAGGCACTTGGCCCCTCACGCGCGGGCGCTGCGAGGTCCACCCACAGCTACGTTGGCATGCCTTACAGGCGTGCAGCAGCCGCCCTGCGCCCGGCGCCTCATGGGAACATCACTGGAGGCTCAAGGGCGGGCGTTCAGCAGTCTGGCGGAGATGGAGATGGTCGTGAGGAGCCACTGCGCCTCCGGGCCTCCAGTCTCTGGGCACAGGGGGCTCGTGAAGATCGGCTTCGTAGCCACGGCGTGTGCTACTTCAGCATCCTCCGTCCTCAACGTTATCGGTGACATCCTTCAAGTTTCATTTCGGTGGGGCGCCCCGAGGGCTACATCATTCCCGGGCCGTGTGGGTCCGTCCATGCGGCGTGTATCCCTTACAATTCATGTTCTAGCTTACCTTATGAGGCGCCCTCGGGTGCATCATCCCAAACCACTCGGGCTAGACCCGGTGACATGTACCCCTCTTGCGTTTATTGGGTGCGTCGTTTGAGCCATCATGATTGTTATTTGATGCTGTCCATGGCACCTTCTTCCTTCATGTCGGCGCTTGCTGCGTTAAAGGGGGTACACGAGCATCGTGACTCATGGGCTCCCTGGCTCTCCAGCCCTCACCCTCTGGCCTTGTCCGAGGGCATCGCGACACAGCATACCGGCGATGGTGAGACTGGCTCGAGGCAGGACCGGGGCGTGGGCGTCGGCATCTAACAAATTTGCATGAACACATCACAAGTTAAGGCCAGTGCAGGCGCAACCCGCCTTGAGGTAGGGCCCCATGAGTTCCGCGCTGGCTCACGGGTGCCCAGATACACCTCGTCAGGCCCTACCGTGCCAGCCTCGTGTCGGAGGTGGGGCTGTACGCCCAGGGGGCTCCTCCCGGAGAATCCCCTCCCATGCACCAGTGGAAGCACGGGCTCTCGCTGGCTGGCGACCTTGCCGAGGCGGCTATGCCCGTACACATCTGAGCGCTATGCTCGCTGGTGATAAACAAGCGAGGTGGCCCTCGGCTGCACCAACCTCGGGGAGCCAGGCTCAATGTCGGCCTCATGCGCGCCTCCCCTCGGGAGTGCAGCGAGGGGCTGGGCATGGGGGCTACGCTGGAGTCACGCCTGGGCGCCACGCCACCCAGCCGGGCCCCTCGGGCCTGGTTCGTCGCACGTCCCTCCCGGCGGAGCCAAGGTATGAAGGCCATTTGAGCGTCAGGGGACTCTTGAGCATCGAGACTCGGGGAGCCTAGCTGGTCACGTAGCCCCTCACTCCTTAGTTCGAAAGGCTAACAGCGGTTGAGGGTATCTTGCAGGGGCGGGCTCTGCATCGTAGAATGGTAAATTCACCCATACATCTCGCCTCCCTACTTGCTGTTCGTGCGCCAAGGGGGACTCCTGAGCATCGCGACTCAGGAGCCTAACTTGTCACGTAGCCCCTCACTCCTTGGTCCCGTCCTGGTTTCCGGTCGGGGCTAGCGGCGGCTGAGGTATGTGCGGGGCCGAGCTCTGCCGGCGTAGAACATAAGCAAGTAGGAAGGAAAAGCGCAAATCTCAAGGAATTCAAAAGAAAATATTACAGTCCATAACTGTTTTCTAGCATAAGCATAAGTTCGCGCCTCCCGAGGCATGATGCATGTGCAGGGGCTGAAAGCGAGCAGGAGCCACAAAGGTCACTTGTTGGTGGCAGACTCTTGTTGGGTGGGTTCGCCTCGTGAAGCCTCGGGACCGGCGCCTCGCTCGGCTTAGTGCTGAGGCCGGAACCGCCCGTGAGCCTCCGCTCGACCCTTGAGGGCCTCGGCAGCGGCAGCAGCAAGCTCGCCGCTCACGGGCTCAGCCGAGGCTGTCGAGGTCGACGCCGGGATGTGAAGGTAGACATGGGTAGGGCCAGCGTCGGCTGCGAGAAAACGAGGACCCGCGCCTCGGCCTCGGCCGTGGGGCCAAGGCCGAGGTGACATCTTCAAGCGCGGATCGGGAAGGGAAGCAGCTTGGCAGGGCCGTCCTCGGCGCCCGGCCGGCCAGGCTTTCGAGCCACTATCGTCGCGACCTCAGCAAGGTGCGAGCCTTCACCTCCATCTCCGCGAAGGTCACGCGGTCCTCGGCGAGGACCCGCGCCTTGCCGTCCAGCTCGACCCTCTTCGCCTCGAACTCCTGCTCCAGCGCACCCAGGCGGTCACGTCGCTTGTCAAGCTTGGCACTCCGGTCCTTGATGACCGCCTTGCGAGCCTTCATGTCTTCCTCCTTCTCTTGGCGAACGCGGGCCTCCTTGGCAAGCTGGTCATACAGGCCCTGCAGCTCGCTCTCCAGCACCTTGCAGCGACCTCGGACATCGGCTACCTCCCCCAAGGCGGCGTCGCGGGCGGCCTTTGCCCCAAGGACGACATGTTTCCCCTAATCATAAGCCGTCGCGGCCTGAACCAGCGCCCGCTCGAATCAGCTGTCAGGCGAACCCAGCGGAGGCCAGCTTGAGCGACCAAGCCTGGCGAGGTCGGCGCCCGAAGATCTTACGCAGCGGTCAGTTCAGCGGCGGCCACGATCCGGGGCAGTGGGAGGAGTCGGAGACGGCGGCTGGTGGAGTAGTAGGAAGGGCGGCAGCGTAACCACAGCATCTGATCACGGGACCTTCTGCGCCCGGCAGCTGCAGCGGTGGCATCGAGCAGGATACCTCGGGAGGCGCTTGGGCCATGGGGGCTGAGCTTCGCCCAGCTAAGCTCCGCCAGGCCTCGCGAGATGACCGGGCAGGAGGCCCGTGTCTTGCCGTCACCTTCTTTCTCGGTAGCACTTGCCCGAGCCAAGCCTCGGGAGCTCCCTTGACTTCTTCACCGCGAGCGCCGGCCTAGCCAAAGAATACAAGATATCAAGCCTCAGCGACAAAGCAAGAAATAAAACAAGAATCAAGCACTTACTGGTCGCCATTTCATGAGCTCGAGCAGCCTCGGCCATACTTGAAGCCCAGAGCGGCTGCAGAGATCAGCCTCAAGAGGCCGGGAGGCGGAAAGCGCGTCTGCGGATCGCCTCAGATCCGGGGCAGACCCGAGGGGGACCAGCCCAGTCCTGTCCTTCTTTGGGATCGAGGGCAAGCTCTTGCCGCCCCGCTCATCGCCATCCTCGTCGTCGCTCGGCAAGAGGCGAGCGTGGGACCTGCGCCCGAGGAGGCGCTCTCGACTCCCGTCGGTGCGCCTCGGTCAGGCCCCTCTTCCGCTCCTCTTCTTCCTCCTCTCCACTTTGGAGTCACGGAGGACCGTTCACCGTCGCCAAGGCCGCGGGTCCTCGGGAACCTCCGGCAGACGCAGGCCCGTCCCCATTGAAAGCGGGCATGGAGTCCACCTTTGCTCCCAATCATCTCAAAGGAAGAAGTGCAGGGCGCCCTCCGGCCTCGCCACGTCTCCCCGACCAAAGATTGGGGACGCGGCCAGATCTTCGTCGGCCAAGACTGCGGGGCTCGGCGGGGCCTCCACAATGGGCAATCTTGTGAAGTGGAGCCACAGTGCTCGGGGAACTTCGCTCGGGGCGGCGCCCGATCAACCGCCCGTCGCCATGTTGCCCGGCCACGGTCGCGTTCATCTTCTCCGGCCGCGGCTTGGCGGGGATCCACGAGTTCCTTGAGACCAATCATCGGTGGCCGTGGGCTGCTCCGTGGGCAGAATCAGCCGAGGTGGATCGCCCGGCGTCTACCATGACCAGATTGCTCTGAAGCCCTCAATCCTCTTCTCGGGCTTGAGATGGCGTTGGAGCTGCCATCTGCGACGAAGCTCACGCATGCGGAGATGGAGTCTGCGAGAGGCGGAGGTAGAAGTAGTGGCGCCGCAAAGATCTTGAGGCTGCACCCTACATGAGCCTCACAATAGTAGGCGAAGATCGCGAAGAAAAACGAGTTGGGGTGGAGGTGCGAGCTTGCAGTTTGTAATGGCGAAGGACGAAAAGTAGAACTCGAAAGGAGGCACCGGACCGGCAGCAATGGCGCTCACGAAGAAGCGGATAGAAGGTGCTTCCTTGGTCCTCGGGAAGGCGGAGCCAGCCCGAGACACCGCTGCCCGTCGTTGCCTTGCGCCGCCATCATCCGGGCGCTCGGGCAAGGCTCTTCTCCGACACGTTTGGGAGTCAAAGGCGGGTGAGTACCAAGCTCGGCGGAGTGCAGCGCCATGTATGGCTAGGGCACACGGTCTAAGTAGATCTGGAGATTTCGGAGGCAGGAAGGAAAGGCGCAAGAAAGAGGATCTGGGCAATGATCGGAGAAGGCAAAGGAGGCGAAGCCTAGATGGGTGTCGAACTTTTCTCGATTCGCGCAGTTTCTAAAGGCGCCCACGTCCAATCAACGCCACCTTGGCGCCCAAACCCAGAGACTCTGTCGGCATTTGGGAATGGGGGTACCAGACTTGCTGCTGCGGCCTGCTGGCGTGGCTCAAGGGGTGTGATCAAGGCCCATCCTCATCGGCACAAGCTCAAGACCCTCGCGAGGCCAAGCCTCATTGGGCGGATGCAGGGAAGCTTCCTCAAGCGCAGCCTCGTCCCGGGCTGGCTCGCGAGGCCCGGAGAGATCAAGCGGGGTACCTCACGAGGTGCCCATGATGCAAGACATATGCGACCAAGGCGCCCGGGCAGGTGCCAGCCCAAGCAGTGTCCTCATTTCCTCTTTGGTGCAAAGGAGGCAAGCGCAGGCGAGAGTATCAAGCAAAGGCATCCGTTTCGGTGCAACAAGACCAAGACCGTCCAATGGCAGGAAGGAGGTCATCGTGGAGCCCAAGCC
The DNA here is from genome assembly GCA_021605205.1 of Aegilops longissima. Classification (NCBI taxonomy): domain Eukaryota; kingdom Viridiplantae; phylum Streptophyta; class Magnoliopsida; order Poales; family Poaceae; genus Aegilops; species Aegilops longissima. The sequence goes on along the minus strand of CM038681.1, from coordinate 170,089,415 downwards.
GGCGTCACCACCAGAGTCTTTGACAGGTGAGGACCAACTTTAGTCAAGATAAGTGTACTAGATGTTCCCCTTCAAAATGGCCAATTGTTGGCGCCCTTCCCGCTCAATATTTGGGAAGAGGCCCAGGGCCTCCGCCTATAAATAGGACTAGCCACCCACAGGGTAGGGGGATCCAGGATCCGGAATCGAGAACAGGACTAGAGATCAAACAATCTAGAGAGAGAGAGAGAGAGAGAGAGAGAGAGAGAGAGAGAGAGAGAGAGAGCGACCGAACTCCTCCTAGCTGTTCATCGCACCGGCCAAGAACAGACCCTCGCGAGGCTGTTCTTCCTTGTATTGTTCATCATCAGCCCAAGAGGTAATCCACCACACCACACACTGGAGTAGGGTGTTACACCACAATGGTGGCCCGAACCAGTATAAACCTTGTGTCTCTTGTGTTGTTCTTTTGGTAGTTTAGATCCTAGCGAGGTGACGAGGTGCAAGTAGGTAGGGGGTGAGATCTCCGCGTGCACCCCGGAGTTTGAACCTAGAGGGTCTGCCGGAACCCGAAATCCGACAGCGGTATATAATTCACATATATGATAAATGGCTGAAAAACATGGCATTGCATAATTCGCATATCTGATATAGAAAGCAAACATGAGGCATTCACACAAAGCATGTCTAATCTAAGCAGATGGCATGGCAATGCAAGACACCATATGCATGATATGAGCAATATAACCCAGCCAAGTTAGAGCATGCACCTCGGGGGGATCTGACTGGTCATCTCTCTGAATCCTCCTCGAGGAGCTATCTATAACCAGCAAGAAATCTGCATCGACGGTAGCATGACTGCTCGAGAAGACCTTGTTTTCCTCCAGATTTTCCATGACCGACTCAAATGGCTGATGCAGGAAGAGTAGATGAATGTATAAACATTGTTGACAAATGGAATACATTATGGAAAAAATATGGCGATACAATTCACATATATGATGGTGGCTAAATAGGATGGCATTGCATGATTCACGTATATGATGCTGGCTAAAGAAGATGGCATTGCATAATTCCCATATACTCCCTCCGTTCCTAAATATTTGTCTTTTAGAGATTTCAAATGGACTACCACATACGGATGTATATAGACATATTTTAGAGTGTAGATTCACTCATTTTGTTCCGTATGTAGTCACTTGTTGAAATCTCTAAAAACAAATATTAGGAATGATGAAGATATGATATAGAAACCAAACAGGTGGCATTCACACAAAGCAAATCTAAACTAAGCTGATGACATATAAGATGTATAATGTAAGCAATGCAAGGCGCCATATGCATGATATGACCAACATCGGCATGCCGAGGTTAAACAAACACCTCGGTGGTAAGCAGGCGTGGTCGGCTCATACGAATCTCCATCGAATAGTTATCTTCCTCGGAATACAATCTGGAAATGCAGGAGAGGGGGCCACTTCGCCCACCATGGGCAGCGTCTCCATGACATTATATCGCGCATAGCAGTCTTCTCTTTTTCTCTACATGTTGATGCGATTGTGTACAATATCGACATGCATAATAAAAAAATAGTTAGATTTTGTAAGGCCTAAGGGGTGCATGCAAAAATCAAGACTGATGGTAGCAAGCAGTGGATGGATCCAAAACTAATGATAGCGGGTAGATTATAGCTTGACTTAAAAAGATAGACAATGGATCATCTATTGTTTGTTGCCCACCCAACATGAACCACATAGAAGACCCAGATGAACGGATAGTAGACAAATACTATTCGTTGCTGGCTCGATATGAGACCCATGGGCAATTCAAAACTCAAGATTGAACGATAAAGTAGCGGTAATAATAACCGATGTATAACGTAAGCAAACACGAAAGACTGCGACCTCTCTTAGGGCTGTGTAGTCCTTAGGTTCATCTGCTCGATCGATGATGGTAATGCAGTTAGGCGTGGCTGCTGACAGCAGGGAAGATGATGCGAGGCGGCGAAAGAAAGTCTGTAGGGGGATCTCTGCTGTAGTGAGCAGCTTACATCGATGGTGCACCTCGGTGGGGTGGATGGACCGCAGAGAGAGCAGGACATAACACAGGAGTTTTCTTTTATGCCAATCTAAAAATGAAGTAAATCTGTAAGGGCTCCTTAGAATTGGAGGATTCTATAAGCGGGGATAGGAAAAACACAGGAATAGGATAGGAATGCACGTGCAAAACAAAGCATTTGGAAACATAGGATTTCAGTCAACACAGGTGTTTGGCTCACATGAATTGGAAGAACAGAGGAATGGAGAAACAAAGTGATGCGACAGTGTACAACCTCTTTGGCATAGCCTTGTGGACCTCGGCATCATTGGGTTGGGCGTGGAGGATGGTGATGATGCTGGTGTATTTGTCGGGCGGGGAAGAAGATCCGAGGCCTCTAGAAAGCAGCGCCGAGGTACTACTCCGCTGTGATGGGCCGGTTCCGTCGTTGGAGCAGCTCCGCTAAGGTGTCTGGCGAAGAGGCTGAAGCATGACAAGACAGACAACGTTAATCTGAAGTGGGACCCTAATATCATCGCAATAGATGATGTAAAATACATCACCAAAAAGTGCTAGATGTAAAAGCGCATCAGCAGCGCCACGGCAGCTCGACAGATGTTGTAAGTACTGCTCACTGAACTTAAGCGAAGAAAATGAACTTCACGATCGAAACTGAATTTTCTTGTAAAACTGATTGAACTAATGTGAGCATTGCAATAGATGTTTAGGGCGTTCGAGCACTAGTAGCGAGAAGCGATGATCTAAATCAGCGGGACGCAACGAGCGGGAACACACTAGCAGAGAGCAAGTCGTGCGGTAGCACATGACGAGTGCTAAAGCAGCAACTCTGTAGCTGCCGGAGGTCATGCAGCAGCAACAGCGGCAAGCGAGCAAGAAGCGAGCAGCAGCATGAGCGAAAGCGGGAAGCGGTCGCGATGGCGCGACCGACGGCAAACGAGCCATAGCAGCGAGCGAACAGCTGCAGCTAGTGCCGTTGTGGAAGTCGCTGCCGAGGAAGGAACGACATGGGGGAGAGACGTCGTGGATGATGTGGCCGGCGATGGCGCCGTCGATGGAGACGCCATGTCTGCTCGGTATCAAGCACCGGCAGCCCCGTGAGATCGAATAAAAGACAAAATGCAGCGGTGAGTGCAGAACCTCCTTGGTGGCGCCGAGTTGGCCTCGGCTTCATCAAAGGAATTGGTGAGGGTGCTGCGGTTCCGGTGGGGCAGGTCAAGACGGTGCTGTGGGGATTGAGGTGGCGCGATAGACGAGGCGAACGTCGGGGCAGCTCCTTGGAGGTGGAGGACGGGGCGGCTGATCCAGCGGGACGACGAGATCGACAATAGATCCTCATCCGGTGCGGTGGATGAGGGACGGCGAGCTGTTGCGGTGGATGACGTAGTCGGGGAAGAGTCTCCGGCTGGGCGGCGGTCGGGAGGCCGACGGAGGGCGTGGGGTTTCACGGGTTTTGGCGGCCTCGGTGTACGAATGGGGGCGAAGGGGAGGAGGAGCCAAGCTTAGGGGCGCTTGTCCGAAATGTAGGGTAAGTTACAGCGTACCCCACGGTTTTGACACCGCGACATGGAGCTTCATTTCGGGTGAGGGTAGAAGGGGATTTTGCGTGTGCGGGCTGGGGGGCGATTTGGATGAGGAGGGAGTTCTCGGCGTGTCAAATTCGGGATAACAAAGGCGTGCGGAGTTGAAGAAGTGGGAGTTTCAAAGCAGGTGAGACAAAAGATACTCGAGCTTGAAAATTTCGAGATAACAAGGTGCGGATTCCTTGTTCGGGAGAGTCATGTCCCCTTTTACTATATTGCTATAGATGCCATTGAAAAAACTACAAGAAAAATGTACAGAAAATCGGGAGAACAAGATTACCCTGCACAGTACCAAATCGATTCGCACTTCCCTCAACAACAACAAATTATATGATTCTGAGATGCCATGATCTCGAATTTCAATTTTGAATCCACGTTATGTTGAATTGAATATATCATTAGGTGACCTTGCGGTTTATAATTGATGTAGTCGTACATTTTGATCTTCCATCATATATGAACATTTTACTCCACCATGTGAACATATATATTGTCGTCTACCATATGGACTAAATTTGAATCAATTTTCCTTATTTGAATCGATTGTTGTCAAGTTATACAATAATTTAAATATTATCTTGATAACAAAAAGACATGCATATAGCAGTAATCATATTTCACTATGAACTACATGTACCATCGCTCTCCAATTCAAATATTTGTATCCATTTTATGTTGAATTCAAATCATAGTACATTATTGGTCTAGGTAGCGAGATGTTGGGATAATCTAAACCCTGTTTTCATATGTATAATTTTTGGCTGAATTGGGACAAGTTTTGGTATAAGCCTCTTGCAAAACCGGAGATTCTCTCAACAAGCCTCGTGGTTCGAGAGGAATGTGTCACCTTTTGTGCTTGAAATGATATCGCTGCCTCCCCTGATTTTATTTACTGAGGCAACATAGAACTATATGAGTGCCTGTTAAATTTTGGAATTATTTCGGGTTCATTTGGCCTTTTATACATTAATTGAGTTTCGGACTTTTAATGTGCATAATCTAAATATGAATTGCATGCACATGCTCCGGTGCACCAAAGTGGGTTGAAAAATCACATGTGTGTCCTTAGTTGAATTTCTAGGTCCCATGGAAGAAATGAGAATGAAATTCAAACATCTGGGCGTCATGACTCTGCTGAGAACATCGAGAAACTTAGATTTTAAATTCATGTAAATCCAAAACTTGGCTGGAAATCATGAAACTTGGCATGGTGTCATGTCATGGCACTAACATGTTGTGGTAAAAATTGGGCGATTTGGAAGCTCGTGGTTCTAAGAGGGCGTGCCACCTTTGAGTGTGAAGCGATATCGCTGCCCCTTGAGTTTCTTAACAAAGGCAACATAGAACTACATTAGTGCCTGTTAAATTTTGGAATTATTCGGGTTCGTTTGTCGTTTTTATACATTAATTGAGTTTACGGTCATTTAATGTGCATAAGTCAAATTTGAACTACAAGCACATGCTCTCGTGCACCAAAGTTGGTTGAAAAATCACATTTGTGTCCTCGGGTGAATTTCTAGGTCCCATGCAAGAAATGAGAATAAAATTAAAACATCTGGGCATTGTGGCTCGGCCGAGAACATTGAGAAACTTGGTTTTAAAATTCTTGTAAATCAAAACACGTCTGAAAATCATGAAACTTGGCATGGATGTCATGTCATGGTACTACCATGTTGTGGTAAAAAATGGCGAATAGGAACAGATTTTGGTATAAGCTTCTTGCAAACGAAGCTTCTCTCAAGAAGGCTCGTGGTTACGAGAGGGCGTGCCACCTTTGAGTGCAAAATGATATCGTTGTCCCCTTGAGTTTATTTACAAAGGCAACATAGAACTACATGAGTGCCCTGTTAAATTTTGGAATTATTCGGCCGTTTGGCCTTATTTACACATTAATTGAGTTTTGGTCATTTAATGTGCATAATTCAAATTTGAACTACAAGCACATGCTCCGTGCACCAAAGTTGGTTGAAAAATCACATTTGTGTCCTCGGGTGAATTTCTACTCGAGGACACAAATGTGATTTTCAACCAACTTCAATGCAAAAATGAGAATAAGATTCAAACATCTGGGCATCGTGGCTCGATCGAGAACATTGAGAAACTTGGTTTTAAAATCATGAAACTTGGCATGGTGTCATGTCATGGTAGTACCATGCCGTGGTAAAAAAATTGGCGAATAGGAACAAATTTTGGTATAAGCTTCTTGCAAATCAGACTTCTCTCAAGAAGGCTCGTGGTTACGGGAGGAATGTGTCACCTTTGTGTGCATAATTCAAATTTGAAATACAAGCACATGTTCTAGTGCACCAAAGTTGGTTGAAAAATCACATGTGTGTCCTCGGGTAAATTTCTAGGTTCCATGCAAGAAATGGGAATGAAATTCAAAATTCTGGCGTCGTGGCTGGGTTTGAAACATTGAGAAACTTAGTTTTTAATTCCTGTAAATCCAAAACACGCATGAAAATAATGAAACTTGGCTTGGTGCCATGACATGGCACCAACATGCTATAGTAAATTTGCAGTCCGATTTGCGAAGGCGCACATTAACAATCAACAAAGTCATTTTGGAACAAGTGTTGTCACGTTACAATCGGAAACACAAGTATTATTGAAACCGTGGGCGTTCTACTTACTAGTACCATTTACGTGCCGCATGCAGCGTCCCATTTTATTAGCTAGGAGGCGCCGTGCAAGGTAGCTATTTGAGTCTGAGAGGCGTGCGATCAGACCCTGCGTGCTTATCGGGAGGAGAGCCCTTTGACCTCCATCTGCCGTCCACCTCTCTCCCAAGGTCTCCATTAATGGCGCCGAGCCTCTCTTTAATGGCGTGGCTATGTCTCACTCGACTGAGATTTAAGAGAAAAAAGAAAATCTAAAAGCACGGATCTTGATGTAGATCCGACGGACCTATATAGCATCTCTGCGACTTATAGCAAGGCTGATGAATATATAAGGACGATTAATTTTTTGATCAAAGAAGGGCTTGCCCTTCCGATTTTCATTACTAAAACCACCACAATTCACAAGAAGTTCAACACAACTCCAGCCTAACACGAAGGACTAAAAGCTACAGATTGAAATCGCAACATCCCAAGAGGCCAACAAAGGCCAAACATCCGCGCTAGAACCCAACATTTCACAACCGACGACACAATCCACATCCTAAACCGATTATTACATCAAAAGAAACCAGGAAACTAAAGGAAGCCCAGCAGAAACTAGAAGAACAGCAACGCTGAGTCGCATACAGCAAGAGTTTTCTTCATTCCAGCCTGCAACATTGATCTTCCACAAAAGATAAGGGCGATTAATTGTCTTACATAATTAGAAAGATAATTAAAAAAGCCACATGCGGCTCGCCCGAAATACACAAGGGCAAAGAAGAAGGAAGACAAGGATCGGCTCGCTGATCTCTACTTTCTTGATGCGTTCTTTGCAGGCCGCGGGAACTAGTCTCCACGGCGGCGGCGATGAGCTCTTCGTGTCCTCAAGCGCTGCTTGAGAACATCCAGATTCCTCCACCAGCCTTTGGCGCTCGTTGCGGAGCATGTCATTCTCGTCCATAAGTTTCTTGGCGATGGCGCGTCCTCTTCAACAAGGCACTGGTCTCCTCCTGCTGGTACGCACCGGACGATCTTCTCCCTCGGCAGGTCGCGCTTCGGCCGGAGCCTCTCATTGCCCTCCCTTAGTTGCGGATGGCGCGGTAGCCTGTTCAAATGAGGCTTTCACGTCGTCCCGCAACCTCGCCCAGCCGGAGATCTGATCCATCGGCTATGGACGATCGCATGCATGCGCTGTAACAATCGTCGCTTGCCGAGAAATTTTCCCGAGCCGCCCGCTGTGCGAGACATCTGCTGCCTCCATGGCGCTGGCTCGGCCGATCTGCTGCATCGACGGTGCGACGGGACCTCCGTGCTACTTTAGCGGTGCAGCGAGACCTCTGTGCTGCTACTTCCGTGTGGCGGGACATGTCGGCTGCTCTCGCAGCGAGGCGGGACATCTCTCGTGCTTCCGCTTCCATGCTCGCCTCTCCCTGGTGGCAATCTCTCGACCCAGAACTCACGCTGGCCATGGCAGACGCAAGGGAAGGATGCTGAATGACTTGTTTGTTTTTGTGGATGAGGAGTTGAGGAGGAATGTGCAGTCATCTTGGCATACTAGTATTTATAACCGAGTACTAATACGCTCCTAAGTGGGAAACCGTTTAGGTTGTGATCAGTGTGAACAGGTTTGGAATTCAATATAGCGTGGTACTAATACACTCCTAAGTGGGAAACCGTTTAGGTTGTGATCGGTGTGAACAGGTTTGCAATTCAATATAGCATGGAATAAATTTGGAATGTGACGAGACGCAAGCTACTTTGTGCATGCATGCATTGCAATTAATGCATTCATAAACATAATTTTTTGAGAAAAACAAGAGCATTAATTAGGTGCTTTTGCAAACTACAAAAAATATTCCACCACTCACCATCTTGGTTGGTGAGATTTTTGAATTAAGCCCTATAAACCGGAAAGGAGAATCTCTGCTGTATGCGTGCAATAAGCGGCACCGTCGTATACATATCTTACGGTTAATGGGGCGTTCGACGAGGATAAGCAGCGTGGTGAGATCTAGGCTAGTCCTTTTTTCAGACGCATTAAACCTATCTCTCGGGACTTCTCGCACGCACCATCGTGCCACCCACAAAAACTTGTACTATGAGTTTAGTAGTACGTTATACAGGAAGAGAAGAGGTGCCGCATGCACTTTTCGTCCTCTCACACAGCGTCTGTTTTTCTCGAAAAGGAGGATGATGACCCCGACCTCTGCATGGGAGTCACACACGCATTAGTAGCTCGAATTGTAGTGTTCTCAACCATCCGATTGGCTCTATCATGGATGTACCTATATACTAAAACATGTCTAGATACATCTATATTTTGACAAATGGAAGGCATGTATTGTGGAGCGGAGGAGTGCTTGTCATCAAAATGGATAAAAGGGGCGTATCTAGAACTAAAATACGTCTACATACATCTCCTTTTATCCATTTTGATGACAAGTAGTACTTCTTACCCAAAGGAACTTTATATCCAACAGACACAAAATATCCGTTCGATTGTTGAAATTCTGATCGATGTCAAGTAATTGCTGCATCACCACCAAAACCCACCATTTCTTAAGCTAAAGTAGACCAAGGTAATCCCTATATTAGCATATTACTAAGATAAACATAAGGCCTTTGTAGAAACATTTAGGGCGTGAGCTTGTCAATCTGAATGTGGAGGGACACAAGCTTAGCCCGGCCAGCAGCTTAGGCGGAGCTGTCAAGAAGGTCAGCTCCCTGCGTCGGCGTCGCTGGGATCCTTGCTGCTTGTCACCTCCATTTCCACCTTTGGCGTCGATCGTGCCTTTAGGCTCCCCGGCGGGCCGTTTGCCCTAACTTGGCCAAGTAGTGCGGCGGTGGGGACGCCCGCTCGATCTGCGGGCGACCGACACGGTGATAAGCGCGCCGACATCGAGCACGCCGCCGACCAAGAAAAAAATGCGGCGGTCCTCCTCTGCGAACAGCAAGAGCCGTGGCTCGGCAGTGGCACTTGCAGCTGGAGCACCTGCCGTCTTGGATCCTGTGCGGGCATGGGATGTGCGGTGCTGATGTGGTGGTAGGCGCCCGGCGGCGGGCCGCTGTAGCCATAAGCGGGCACAGGGGCATTTGCGGGCGCGGCGGACACACTCTAGTGATCGGCGAGCTTGTGGTAAGTGGCGTAGAGCCCACAGCCTTCCGCCGCGTCGAAGCCACCACCGCGCTCGCGCCACAGCCTTTGCTGCCGCTGGTTCCCGGGCGCTCGGCCGCGGCAGTCTCTGCGAGCTGGTGCCCTCCTTGCCTTGCAGAAATCAATCGAACAACACATCAATCAAGAAACCTGCACCTTGCTCAATCAGCGAGCGGATGAGGTGTATTGAACCTCATACCTTTGGAGGCATCAAGGGCGAGGCACAAAGGCGATGGAGCACGGTGAGGTCCATCGAGACCTTAGAGAGCTCCATCGTCGGGTCCTGTTCGGTCTGCGTGATCTCGCCCTCCTCGTGCACAACCATCTCTCGACTTGGGCCGGGGTATTACAAAGCTTTACCGTCACATATTTTATAGTACTACTTCAAGGTGCATTAAATCAACACATGCAAGTAGTATCAAAATAAGAGTCACGGCATGCATGCATGCGTTGTAATTAATGCATCGGTAAACGCAAATTATTGAAATACTCCCGCCTTTCCGGTTTATAGGGCTTATCTCAAAATTTCAGTTTTTCCATTTTATAAGGCTCAATTTGGTTGTTCCCCATCACATGTTCAGATTTCAAGGTGCATTAAATCATTGCATGCAAGTATTAAGAGAAAATTGACCAATGCATGTAATTTATGCATGCATGCATTGCAATTAATGCATTGATAAACATACTTTTTTGAGAAAAACGAGACCACTAATTGGGTGCTTTTGCAAACTACAAAAAATATTCCACCACTCACCATCTACAGTACCTTGGTTGGTGAGATTTTTGAATTGAGCCTTATAAACCGGAAAGGAGGGAGTATATCGAGTGCAGTGCTTTGATGTGTCACGTCAACTCGTACATCAACGAGAAGTTTGATTATCCTCTCCCTCATGGACTTAAATGCACCTACCTTTGGCTATATGACAGGTTGGCCACACACCTGTCGGGCCCACCTGTCATACACGCAAAGGCAGGAGCGTCCCTCCCTCGCCCATGAGTGTGGTGTCTGGCAAGACTAGGAGAAGCTTTCGCTACACGCTCTCCCTCCCGCACGCGGTGGACATGCAGCAGTTCAATCGGTGTCAGATGGCCAGAAGCGTACTGTAGTACTCCTCCAGTGCAGTAGTACTCCATCATTGTTCGACTTCCCGAAGAGGCGAAGAGCAAAGGCAGCCCGGACGCTCGTGTGGCAGTCTCATGTGTAGAGTAGTCTAGGATAGCGTGTACCGAGCCTGTAAGCTTAAAATCGTTGGGGTCGGCTCCATGCTATGTGGCCGTCTCAAAGTTTGTTTAAGTTAAAATAGTCTTACGGCCCTACTGTCACCACAGTGATTGTAGTTTACCGCTCATCTGGTCAAGACAGGAATATATATTTTAATTTGTTTTTTTTTCGAAAAGGCGGGACTCCCCGGCCTCTGCATCAGAACGATGCATACGGCCACATATATTTTAATTTGTGGTGGGTAAATGTTAGAGGTTGCAGCAAATATATTGTACACTATGGGTCTTTCAGCCAAGTTTAGAGGCAAGCATGTGGGGCCGGTGCTATGATGTGTCGCGTCAACTTCGTACAACGAGGAGAAGCTTGATTTTACTACGCCTTCTCCCTCGCCCATGCTTGTGATTGCTCGCAAAAAGAGGACATGCTTTTGCTTAGTAGTACTTCTACAACAAGCTATCCATCCTGCTTTCGCGGTGGGCGGACATGCAGCGATGGATTCGACCTTTAGAAGCGATAGTAGTAACATCATTGTTCGTCTTCTCAAGAGGCGAAGATCCAAGCGCAAACCGAGCGTTGCGATTGCGAACATTGAGCACGCATATAGCGAGCTCTTGCATGAGACAAAATTGCTATGTGAGCCCACTATTGTACTAGTACGTACAACTACTTGCTAGTATAGCCACTGTAAACGAGAAAGGAGTATTTGCCCTTCTAGAGATTTCAACAAGTGACTAGACTACACGAGGCGGAGTACATATGGAGCAAAATGAGTGAATCTGCACCGTAAATAAATACGTACTAGTTCTATCGTTTTCCTCTCCGAGGTGCACAATATTGAGTATCTTGACTAGTCTCTTTTTGACATGCATTTACGTTTTTTTTTACAGTCTGAGGCAAAGCGCTCATATACACGCATACACTCACCCCTATGAGCGCTTTACACGCATACGACACTATCATCTTGAAATTCTGAAGTCACCATAGGCACCTCGTCGTCGGCGGGTCCATAGGTGCTTGAATGCCAAGGAGGAAGAGGGTAGCGGTTCCCTAGGCGTTGAGCAGTCAATGATGCATCCTCAATTACATGCGGGGGAATTAATTGGAGAAGCGAGAATAGAGCCAACACGATGTGAATGCAACAGAGTTTGGACTCTCATATAATAAAGCGCCCCACCACTCCAATCCATCTACTCCCAAGTCTCTGCGCAACTTGCTCACTCCAATCCAAGACCAAGTGACCGAAGCCACAAGCACCTATGGAGGCGATGGGCCAGCGGCGATCGGCTGTGCCAAATCATCAAAGCGCCGCCTGTGGCCCCGCACCGCAGCATTTCCAGATGGTCTTTGGCGACCGCTTGAGCATCGTAGCCCTCATCGGCGCTTGGCCGCCTCTCGCATGGACGACATGATGGTCAACTCCATCCGCAAGTTCACCGCCGTCAAGAAGCGCGCGGACGACCTTGCCGTACTGCTCCAGCCCCCGCGCCCAGGCTCCTCATTGCCTGCCACCCTCATCGGCCTACATGGTGACGAACTCTTTCAAGCCCTGGTGTCCCTGCAGGTGCCGGAGGTCGCGACGAAGAATGTGCACCTCGAGGCCGCGCTCGCCGCGCAGCGCCTCGCCATGCAAGAAACCTCGACCTACACATCCACATCTACGAGGAAATCATCTACATAGGCCACTACAAGGCAAGCGAGGACAGAAAGACGTTGGCCTTCTTCCAACGGCTGGAATCTTTGGACGCCATTGTTCAGAAGTACATCGACCTGGCCACGAAAGCCGCTGCTACTTAGGCGCCGTTCGGTGGGCGGCATACTGAGTCGAGGAGGTGGGCGTCGTCGATGGATGCATCTCTTCTTCTTGCCTCCTGTAACCAACCTTTGCATCGCCTCGTGGCCTTAATGTTTTATTAGTATAGTACTCCTCCGTTCCCAAATATAAGTCTTTCTAAAGATTCCAGCAAGTGACTACTACATATGGAGGAAAATGGTGAATCTACACTCTAAACTATGTCTACATACATCTGTATGTTTTATTCCATTTGAACTAGTATCTAAAAAGGCTTATATTTATGAGCGGAGGAGTATATGGCATTTTATTCGGTCGTAACGTTTTCACGTGAGGTGGGGCAGAGTTGAGCAAACCCACCCCACCCACCAGGCGTCGGCCGAGTTTAGAATTAGAAGAGAAAGCGAGGGAGGAGAGCTAGCTGTAGCACGGACGCTGTTGTCGAGATGGGACTCGTGTTTATAGAATAGAATCTTGAGCACTCGTGCCTCTTTTTTTTTTGAGGAAAAATTAGTCGTATGTCTAGTACCACTAGTTGGGTGCGTGCGACCTATAGCTGTCATCACTTTAGGTCTCCTTTTGAACTGCGGCTCGCTTCACAAGTACATATTTTTCACGCATTTATCCTCCTATATGTACTCCTAGGCTATTTCCACATGCTCCCATTCGCCGACATGTGGGACATAGAGCATCTGGGTCGTAGTGCATGCACGACTCGGAGCATATGCCGGGGTACTTTACATTTTAGACCTCACGAATTACATACAAACCCCATGAAGAATAAATAAATGAATGAATTACTACATGAAACCGGATTATTTTCATGGAAACCGAGCATGTTCATTAAATTTTGGACATAACACGTTTATAAAAATGGCCGGACCTAAACCAGTCTAAGGGCCTCTTTGATTTTCCATAAAAAGGGCCTCTTTGATTCGCAGGATCTGAAAACACAGGAATGGGGAAAGTATGATGGCGATGAACCGAGACGAGGAGAACTCTAACTCAGTTAGAGGTTAGAGTTAGATTCTAACCCTAAACTAACTCTAAACCAAAAAGGTGTATGGATTGCAGGGTTAGATTGACAATAAATGCTCTATCTCAATCATTTGACTAATTTGGACCCTATTTTTAGTTAGACTAAAATAAGTCCCTTGGATCCAAGCACCCTCTTGGTGTGGCCGGCTCTTCTGTGGCCTCCTGCCGCTCACAATTGACATAAACGAACCATCTATACAAATCAAGCATGCAAAACATGATAATTTTTACTTTGTCCATACAAATAAGATATCCCACTTAAACATACAAGTCGTCAATCAAGCTTCACAAAATAAAAATACACTTCATGAAACAAAGAATGAGCTAACTCATCACGGAAGTCATTCACGATAGGGAGGGAGCCCGGAGCCCCTCACGCACCGAGGGAGGAGCTCGCCATCGTTGCTCTGTAGGAAGGCTATGTAGAGCCCAAGCCCCGGGAACCCCACCGACGCCTGCCCTTGCGAGTTGAGGTCGACACCGGCATGGGTAGCAGGGCTGCTTGCCGTCGACTGGGAACTCAATATTTGGGCCTCTAGAAATAATGCAAGCCTGTAACTAAAATACCTAGAAAGGTGAACTGAATCTTTGGGCCTCTAGAAATAATGCAAGCCTGAAACTGAAATACCTAGAAAGGTGAACTGAATCTTTGGGCCTCTAGAAATAATGCAAGCCTGAAACTAAAATACCTAGAAAGGTGAACTGAATCTTTGGGCCTCTAGAAATAATGCAAGCCTGAAACTGAAATACCTAGAAAGGTGAACTGAATCTTTGGGCCTCTAGAAATAATGCAAGCCTGAAACTGAAATACCTAGAAAGGTGAGCCTGAAATTGAAATACCTAGAAAGGTGAACTGAATCTTTGGGCCTCTACAAATAATGCAAGCCTGAAATTGAAATACCTAGAAAGGTGACCTGAATCTTTGGGCCTCTAGAAAGATTTATTACCTCCTCAAGCAGCATCAAACAATTCCATGCGTGCACCACAAATCTATAGCAAGTTTGATCAGGATCTACTTTTCCAAATCAGAATTAGCGCTAGAGCAAGCAAGATCAATGATATGGCCGTGAGACAGTGAAGGAACGAACAAACTCACCCCTCTCGCGACCTCCCTGGTAGATGTGTGCCGCCACCACGACAGAGGGAGAAAACGAGTGGTGAAGGGGAGCAGGCGACCTTGAAGGCCGGAGGGAGAGGGCGGTCGAGTAGGGCGGCGGAGGCCGGAAGGAGAGGGCGGCCGGAGGAGAGAGAGGGCGAGCGGCGCTTGGGCGGGCGGCCCTATGGGGAACAGAGAGGAGTCGTGCGAGAGGGGGGGAGCGATCTGGTGCGGGCAGGTGAGATTTTTTTAGTTCTCTTTTAGTGGGCCCGAGGATAACTAACCCAATTAGAACCTCTCCACCGGGCTAGTTTTTTTAGCTGGGTTAGAGCAAACTAGCTCAAACTAACCCCTCTTGTTTCGATAATTTGAGGCTATTTCAACCCAAACTAGCTCTAACTCAGGGATCCAAACAAAGAGGAGTGTTACTGTACATGCTACAGTGTGGACCGTAGCACATTGTTTTTTATGGCCATATCACCACATTGTTTTCTACTGCTGGTTCATTGGGCTACCGTGGTTCGCTTTGCTGGTTCCACTGGCTGCCGTGGTTCGCACTCCTCGACTGAGTAGTACTCCTCCGTTCCTAAATATAAGTCTTAGTAGATATTTCACTATGGACCACATACGGATGTATATAGATGCATTTATGTGTAGATTCACTCATTTTTCTCCGTATGTGGTCCATAGTGAAATCTCTCCAAAGACTTTTATATTTAGGAATGGAGGAGTAGTATAGTACTAGTATATACCGCATCATTCTTTGCTCCTTCTTACTACTCCGACATGTGGGAGAGCCGACATCCGGTCGACGTGTCATGCACCAGATTAGGCGCTGGGCGGAAGGGGGCATCACCCGGTCGGGCGCCAGATAATTCATGACTATAGTGAGTGGTCATATCACAAGTCTTTCCAGCAGTAATGCGCCGTCAATCTCACAGCTCCACTCGCTCACCCTCCTCACCTCTCTGTCAAACCGCCTACCCGAAAACTGCCGCGCGTACTGCCCGGGAAAAGCCCCGCCCTCAACTTTTAACTACGCGAAAATAGTTCGAGCTTGTTCGTTCTATATAAATACAGTACTTACTATATGTTTATTCACACGTGTGGTTGTTCAATGAATGGAGGGGCGGGGAGCACAAGTGAACCTTAAATAGAGAGTTTCTTTTCTTTAATGCCACGTACACAAATTGAAACGCTTGTTGTGGAGAGAAAAAAGATAATCACTCCACTATATATGGACGCAGGGGCCTGAGCGCTTGCTTTACTAGGGTTGCTCTCTTCATTCTCTCATCCTCTCGAAATATAAACAAGACAGTGGTAGCGACATTTTCTCTCTGCTCACCGCTGGTCACAGATCCGGCCGGATCCCTTCGGCCGGTGTGTGTAGAGGACTAAAAGGTGCATCGTTCACGCGGTCATCGCCGCCGAGGGAGGAAACCCACAGCTGCCGGAGGGGCCCGATCCTCTGCCCGTGCCGTTCTCTCCGACACAACACCGGCTCGGGAGGTCCTCCGACCCTTCTTCCTCCCTGCCGTATTGTCCGCAGATCCGACCTGCCGCCGCCAACATCCCGGCGACCCTCAAGTATAAGTTCTTCGAAAGCGGCCTTGCTCTACTGCCCCAGCTCCCCACGTGTCTGCATGTGCATCTTTTTCTACTCCCATCAGCTCTTCCAAAGCCACCTAAATTTTTAGTATTATTAGAGGTAAAGCTACTTCATGCATTCGAATCTAGGGCTTTGTTCAAACAACGAAGAAAGGGGGGAAAGTTGTAGCATGAATCTAGGACTTGATTCAAAGAGGAAATAATATGGTGAAAGTAGTAGAGACCGGATACCCAACCGGTCTCTTGGTTGAAAAGGGAAATAATGGGAAAACGCAGTACAAACTGGATAAGGAACAGATCTATTATTGGTTGAAAAAAGGATAGAAAGTGGCGGTGGTGGACAAGTCAGCAGTATGTCGAGATTAGATTTGCTGCCATCACATAGTAAAAGGTCTCGAGGATTAGATTTGCTTCCCTCACATATTAAAGGTCTCGAGATTAGATTTGCTGCCCTCACATAGTAAAAGGTCTCGAGGATTAGATTTGCTGCCCTCACATAGTAAAAGGTCTCTGTGATTAGATTTGCTGCCCTCACATAGTAAAAGGTCTCAGGATTAGATTTGCAGCCCTCACATAGTAAAAGGTCTCCAGGATAGATTTGCTGCCCTCACATAGTAAAAGGTCTCCAGGATTAGATTTGCCCTCACATAGTAAAAGGTCCCCAGGATTAGATTTGCTGCCCTCACATAGTACAAGGTCTCCAGGATTAGGTTTGCTGCCCTCACATAACGTGAACAAGCTCGGCATCACCACTTTATGCCTCCTTGTAGGTACATTGTGCTGATGCGTCCACTGTCGCATGTCCTTATACCAACCTTTTGTTCTTGTTAATGTAAGGGCGCATGTAAAATGAAGCGATCACACTGTTACCTTAGGGACATGTCTAACCAGTGTTATTGTTAATCTAATGCCTCCAGTGTTAAGATGCAATTAAACTATGTTACAAATGGCACTCTGCTGTTTTCCCCAAATATGATAAGTAAGTTGCTCCTTTACGCTGCTTTGAGTGTCCTGGTGTCCCCACGGTCCCATGCCCTTAAACCAACTCTTTAGCTCTTGTTGATTTATCGTGTGCCGTAAACAAGCAATGCCACCAAGTAAACCCATATTTGAGGAATCTCATTGTTGATCGTAATGCTTACGGTAACATGAAGCATTGCGACGTTTAAAATTTCTCTGTCCTTGCGTGATTGCCATGAACATAATTAAGATGCTTCTTTTCATTTTGTATATGTTTCAATATTCTTATTGACCAGCAACTGTTTACTTTCTATCATTTTGTGCAGATAGGGATATCCATTTCACCTTGTTGCTATTGTGACCTTTTGGTGAACTGCACAAAACACTTTTTGGAATGAGTGTCTTGTGTAGTTCAACTAAAATGTCACATGGGCAACATCTCTCAATTTTGGTGGAACTGCACAAAATGGTGATTGGAGTTTCAAAATCTCCGTCAAGTTCTCACTGGTAATCTCGTGCAACATTTTATTAGCCTTTGCAAGATGGAGCCGTCCTTGTCACCACAATGGCACTTTATTTTAGTGGAACTGCACAAAAGGATAAGAAAATTATAGTTGCACCTTACATGAGCCGGACAGCCAACCTTAATGTTCCTCAATTTTAGTGCAACTACTAAAGAAGAACCTGCCAGACTCACAAGAGCAAGTACTTCTTGCTAGCTGAATGATGCAATCTTTGCTTCATTTCAGGTGAACTACAGAAAAAGGCGCATGAATTGAATCATGGAACTCTAGGCAGACCTCATCCAAGTAGAGCTGGAGGTTGAGTTCAAGGAGGCCGCTATTAAAGTGAAATCATGCTCTCTGTCTCCTTGTTTGTGCTGTGCAAACATCTTGTGCAAACAAGAATACTCAACTCTGAGATGTTGTGACGGTCAAGAGCATTCGCCAAGTTCTTGATTGTATGACATGGCTAGCCAAGATGGATTTAATCCGATATTCACTTTATCAAAAGGCTCTAATGGGTTGGTTCGAATCTTGCAAGCTGGGAATCAATGAGATGTGTAGGCATCTTTGTTGTACTTATTATTTGAATCTTATTTGTTGGTTACGAATCTTGCTAGCTGGGAATCAATGAGATGTGTAGGCATCTTTGTTGTACTTATTATTTGGATCTTATTTGTTGGTTACGAATCTTGCAAGCTAGGAATCAATGAGATGTGTAGGCATCTTTGTTGTACTTATTATTTGGATCTTATTTGTTGGTTCTGAATCTTGCAAGCTGGGAAACACGGCATGATGATGCAGAGGACAACAACCATAACAAACAGTTCAAACTTGGTAGTATTATCTTTGTGAAAGTGCGACAAATGTGCTGATCATGTGCGTCCTGAGAATAATAATTCTAATTGTTGTGCATGTTGATCCTGTGGCACTGATAGAACGAGCGAATGCATTGCTTGTTTTAAGTATAAATTTCTATTAAAGCTAATTAAATTTAAGTAAAGTGACCACTAACTTCTTTTATTACAGTACCAATACAGACCCGCTCGTGAACCGGCGTGTGGCGGAGTAGGTTTCTTAATGGAGGCGTTTGAATGCGCCGAGGTGCATCTTCTCGCTCGGGCAGAGGACGAGGGAGGGTAGTAACTATTGTCGCCTGTACACACTCAACTTACTGTTGAATCCAGTTCCCCAAGAGCTGAAAAACGAACTGCCGCCGCCGCCTACACACTCGTTCACTCGAAGAGACTCCAATGGCGATCCGAGGGGTGAGCCTGCTGGATATGGACTTCAGCAAGGAGTTCCCCTTTGAGTTCGCTGTTCAGTCCTATGGCTGCACCAAGTTGAATGTGATGTACACCAACGATACGGACTCGGTGAAGCTCTGCCTCGCCTCAGTCCTATGGTTGCACCAGGTTCTGGAGCATTCGCTCGTTTCATCGGCAGCGCCGACTGCACCTTCGCTACGGTGGAGAGAAGGAAGAACACGACGATTCAGCCATCTGGTGCAACAAGCTTGTTGACATCCAGAAGCAATACAAGATCATCAGCAACGGGCAGGAGAAGGACTCCGTGGTTGACCTCGCTGAGACCATCATGATCAAGCGTGCCAGGAAGGTCTAGATGTTGTACTTTATCTGTTTATAAGCACCTTTATCATCTGAGTGTTTCATGCATTAGCCTATGTGTCGTAATTATCTGTTTTGTCCGAAATATTTCTTTTAAGAACCCATTAACCTGATTGCTTTTTTAGTGGCTATTTGCTTATGTATGTAAACTAGTTCACTTGTCCGTAAAAAAAACTAGTTCACTCGGCTGCCGTGCTTTGAATCTCCTTCCTCCCAACATATTCCTCTCCTCGTGGACCCAAGAGGTCTCTGAATTTTCTCCCACTTTCTTTTTGATGTAAACTGAGTTTTCTCCCAGTACTTTCCCCTAGAACCAACTCAACTGTCCCACGTCTAGCCTAAAAAATAATAATACCCCACGTACTATTAACTCATCAAATTAAAATGATATTTTATTTCATAAGTTGAAAGTTCTTACAAAATAATACTCCAATAATAATTGTTTATATATAACTTGCCAAGTTAACTCCTAGTGATTGCGTACATAAGCTTGCAAAGATTTTACTCACGTGCAATCATGTGTTTATGTTTTTATAACATTTCTTCGTCTAGCCCAACATGATATTTTCACCCAGCCCAGCAAGTGTGCGGATTTCGAGAAAAATGCAAATGGGATTTAAACGGGCTGCATAGATGCTACATCATTGTTTCACCCAGCCCACCAAATGGACTAAAAAAACAAATGGACTGGCTGACATGTGGGCCAGTAGGTCAAAGCCTAAGAAGGCGTTGGATTTACATCCAACGGCCGACATTCTTCTTCAATCTCTCGTCTTCTTCCCCCAGCGCTGCCGGAACCGCCTGCTCCAGCCTTCGGCGTCTAGCGGTGTTGTTTTGCGCTCCTCAGCGAAATGCTACCCCGCCGATGGCCAGGCCATCCCTCCACTCCACACCTCCTGTTATTCTCTGCCGAGTGTAGGCCCACCCCGCACCCGAACCAGTCAAGTTTCCCACTCCTCTCCGTCTGCGACTCCACTGCCGCGTCTTCCCCGTCTCCGGGTCATTCTAGTCTGGGGCCTCACCGTCGTCCACCGCCTCAGTGCGCTCGGCGCGGCGTGGTCAACATAAGAGAGTCATCGGAAGAGGACTGTATGTGGAGAGCCTGACGGCTGGGACCCAAAAGGTCAATGGTCGCACACAAGGAAAGTTCCTCCTTATTACGCACTGTACGTGGGAAGGGCTTCTGTATTTCGCGAAAAAAACGTTCCCCCCGCTGACAGGTCGGACCCACCAGTTATATCTTCGCACGCAAGGAAGTGCCTCCTTATTACGCACCAAAAATGAATACCACCTGGTAGCTGGGACCCACCATAGTGGGTGGCTGACTTGTGGGCCTACTAAGTTGACGAGGATGGAGGGCTTTGTCAACTTAGTCAATATGAACGATTCTAGCTCCAGTGACCGTACGATGTCCATCCAACGGCCATAGTGCTTCTTCAACCTCTGGTCTTCTTGCTCCAGCCGCACAAAGCAGCGCCGGTCGTGCCAAGTGCTCCTGCCTCTCGTGGCCGGCTGTGATGCCGTGGAGGCCTCACCGCCCCCTACTACTCCCACCGCTGGCCCAGGGTATCCACTGTCATCCCCTGTTATTCTGCGGCGACGGCAGCCTCACGCCACTGCCGAACCAGTGAAACCTTGTACTCCTCTCCGCGTGGGCATCCACTGTCGCGTCTTCCCCGGCTCCGCGTCGTCCCCTTCCTAGGCCTCGTCGTCGTCCACCGCCTTGGTGCTCTCGGCGTGGCGTGGTCAATGTGGTCAACGACCGACTTACATCGGAAGAGTACTGTACGTGGAGAGGCTGACAGCTGGGTCCATGGCCACAGCCTAGTTTTTTTGTGATTTGCCAAGTAAGTCGTTTTGTCAGGCCTGTTGGGCTGCAAATCTTTCAAGACGAGGAGAGCTTCATTCGGGCTGGCCGAGAAAATGGCCTATCAGTAATGAGAAATGGGCTGTACATTTTTAAAACACATCAAACTGGCAATTAGTTTCAAATATCTTTTTTTCATTTCGAGATTTTAAATTACATTAATTTTTATGCGTGGAGAATTTGTTGGATTTTATATTGATATATTTATTTATTTTTAAAATCAGTTTGAATGTGAGTCGAAATTTCGGGTTTAAAAACAGTTCGAAACGCATCGAAATATACAAAATTTCGTATAATTTTTTAACCGTGGCCACAATATGGGCTGTAATGCTAACAAAAAGAATATGGGATCCAAAAAAACCTTAAGAATTAGCAAATGGGCTGTAAATTATAAGAAATAATGGCAGATGGGCTGTATGCTGTTTTCCACAGATTTGAGGCTTTCCTAAAAAAAGGTTGACGCACAAGAAGTGACTGTTGGATGTCCATCCAATGGCCGTCGTGCTTCTTCAATCTCTGCTCTTCCTGCTCCAGCCGCTCAAACAAGCGCCCGTGGACTGCTGCTCCCTCCTCCCCGAGGCTGGCTGTCTTGTGCCAGCAGCCTCACCGCCCCATCGCACTCCCATCGCTGGCCTAGCCATCCTCTACTCACCCACACTGCTGTTATTCTCCGGCGACGGCAACGAACCATAAACCCTCAGACAACAGACTCCCCTCCGCGTGGGAAGCAACTGCCGAGTCTTCCCGCCTGTGTCGTTTCCTTCCTAGGCCTCGCCGTCGTCCACCACCCGGTGCTCTCGGCTGGACTGGTCAACATGGTCAACGACCGACATGCATCTGAAGTGGACTATGCGTGGAGAGGCCGACAGCTGGGTCCACGCCACACGCAAGGAAATGCCTCCTTATTACGCGCAAAATAATGATTCCTCCACCGACATCGTGGACCCACCGAAGGGCCTCTGTATTTCAGCGAAAAAAACATTACCGCCACGACAGCTCGGACCCACCAGCTATATCTTCGCACGCAAGGAAGTGCCTCCTTATTACACAAAAAATGAATACTCCCCCGTTAGCTGGGACCCAAAGATAGTGGCAGGCTGACTTGTGGGCCTACTAAGTTGACGGGACGGAGGGCTTTGTCAACTTAGTCAATATGCACGATTCTAGCTCTAGTGACCGTACCATGTCCATCCAACGGCCGTAGTGCTTCTTCAACCTCTGGTCTTCTTGCTCCAGCCGCCCAAACCAGCGCCGGTCGTGCCTCGTGCTCCTGCCTCCCGTGGCCGGCTGCGATGCGGCGGAGGCCTCACCGCCCCCTACTACTCCCACCGCTGGCCAGGCCATCCCTCTACTCACCCACACCCACTATTATTCTGCGGCGACGGCAGCCTCACACCGCATCGAACCAGTGAACCCTCGTACTCCTCTACGCGTGGGCATCCGCTGCCGCGTCTTCCCCAGCTCCGCGTCGTCCCCTTCCTAGGCTTCGTCGTCGTCCATCGCCCTGGTGCTCTCGGCGCGGCGTCGTCAACGTGGTCAAGGAATGGCTTCCATCGGACGTGGACAGTACGTGGAGAGGCTGACAGCTGGGCCCACGGCCGCAGCAAGGAAGTGCCTCCTTATTACGCGCAAAATAATTATTCCTCCACCGGCGGTGGGGACCCACCGGACGGGCCACCGTATTTCATGAAAAAAAAGTTTCCCCCCTGACTGCTGGGACCCACCAGCTACACCTTCGCACGCAAGGAAGTGCGTCTGGGCAAAAAGAAAACAAAATGATTCACCCCCCTGACTGCTGGGACCCACCAGCTACATCTTCGCACGCAAGGAAGTGCATCCGGGAAAAAAACGATTCACCCCCTGACTGCTGGGACCCATCATCTACATCTTCGCACGCAAGGAAGTGCCTGACAGTCGGGACCCACCTAGTCAAAGCGTATGTAGCGTTGTCATTCTTGTCGCGAACGTGTATGTACATACTGGTCGTTGTAGAGGCGCGCACGTAGCATGTACACGTACGTACAGCGGCGAGGGTGCAAGAAAGAAAATATGGCCACGTACGTACATACGGGCAGGGTCTCGAACGCCTACTCGCGCATACGTACGGCCAGGGGCTCGTGTACATGGCTGGGTCGGAACGGAGAAACAGCGTCGTCGTCGTGTTCATGGGGAGGCAACAGAATGCGTCGTGTTCATCGGGAGGCAACGGAATGCGTCGTGTTCATGGGGAGGCAACGAAATGCGTCGTGTTCATCGGGAGGCAACGGAATGCGTCGTGTTCATCGGGAGGCAACGGAACGCGTGGGAGCCAACCGGCTTGGACGGAACATGCGATGGAAACGAGGCCTGGCGTACCGCACAACGGAGGAAACGGACCTCCTACGTTCGGAAGGGGGTCCTGTTGATCGGGAGGGGTGTGGCGTACCGCAAAACGGAGGAAACGGACCTCCTACGGTCGAAACGGGGGTCCTATTGATCGGGAGGGGTGTGGCGTACCGGAAAACGGACGAAACGGACTTGTGTTGGAGCGCTACGGTCGAAACGGGGGTCCTGTTCATCGGGAGGGGTGTGGCGTCCCGCAAAACGGACTCCACGGGATACTGTTCATCTCCACCGTCGACCTCCTCCAGCCTCCATGGGC
The DNA here is from genome assembly GCA_021605205.1 of Aegilops longissima. Taxonomy (NCBI): domain Eukaryota; kingdom Viridiplantae; phylum Streptophyta; class Magnoliopsida; order Poales; family Poaceae; genus Aegilops; species Aegilops longissima. The sequence continues at coordinate 170,065,689 of CM038681.1, read as the reverse complement.
TACTGTTCATCCAGCCTCCACCGCGCGCTACTCCACCGGCTCCTGTTCGACCACCCCTCCACGGGCACCCCTCCACCGTCTACTGTTCATCCAGCCCTCCACACCAAGGGGTCTTTGAGGGAGTCCTGGACTACGGGGTGTCCGGATAGCCGAACTATCATCACGGCCGGACTCCAAGACTATGAAGATACAAGATTGAAGACTTCGTCCCGTGTCCGGATGGGACTTTCCTTGGCGTGGAAGGCAAGCTTGGCGATACGGATATGTGGATCTCCTACCATTGTAACCGACTCTGTGTAACCATAACCTATCCAGTGTCTATATAAACCGGAGGGTTTTAGTCCGTAGGACGAACAACAATCATACCATAGGCTAGCTTCTAGGGTTTAGCCTCCTTGATCTCGTGGTAGATCTACTCTTGTACTACCCATATCATCAATATTAATCAAGCAGGAGTAGGGTATTACCTCCATCGAGAGGGCCCGAACTTGGGTAAAAACATCGTGTCCCTTGTCTCCTGTTACCATCCGCCTAGACGCACACAGCTCGGGACCCCTACCCGAGATCCGCCGGTTTTGACACCGACATTGGTGCTTTCATTGAGAGTTCCTCCGTGTCGCCACCGATAGGCCCGATGGCTCCTTCGATCATCAACAACGACGCGGTCCAGGGTGAGACTTTTCTCCCCGGACAGATCTTCGTATTCGGCGGCTTTGCACTGCGGGCCAATTCGCTTGGCCATCTGGAGCAGATCGAAAGCTACGCCCCTGGCCACGAGGTCAGATTTGGAAGTTTGAACTATATGGCCGACATCTGCGGAGACTTGATCTTCGACGGATTCGAGCCGCAGCCAAGCGTGCCGCACTATCTCGATGGGCATGATCTAGCTCTGCAGCCGAACAGTGCCCTGGAGGCCACCCCAGCATCTTCTCCGACCCTTAATCCGGAGCCGGATTCCTCGATCGAGGACGAGTGGTTGGACACCGCCTCGAGGGCTACAATCTCTACGGCGATTGAGCCGAACTCCATCCCTGTCCTTTGCGAAGACCTCGACTCCAGGGTGCCGGACTCCTCTCCGGACTCCAAACCCTCCGCGCCCCTGCCAATCGTATCCGATTGGGCGCCGGTCATGGAGTTCACTGCCACGGACATCTTTCAGCACTCGCCCTTTGGAGACATCCTGAATTCACTAAAGTCTCTCTCTTTATCCGGAGAGCCCTGGCCGGACTACGGACAGGAAGGTTGGGATACGTATGACGAAGAAATTCAACGCCCACCCACCACCCACTTTATAGCCACTGTCGATGATCTAACCGACATGCTCGACTTCGACTCCGAAGACATCGACGGTATGGACGACGATGCCGGAGACGACCAAGACCCAGCGCCTACAAGGCACTGGAAGGCCACCTCGTCATATGACATATACATGGTGGACATCCCAAAAGATGGGAACGGCGATGGAACAACGGAGGATGACCCCTCCAAGAAGCAACCAAAGCACCGACGTCAGCGGCGCCACTCTAAATCCCGCGACAATAAAAACGGTGATTCCGGCACGGGAGATAATAATACCCCGGACAGTGTCGAAGACAACCCCTCAAAGCAGGACTCAGTAGCGAGGAGGAGAGAAGCAAGTCCGCACGACGGGCGGGCAGTAAAGAGAGGTCGAGGACGATAATTATGCGCCTCCTCCGAAGATGAGGCAAGCCTCGACGACGACATTTAATTGGTCGTGCTCGAGGATCCCGCCAACAGGAGCGTTTCAAACGCAGGCTTATAGCCACGACAAGCAGCCTCAAGAAAAAGCAGCAACATCTTAGAGCTGACCAAGACCGCTAGCTGACAGATGGACTCAAGTCCTTGCAGCCAAGAGTATGAACTCGACGCCCCAAAAGCTACCCCAAACGCAGGCCGTTGCCTCGATCGGAGGAGGAAGCACCCAAGTCACCAGCAAGACGACATGGCAGATCGGCCACCTGCGTGGCCGCGACAGAGAAGCCTCTCGGCCCTCCGCTCAAGCCACACCCCGACGCCGCTCAAGAAGTACCAAGGCACGGGAAAACGCGCCGGACTTGCGAGATATATTGGAGGATAAGGCAAAACATACAAGATCGATCTACGGATCGCGTGGGCGCCCAACGACGCGGGATGATTACCGTCGCGCGGATACTGACAAACCCGCCTGGCCGAACACAAGAGACAAAGCTCATCCGAGCTACGCCGTGATATAGCCCAATCTGAGGCGCCAAGACACCCACTATGCTTCACAGATGAAGTAATGGATCATCAAATCCTCGAGGCATTCAAACCCGTAAACATCGAATCATACGATGGTACCACAGATCCTGCGGTCCGGATTGAGGACTATCTCCTCCATATCCACATGGCCCGGTGATGATCTACATGCCATCAAATACCTCCCACTCAAGCTTAAAGGACCAGCTCGGCATTGGCTCAACAGCTTGCCAGCCAGAATCAATTGGTTGTTGGGAGGACCTAGAAGCCGCATTCCTTGATAACTTCGGGGCACATATGTGCGACCACCAGACGCCGATGACCTTAGCCACATAATTCAGCAGCCAGAAGAATCGTCCAGACAATTCTGGACACGGTTCTTAACAAAGAAAAATCAAATCGTTGACTGTCCGGATGCAGAGGCCCTTGCAGCCTTCAAACATAACATCCGCAACGAGTGGCTTGCCCGGCACCTAGGACAGGAAAAGCCAAAATCCATGGCAGCCCTCACAACACTCATGACCCGCTTTTGTGCGGGAGAGGACAGCTGGCTAGCTCGAAGCAACAACTTGGCCAAAAATCCTGATAGTTCGGATACCAAGGACATCAATGGCAGGTCGCGTCGCAACAAGAACAAGCGCCGCATTAACGGCGATAATGCTGAAGATACGACCGTCAATGCCGGATTCAGAGGCTCTAAACCCGGTCAGCGGAAGAAGCCATTCAAAAGAAATACCAGGGCCTGGCCCAACTTGGACCGAATACTCGATCTCTTGTGCGGATACATGGCACCCCCAAAACCAGCCAATCACACCAACAGGGATTGTTGGGTGTTCAAGCAAGCAGCAAGTTAAGTGTCGGACTCAATGACAAGGGCTGCATAGCGATGACGAGGAAGAGCCCCTACGCCGAACAATAGAGGATGAAGGTTTTCCTACACAAGTGCGGACGGTGAACATGATATACGCAACCCATATACCCAAAAGGGAGCGGAAGCGTGCACTAAGGGACGTATATGCGATGGAGCCAGTCGCCCCGAAGTTCAACCCATGGTCTTCCTGCCCGATCACCTTCGATCGAAGGGACCACCCCACTAGCATCCGTCACGGCGGTTTCGCCGCATTGGTTCTTGACCCAATTATTGACGGATTTCACCTCACCAGAGTCCTGATGGACGGCGGTAGCAGCCTGAACCTGCTTTATCAGGATACAGTGCGCAAAATGGGCATAGACCCCTCAAGAATTAAACCTACAAAGACGACCTTTAAAGGCGTCATACCGGGTGTAGAGGCCAATTGTACGGGCTCAGTTACACTCGAAGTGGTCTTCGGATCCCCGGATAACTTCCGAAGCGAAGAGTTAATCTTCGACATAGTCCCGTTCCTCAGTGGCTATCATGCACTGCTCGGACGAACCGCATTCGCAAAGTTCTATGCGGTGCCGCACTACGCATACCTCAAGCTCAAGATGCCAGGCCCTCGAGGAGTAATCACGGTCAATGGAAACACCGAACGCTCTCTCCGAACGGAGGAGCACACGGAGGCCCTCGCGGCGGAGGTACAAAGCAGCCTCTCACAGCAATTCTCGAGTCCGGCCACTAAGCGTCCGGACACCGCTGCCGCGCCGAGTAACCTACAACAAGACCGCTCGGCACGATTCAAGCATCGCCAGAGTAACACGGCCCCAACCCCAGCCCTCGCGAATTGCGAAGTTAGTACTACGCTGTACATAACTACGCCTCGAGATATCTTGGGCATAAGGGGAGGGGCACGACCACGGCACGCCCGGAATGCGGCTCAACCGCACCAGGGGCTCCCGATTGTGTCATTATTTTTCTTTTTCCCCTTTTTCTTCCTTTTTCTTACTTTCAGGACTCCGTCTTCCAGAAGTCCTGTTCGGCACTAGAATCGCCGAACTCATGATGCGACAGCCAGGGAAGCAGAAAGCCACGTCAAGTGTTCAGGTGGTCTCTATTACGAGCATTATACTTGTTTTACATACCATCCCGCAGCTTACCCCTGGAGGGGGACATGTTAGATAGTCCCATCCCTTGCTTATCGCACTATTTGTATCGTTCTGCTTTCATTGCAGTACCTTTTTGAATAAACAATACATAGCTTTTGCCTATTATTGCACTCTTTTCTTTATCTGTATATATGCTCATTTCATGACATTACGCACCGTACACTTTGGTACGGCCAATACACCAAGGGCTTAAGTACCCCAAAATTATGGTGTGATAAGTCTGAACACTTTCACAAGTGCGGCACCCCGAACTTATAGCATTATATGAATCGGCTCCGAATCATGTCTTGGGTCAATAGTTGGGTTTGCCGGCTCCGTGTTTTGGTACCTTACGCCCGTTATATCGCTAAGGTAGCACCGGGAGAACCACTGCGATTGTGCCCCGGTTGAGCTGGGTCAAGCACCTCCTGGAGAAAGCTAAACTGACCGTCATGATAGGGCGAGAGCCGGTCGCTATTCGAGAGGTTTTTCGGTCCCTAAAGACTTATGCCGCTTAGAGCGAGGAACCGAATCATCCGCCAAGGCGTGATAGCGCCCGAACTCGGTCTTCCGAACACTAGGGGCTTTGCGAAATTTAAAATTAAGAATTCTATGGCTAAGTGAGAGTGTTCAAGCATCATAAGTCCGGTTGCCTTGTTCGCTATGCTGAGCGCCTCCTAGATGGACCCAAGAATGGGAACAAGAGTGCTCAAGTTTATCCCGAACACCCCAAAGACTGTGGCATGGGGGCTGAAGCCAACGACTTGCCATCTCTCAAATTTGATAAACGGCCGCAGAAGGTAATATTTTAAATTAACAAGCGTTGCTTAGCGATATGAACAAGTTTTCAGCGCATGTGATAACAAATGCGAGTCTATTAAAAATTACATCTTTGGAGCACTCATCCGCTATTCGGTGGGCACCCTTCAGAGGCCCTCATAGTACATTTCGGGCGTGCGATGCTCCTTGCCCTTCGGTGGCCCGTCCGTCACAAGCTTCTCCAGATCCAGCTTGCCCAAAGGCACTTTAGCACGGGCAAGGGCCCGACCGACACCTTCAATGCAGACGGAGCGCTTGATGACTTCAATCCGTGGACAGGCATCCACCACCGCCACACTAGCCCAAAGTAGCTCCTGGCATAGCTTCCAATGGCCACACCGAACTATGAGGCCCTTCATGGCTTGTTGGCGACCTTGTGGAGCTCGACCAGCTGCTTTAGCTGGTCGCTTAGGGGCACGGATGTCCGCCTCAAGATATCGAGACCGAACACCTTCTCCGTCGAGCTCCCCTCCTTGGTGCGATAGTGTCACGACCAATATGCGACCCTATCCAAAAGGAACTCGATGGTCCCACCAAGGATAGACCCGCATATTGAAACGCTTTTGCAAGGTGGATATCATTACATCAACATTACATAATACATAGGGATACATACATAAGGCACAAATGCCACAAGAATACATCAACATCATATACAAGATCAACATCCTACTACAGATGAAACATAAACAGAAGCTCAAACGACATCCACCCTGCTAGCCCAGGCTGCCGACCTGGAACCTATCCCCTGACCAAAGAAGAAGCAGAAGAAGAACTCCAATACAAGCAAACATCGCTCTCACGTCATGATCATCGCAAACCTGTACCTGCAACTAGTGGTGTAGTAATCTATGAGCCACGAGGACTCAGCAATCCCATTACCATGGGTATCAAGACTAGCAAAGCTTAAAGGGAAAGGAAGGGGTAAAGTGGTGAGGTTGCAGCAGCGACTAAGCATATATGGTGGCTAACATACGCTGAGAGCGAGAAGAGAAACAAAGGAACGGTCGTCAACTAGTAATGATCAAGAAGTGATCCTGAACTCCTACTTACGCCGACATAACCCGAAACCGTGTTCTCCTCTCGATCAACCCGAAAAGAGACAATATCCACAGTTACGCACACGATTGGTGTATTTTAATTAAGATCAACTTCGGTTTTCTACAACCGGACATTAACAAATTCCCATCTGCCACATAACCGCGGGCACGGCTTTGAAAGTTTATACCCTGCAGGGTGTCCCAACTTAGCCCATGATAAGCTCTCGCGATCAACAAAGGATATTCCTTCTCCCGGAAGACCCGATCAGTCTCGAATACCGGCTACAAGACATTTCGACAACAATAAAACAAGACCAGCAAAGCCGCCCGATCGCCGACAATCCCGATAGGAGCTGCACATATCTCGTTCTCGAGGCAACACCGGATGAGACATCCTACGAGTAAAACCAAACCTCGAGTTGCCACGAGGGGCCCCTGATCTACTCGGTTCAGGCCAGCACTTAGAGAAGCACCGCCCGGGGCTAAAATAAAGATGACCCTTGGGCTCCGAAACCCAAGGGAAAAAGGGCTGGTGAGGCAAATGGTAAAACCAATGTTGGGCCTTTTTGGAGGAGTCTTATTCAAAGCGAACTGTCAAGGGGTCCCATAAATCACCCGACCGCGTTAGGGACGCAAAATCTGGGAACATAATACCGATATGACGGAAACTAGGGCGGCAAGAGTGGAACAAAACACCAGGCATAAGGCCGAGCCTTCCACCCTTTACCAAGTATATAGATGCATTAATAATATAAGATATATTGTGATATCCCAACAAGTAAACATGTTCCAACAAGGAACAACATCTCCATGTTCCAACAAGGAACAACATCTCCATGTTCCAACAAGGAACAAACTTCATCTTCACCTGCAACTAACAACGCTATAAGAGGGGCTGAGCAAAGCGGTAACATAGCCAAACAACGGTTTGCTAGGAAGGGTGCAAAAGGTTAGAGGTTGACATGGCAATTAGGTAGGCTTGAGGAACAAGTGATAGGTAGCGCAGCATAGCGATAGAACGGAACAACTAGCATAGCAATGATAGTAGTGAGATCCAGGGTAGCGGTCATCTTGCCTGAAATCCCGCAAGGAAGAAGAACGAATCCATGAAGAAGACGAACGGATGAAGCCGAACCAAGCGAAGACGAACGAATCCTCACGATCGCAACGAAACAGGAACTAACAAGAAGAAGCACACAACATAGGTAAACACACCACACAAGAACAAGGCATGATGCACAACCAAGCATGATGCATGACAAAGCTACATGAAGCTACTCATGGCAAGAGATGATGCATACAAGAGCAACACATCAAAGCAAGTTTAAATGAGGCCGGAAACAACACATAACAATTCCGGTAAGTCCTCATATGCAAATTTCGAAATTGGTCCAGATCTGAATAAACCTTATGTTCAAGTTGTTAAACAGCAAGTTAAGATGCACCACGATGATCTACACGAAATTCTAGTCAAGTTACATATAAAGTTCATTAGATTCGGAGCTACGGCCTAGAAGATATGAGCAAAACAAGATAAGCATGGCATTGATGCAAAATGCATCCAAACATCAAGCAAACACCTCAAAACAAGGATGCAACATGATAATATGAAACTACATGCAAAATCAAGCAAGTTTCATATAGAGCACACTCAAAACGGAGCAACGGTTCAACACATACACCCTATACAAGTTTAAAGGACAAGCTGTCCAAAACAGCAACTAGGCATATTGCAGGCATCAAAACAACAAGCTACATCACCCAAACATAATAACAAAAGGCATGGGCATGATGGAAAGGTAAAGCATTACAAAACATGAACACTGAGCTATCTCCAGAAATCACTAGAACATGCTCAAAATGACATGGCAAGATTGCAAATAATAACAGTTTCAGACTTTGCAGAAATAACATCAGGTTGCAATGTTTAGAGCTATCAAACAACATGCTACAGGAACTTATCATGGCAAACAAAGGCATGGAATGAATCTACTAAATGCATAGAACAAATGTCCCTTACTGACCATGAGCCAAAAGGGATCAGAAAATATGATGGCACCCATGTAAACATGGCAAGTTATATTACAGATTTGAACATGGCAGGAACAACGATAAGTAGGCATGTTGGTGAGCTTGAACCACTCACTACAGAGCAATACATGGCATGGCAAGGCAACCAACAGCACGAAGACATGGCATAGGAGCTATAAATGGCAAGAACAACATCATAGCATGCTTGGATCAACTACAACAACCTTGGCAAAATTGAATAACAAGTAAACAACCTGCCAGGAAACATTTTATAGCAAAAGTAGAGCTCGATTGACTCAAGCTATGGCACTCCATAATTGTAAAAAAGGGCATGGATGGATAGAGCAAGACATGTATAACAAACATCCTTACTGAAGTATCTCAAAATATGCATGGATCTCTCTGTAGCATCAAGTTAACATGGCATAAAAATATCAGCAGAACAGGGCTGAAATCAGCAACATCATGAAGCCTAGTTTGCATGCTTGTGCTAGTCACCACAGGGATCACAAAAATACATGGCATACACCCCTGTAAAGATGGCATGGCATATTACAAAACACATGTAGGACTCAAGTTCATAGGGTGCACACATCAATCATGGAAAAAATGACAAAAGTGCATGTTCTGATAAGAATCTGAAACTAACATCACATAGCACTCTTCCAACAGCATTTAGGGCACCAAGATGAGCTCAAATGAAAATGATGTACTCGTCGAGAAGAACAAATTGACATATTACACGCACGAAACGGAGCTACGATGACAGAGTTATGGCATGATGAAAATGCATGAAAATAACTGCAGATTTCGGGACTTGGAGGAAATCGGGGAGGGGGGGGGGGAGAAGAAGTCAACCTCATGGCACGGATTACGAGGTTGGCCGGAACTTCGCCGGAGGTGCGGTAGAGGCGGCCGGGGAGGAAGGAGAGGCCGCCGGAGATGGGGCCTGCGGATCCGGGCATCTCCCGACCCGATCCGGCCGGAGGGACCCGCGGCGGTGGCGTGGTCGACGAGCACCGGGCAGCGGAGCTCGCCGGAGATCCAAGCGGTGGCGGCGCTGCTGCAGAGAGAGAGAAGCGGGTGAGGAAGGGGGAAACGGAGGGAGGAAGGGAAGGGGAGGCGCGATGGGAGCGGCCTGGAGTCGAGGTCGCCGGCGACGCCACTCCGGTGGCCGGCGGGATGGAGGCGAGGCGCAGGGCGGCGCAGTCGGGCGGGCTCCCTGGTGCGGGCGCTCGGGCGGCGGCGGGCGCCCGGCCCCGATGGGCTTCCCAGGGCCCGATCCGGGTCCTGGCGGGCCCGTGGGCGGGAGGCGGCGCGGGGAGGCCAGGGACGCGTGGCGCCTCCTGGGAGGCTACCGACGGCGGCTCGGGTGGCGGCTGGCCCATAGGGCAGCGCCAAGTGGCGGAGGGGGCTTGGGGCGCGCCGGATTCAGAGGAGAAGGTGGGAGGATGCGGCGGCTGATGATTGGGGAGGCACGGAAATCAAGGAGGGAGGTTAGGGGTGACAAAAATGGCAAGGGGGCTGCTATTTATAGCAGGTAGGCTAGGTTAGGGGGGTCTTGGGGGCTTTCAGAGCCCTCCGATCGCGATCCGATGGTTCCGGTCGGAGGGGAGGTTTAGGTGGACTGTGAACAGTAGTTGGGCTGAGAGGAGAGAAGAGAAGTTGCAGCCGGCGGCAGTTTGGAGACCGAAGCGTCCGGCGAAAGGTACCGGCAATGATACGCTATATGTTTAATGGTTGGGCAGTCAAGCGGACTCGAATGCGATTTGAAACTTGACAGCGCTCTGTCTACACTATAATAAGACCGCAAGCCAAGCTTCAACCCATTCCGAGAACATTTAACACCCTTTACGAAAAAAGAGGTAAAAGGGCGCCGGAGACATAGTAGTGCGGATTGAAAAAGCGGACAACGGGAAAATGCTCGGATGCATGAGGCGAACACGTATGCAAAATGAAATGCACATGATGACATGATATGAAATGCAGATGATGACATGGCAAAATGCAACACGCAAGCAAATGACATGGCAGCGACGGCGAATAACTGGCTGACACTTGGCGCATCGAATCCGGGGCGTAACAGATAGAACGCGACAGCATTCGATACACTATGAGGCAGATCTGCGAACGCTCCTGGAGAGCTCCGAATCCGGGTAAGTAATAAGTAATTCACTTTCACATGCTTGCTCTGCATAAAGAATGCCTTACCCGCCGCGATCTTCTTTATTGCGTCAATCTCCTTGAGGGCTTTTCGGGCCTCGGCCTTAGCAGCTTTGGCACTCTCAAGAGCCGAAGCAAGCTCGGAATCTCGGGTCTTCGAGTCACACTCCAAACTCTCGTGCTTTTCCACGAGAGGCTGGAGCTCTTGCCGCACCTCCGCCAGCTGCGCCTCCCCCTTCTCTTGCTCGGTGCGTTCCGTAGCCGCTTTGTTTTCGGCCACGGACACCGCCTCCTTCAGGGTCACCACCTCGTTCGTGGCCCCTGCAGTACCCATGTTATTCCTGTTATTTTTTGCAACCGAAACCTTCCTATAAGGTATTTCTTTCATAAGGTATTACTTACCTTTCCTGTCCTCGAGCTGCTTCTTGGCAAGGCCGAGCTCGTTCTCGGACCGCTCGAGGCTTTGCTTCAATGCATCGACCTCCATAATCGGTCTTGGCGAGAGGTCAGCAGCGTAAGCCTGCATTCCCATATTGACATACTTATGTTAGACTCCTGCGTATATCTTTTAGATCCTTAGTCGGCTTTTCTTTCCGAACACCGAACTAAGCATCGAGGGCTACTGTCTATGCGGTAATATTTTTACATATTCTAAACTTACCTCAAAGCCTGTTAGAAGGCTGGTATAGGCAGTCAGCCCGCTCTTGGCGGATCGAATCTGTCTGGATCATCGCACTCATAGCAGTGCGGTGCTCCTCCTCGATGGAAGCGCGATTAAGCGCCCAAGAGCTATCCGTGCCTCGGTTGGGACGGAGGACACGGCGTCTTACCTTTTTTTTGCGAAGGACCGCTTGCGGACTCGGAACCGCTGAAGGTTCCGGCATGGAGTCCGGACAAGGGTCGGGCTTAGAGCCCCTGGGGATCTCGCCCCCCACGCGCCTGGAGTCCGGGAAGTTGCCTTGCGGCGCGTCCTGCGCCACCTCCTCTTGACCAAGCCCCCCTTGGGGCCCCACCGCGGCGTCGTCCGCAGCGTGAGGTGAGGAGGCGACCGGAAGTGAAGTACTCTCCATTTCCGACGAACTTAGGGACCCGCTCGACGAAGCGGCGAACTCGCCCTTGGGCGGGCTGCATGATTGTTCGGCATTAGAGAACACTATGCAATGATAAAGAAGCCATGGGTATCCGGACACTTACGATCTCGCTAGGGGCTTGGCCCTTGTTGGCCAATCCTCCTCGTCGTTGTCGACGTTGGTGGAGAAGTCCGGAGGAAGGGTTCTTCCCTTCATGAACCCTCCGGCCTCCCCAGTTGGGGCGACCTTCCTTTTCCTCTCCTCCCCCGCTGGGGGAGAGGCTTATTTTTCTTCCTCCCCGTCCTCAGGAGAAGATTCTGTTTCAGAATCTGACAACACCATGCGTCGGGAGCTCATTCGAGTTCCGTTGCCTCCTTCTTGGCCTTCTTCTCGGCACCACATGAGGTAGTGGAGCCAGCAGCCTTCCGTCAATCGGGCGTCCGCTGGTCTTCGGCAAAGGAGCCGGACAGCTAACCTGTCCGGACGTCTTCAGCCAGTCCTGTTAAAGGTTAGGGAGTTTTAGATCCCACATAGAGTCAAACTATGAAAAAAGAGTCCCATAAAGGGTAAAATAACTCATCTCGCTGGCTTGACGCTGCGAGCTGAATCCGCGATCTTCGGTAGCGGATGTGGGAGCCTCGGCGCCCTTGAACATCACCTTCCAGGCATCTTCGTACGTAGTGTCGAAGAGCCTTGTCAGAGTGGGGTGCTGTGCCGGATCGAACTCACACAATTTGAAGGCCCGTTGTTGGCATGGGAGAATCTGGCGGATGAGCATCACCTGGATTACGTTGACAAGCCTGAGATTCTTGTCCACCAGGTTTCGGACGCATGTTTGGAGTCCGGATAGCTCGTCCAATTCCCCACGTCAGGCCGTCTCTTTCCATGATGAGAGCCGTGGGAAGCCAGATCTGAATCGGGGCCGCCACCCATTTGGGGTCGCATGCTCGGTGATATAGAACCACCCCGATTGCCACCCCTTTATTGTCTCCACAAAGGAGCCCTCGAGCCATAGGACTTTGGCCGTCTTGCCAACCATGGCGCCTCCGCACTCCGCTTGACGGCCGCCCACTACCTTTGGCCTGACATTGAAGATCTTCAACCATAAGCCAAAGTGGAGCTAGATGCAGAGGAAGGCCTCGCACACGACGATGAACGCCGAGATCTTGAGGATGAAATTCGGGGCCAGGTCGTGGAAGTCCATGCCGTAGTAGAACATGAGCCCCTGGACAAATGGGTGAAGTGGAAAACCTAGTCCGCGGAGGAAGTGGGGGAGAAACACCACCCTCTCACGGGGCCTGGGGTTGGAATGAGCTGCCCCGCGTCGGGCAGCCTGTGCGCGATATCGCCGGACAAATATCCGGCCTCCCGCAGTCTTGTGATGTGCCCCTCCGTGACGGAGGAGGCCATCCACCTGCCTCCCGCTCCGGACATGGTTGGAGAAGGTTTAGGTGGGATGTGCGGACTTTGGCGCTGGAGCTCGAGTGCGCGGAAATGGATGAGCAAAGGAGGAAGAAGGCATAGGTGAAAAGGTGGATCCTTATCCCCTTATATGGACGGACGAAGTTATGCGTCCCCCACCAGCCTGGTAAAACTCGCTTATCTCCCAAGCGCCGTAATCAATGGCGCGGATGGGTTACCCACGTCTGTATTGATGAGAATCCCGGAATAAGGGGGCACGATCTATGCTTTGATAAGACGTGCCAAGGAAACCGCCTCGCTAAACGCGCTAAGGTGGAACGATAAAAAACGATTCATATAAAGGCCTGGCTGTGGTGTGATGTCACACCGCGGAGTACGTCAGCAGATCTGTGCAAAAGTTATTCTCTATACGATGGTATGTGGAACTTGTTTTGCAGAGCCGGACACTATCCTGGTGTTCAAAACCTTCTATGAAGTATTCGGAGGAGGAACCCGCCTTGCAATGCCGAAGACAATATGCGCGCCGGACTCGTCGTCATTGAAGCCTGGTTCAGGGCTCTTGAGGAGTCTGGACTAGGGGTGTCCGGATAGCGAACTATCATCACGGCGGACTCCAAGACTATGAAGATACAAGATTGAAGACTTCGTCCCGTGTCCGGATGGGACTTTCCTTGGCGTGGAAGGCAAGCTTGGCGTCACGGATATGTGGATCTCCTACCATTGTAACCGACTGTGTAACCCTAACCTATCCGGTGTGTATATAAACGGAGGGTTTTAGTCCGTAGGACGAACAACAATCATACCATAGGCTAGCTTCTAGGGTTTAGCCTCCTTGATCTCGTGGTAGATCTACTCTTGTACTACCCATATCATCAATATTAATCAAGTAGGAGTAGGGTATTACCTCCATCGAGAGGGCCCGAACCTGGGTAAAAACAGAGTGTCCCTTGTCTCCTGTTACCATCCGCCTAGACGCACAGTTCGGGACCCCCTACCCGAGATCCGCTGGTTTTGACACCGACAGTCCTGTTCAACCACCCCTCCACCGTCTACTGTTCATCCAGCCCTCCACACCATGGGGTCCTGTTCATCCAGAGGCAACGCCACCGCTCACTGTTCATCCAAACCCTCCCGCAACGCTCACTGTTCATCCAATCAATCGGCTTCAGTTAGCAGCAGTAGCGAAGGAATCGCTCGATCGGGTTCAGTTAACAGCCATCGATCGGTCGCTCGGGTTCAGTAATGTGTAGCCTGCAGTGCAATCGCTCGGGTTCATTTAGAGCCCAACGCCTCACTCGGGTTCAGTTAGAGCCGACACCTTGCACACACGCGCGTACGTGTATGAGAGAAATGCGCATCGCTCGGCCCCCGACCTCCCACCATAACCGGGAACTCCCCAAAATTTTCCTCCCCCTCGCTTCTACCACGGTTTTTTTCCGTCATGGACGGCCCAAAGAATGTCATGCAGTTGCGTCTCCGGCCCGCCCAGGACGAAAAGCCCATTTTCTGTCATGATTTTTTGTCATAGAAGTAGGAGCCCACCACATCTATGATGATGCCGGGTTTTGTCACAATTATCGTCATAGAAGTGTCATATGTATGACAGAAAAAAATTTCGTTTGGCCCAAAATGTCACGGATGTGTCTTTTTTTTGTAGTGCATTCTGTAACTTCCGTATGTATAATGTGTTTTACATACACAACATGAACTATACTCACGTTTATATTCGATTGCTAAAGCGATGCATTGTCTGGAGTTCAAAATACTAACTATGTGGATCAATTATGTCGAATAGTAACATAGACATGCTCAAATTCGATAGAATCTAGATGTCTGATGGATCAATGACCGTTCCTTACGCGACTTGCAAATATCATGATCCCATCCTAATATTTGGATACAATTTATATCTTTAATCAATGTGTACATCAGTCTTTTACGTGTAGTTTCACTCTCCATCGGTGGTCTCTCACACATGCTCACACACTCTCTCCCGAGGTGTCTTTATCACATACATGCTCTCGATATAACCCTCCCTCTCGTAACCATTTACGACTGTTTTCACTAACCTTTATCACAAGCACTCTTCCTCTCACAAGCATACACATGCACAATCCCCATCGACCCATTTCTATATACATAGACATGCCTACGTGTCTCCTGTACGCACATTATCTTTAGGCCTGTCTCTCACGCATTGTCTCACACCTCTCTTCCTAATCGACTAGTATGATTCCAGCAGAGCATTATGTAGGATGCCCCTTAAAGTTAGGTTGGATGAATAGTTATATCAGAGATAAGGGGTTACCTTAGTCCAAGGACCTAGGTTTACAAATCCTAGTCGGCTTTGTGAGTGGACACAGAGTCCTTCACGATTCTGCTATCTTTGTCTTGTACGACTAGTCATCCATGGGTCTCCCTAAATGCGTCACGGGCCGACCAATGTAGCGCAGGATGGAACCGAACCAAGGGCCTCACCTCGGCCCACCGTACCTCACGTGGTGACACACCCTCTGCCCCCAGGTTCCGTTATCTTCTCACACCCACACATACCAACACAGACACCACACAAAAAATCTCCTCGTGCCTCTATCCCCTCCCCCCTTGCATATACACACTCAAGGGAATCTCTCGTCATGACATCATATTCATCTCTCTCTCTAGACCTCTCTTATTTCTCCTGCTATCTCTCCCACGACCCTCCTCCCGCTGTCCCCTCTATCCATGCCTCTCTCGAATACGTAATACACAAAGATACCTCTCTAGGCCCTGCCAAATACATCAACTACACATTCACACATGTTACATCACGTACCCCATTGATCTAAAAAGCCATCTCTTTAAGATTATTTCGCATACAACATTCCTTTTGAATAAAGTGTGGCCAAAGAATTATTTTAGAATTTCTACATATATACAACATTACAAAGTTATATGGAGGAGTATGAATGTTAATTTGCATTGCATGGTGCCCACAATGATATTTATTCCGTACTGTGAATTTTTATATTTTTATACTATATATAAAATTAGTCATAATAAAGAGAAACGAAGAGCATCTCTCTCTCCATCACATACATCCCCTGTACGCCCCTTTCACGTACGCACACAAACTATCTCCAGGTCCTCTAAAAGTACGCCCCCAGCACATTCACGCATGTTTCATCTTTCTCTCGCGATATATACAATGACGATCATTGTATTTGAAGCGAAAGCACGATATGTAAATTGGACTTCAGAATCCACTCATTACGGTCACCATTTACGTTTTGTGGTTATTATACAGTCACGGGCTCACCGTACAGCTCTGTATTTGCTCAAGACACGACTAGTTGACCAGTTAAACGCTCCATGTGGCACCTCTAGTGTTGCATCACATTATCTCACTACCATTGGGCCCACCTGTCGTCTTGTATCTACTCTACACTCTTATAAAAAACAGAGTTGGTGATGATGGTGTGCCTGTCATCCTGCAATATAGGTCGACTGATTTATATATGATGGATAGGAAGGAAACTATGGCAATTTTGCAAAAAGGTACCCACACACCTCTGCACATTTGCAAATAAGGCCTTCCCTCGTTCATCCTTTTCTCCCACAAGATAAACTAGTCATACAAATGCATCTTGATGTTACGTGCAACACACGGGCATCTTGCTAGTAAGAATGAAAACAAACAACAACAAAAATTGGACGGTGGTTAGAAGTCATGACTACAGGCACAACGGACAAGGTGGCCTTGTATTGGTATGCTGAGCCGTCTGTTTTAACACACAGGATCTGGAGTGGTGATTATACACACACGCACGCATGCACACGAACTGCATGCACGCAACACTCACATGAACAAATGCAACCACACACGCAACACTCACACATACACATGCAGTCACGCACGCACGCAATACTCACACGCACACACGCACACATGCATGCACACACCACACGACCAACACACACTCTCATGCTCAAGTGCTCAACCTACACGTGCATACGCACACATTAGGCCCTGACAGACACATACACAACCAGGTGGTTCCCGCGCACGGGTTGGAGTCTTGTCACGCCTGCGTAAATTTGTGTTTATCTGACCTTTTTCCTATGCGAACTGACAGGTGGGACCCACAAGGAACGTGATCAATTTAACTAGTCAACATGGTGCCACGCAGATTATTTGGCCGGTCAATAGAGTGCAATCCGATGCTGAACGGTGAGCAAGTGACCGTATAATCACCGCAAAACGTATATAGTGACTGTAATGAGCGTATTCTGATGTCCGGTGACCGTATTACGCCTTTCTCTCTGTAGGCCCTCCAAAACTACACCTCTACACGTTCTCACACGTTACATCTAACAACTATGCAATACAACACTACTACTACACTCTAACATAATAAATCATATGTGTTTTTAGTTTTACTAGATACCATATTGTTACTTAATTATTCAGTTTGCATACATTAAAATTGCCTTTGAACTGTATGGCCAGTATCATCTACCACGAGGGGAAAAACCCGCCCTTTCCTGTTTAATTGGGTTTGTATCGATGGATCGTGCGAAACAACAAAACTATAGTACTGTAGTACTATACAATACAAGTAACAGTTCACTAGGCCGTCGTGTCGTGTACTCCTCGGTCGTATGAGTGGAGCACTCGCCTTCATAAATGTTCTAATCTCTTCCGCCGACATGTGGGACATCAAGCTACCGGGTCCACGTGCCATACCGAAATACAGTGCAGAGCAGCAGGGGTGAAGCACCCCAGTCATGGCGCCGGCATAGTAATGAGCAATCATGCATCAAATCACAAAGCTGCACCTTTCCCGCAGTTAAGTTGGAGGGACAAAGTAATAATGCTAAAAAAAGAAGTTGGAGGGACAAAGCAACCATCATTTCACTCGTTGCTGAATCCGCTTCTCCCTCGTCTTCTTCAAGTTAACCACGTGTTGCTTCTGCCGTTGTTCTGCCTCATGTGGGACGCGGATCGGCTTGGTAAAGCACTGACATGTGGGACCGCATGTTAGCAAACCGCCAGGCCAACGTCCTCTAAAAATAAGAAACCTCCCCCACCATCCCCGCGGCAAAATCACCTCCTTTTTACTAATCTTGATTCTATAATTTTTTTAGATCAATATAATTGAGATTTGTATAGATAGCACACAGGAGCAAAACCAAGTGGTACGGTTAAGGGCATCCACAATGTGTAGCCAAATGTGAAAATAGCTGTTGGCATCGATGGGAACCATTGTGGACAGTGCTGCCAAAGCCAAAAAGATGGAACCGAAGCTCCCTGATTGATTGATTGAAGGAATAGAAAAATCCAACGTCTCTCCTCTTTCTCCCAGGCTTGGACGCAAGTACAATATAGAGCACAAAGTCTACTCCCCTGTCCCTTCTATCACAAATCACAAAGTAGTAAGGCGTCAAATCACAAAGCATGGACGAAGCAACCATCATTTCACTCTTCGCTGACTCCGCTTGTCCATCGTCTTCTTCGAGAAACCACCTCACCGCACTAAGCTGGACGGACGACGCTATTGTGTACTACTTGTACTAGTACATTTACACATCCTTTGGTTCAATGAACTTCCTGGATGCAAATAAGGCGGTTGTCTCGGCTTGCAGGCGGCACTTGCGAATGACTTACCGTGGTCTCCCACAATGGTGTTCCCCGTCGAACGCACTTCGCAAAACCACTGAAAGTGTGTTAAGTCACCTAGAGGGGGAGAATAGGTGTTTTTTATGAATTCTTCACTGAGGAATTTCAGGATGAGGAAATTCCTGAGCGAAGAACTACTTGTAGGGGAATAAGTACTCAGATGCAGACATAACATAAGCACAGTCATCATGATGAAATGAAAAAAAACACGGAGTACAGAAAGCGTAAGCACACGATAAACAGGATGTAGACAAAAAGACTGAAGAAATTGAACTGAGGAAATTGAGAGAGTCTTCACTCAAAGTCTTCAAACAGGTATGAAAAAGCACACAACACATTAATGAGGAATTGGAAGGGTTGAATAAATAGAACCAGTAGGCTTGGTGAAGACAGTGATTTGGTAGACCAGTTCCAACTGCTGTGACAGTTGTACGTCTGGTTGGAGCGGCTAGGTATTTAAACCTAAGGACACACAGTCCTCACCGTATTCTCCTTGAGCTAAGGTCACACAGACCTCGCCCAATAACTCGTGGTAAGTCCTCAGGCGACTTCCAAACCTTCACAAACTCAGTCACTCAGCGATCCACAATTTCCTATTGGATGCTCTAGACCATGACGCCTAACCGCCCGGAAGATGCACAGTCTTCAAAGGTAACAAGCATCGGATCCACACAGGAACAATTTCTTCAGTGATGCTCAACCACTTTGGGTTTGTAGGTGTTTGGGTTTCAGTTTTCCTCACTTGATGATTTTCGCTCAAAGTCCTCGGAGGATGGGATGCTCTCAATGACAAGTGTCAGTTTCTCTCGGAGCAGCCAACCAGCTAGTGGTTGTAGGGGGGGCTATTTATAGCCTAGGGAGCAGCCCGACATGATAAGATATAAATGCCCTTCAATGATATGACTGTTAGGTGGGTAGATATTTGTGGGGACCCGACGCATAAGTCGAGATCACCGAATGCACGTGTACAGTGACCCCAGAGATCAATGCTCACTGAGCACACAGAAGCTAAATAACAAGAGTCTTACATCCATACATACCATCTTACATAAATTATGACCATTATGGTCAAGTCTTACATTGATAAACCCTTAAGGGCTGAACATCAAATGAAACACAAGCAGCGGAAATCTTCGTCGATAAGTAGAACCCATGCCATCTGCCTTAACCCTATAGGCATTCTGAGTGGGAAACGTCCTAGTTCGCATGTTCGTCTCCAAAGAACTCTTCTTCGAACTCCTGCTCTTCCAAGCCTGGCCAATTAAATAACCAGTGGCAAGCCAATGAGTACTTTGAATGTACTCGCAAGCAACCCACTACCGGAACAGGGCATAATGATGCAATGATATAGCACTAAGTAGGTATTTTGCAGAAAGCTAGTTTTGAGTGCAATGACATGTTCAACAACTTGTAAGGCATGCATCAGGAGAATTCAAGTAACCATGAGGACAGGTTACAGATATCAACATAAATAGATTGGTCATCAACCCAACTCAATTATGTCAAGTCCCTTGACTTGACCCAAGTAGTTATCCCCAAATATCCAAACACACACACTGGTTTGTGAAGCTCTGGACGTAGTTTAAGCAGCACCGCCCAACTGTCCTTGACCGTGGACACGGCTATTCGAATAGTTTTACACTCTGCAGAGGTTGCACACTTTACCCACAAGATCCGGGGAACTTCCGTGTCATCCACGACCCGCGATACCTCAAGTACCCGGGGTAAGCACCCGATCACTATCTTTCCCTAGACGACACTAACAAGGAGTCCACTCGTTGTTCTGTATCCTCACGATGTACATCATACGAGACTCACTCGAGATCGTAACATCCGAGAGGGGACACAACGATGTATCCGGTGCCCTGTGAAAACAGTCATGGCCGCCCTACCTGGCACGATCCCATCCCGAGAGAGAGCACCAACTGTTGGGGATACAACTACGGAGTGTGAACCGCCCCGGAGGGGCCGGTTTACCCTCGTGCGTGATCCAGGCCCATATGGAGGCCTGGAGCCCAGAGGCGAATTAAGGTCCATACATGTAAACCGCCTTAGTATTGTAGCTTGTATTGTAAGACAAAGAAGGAGAGACCAAGCCGGACTCTTGTATGAGCCGGATTGGGATTCTGTAAACCGGCCGGGCGTCAACCCGTGTATATAAGGGGACGACCCGGCGGCGAGTTAGAGACAGAGAATTCGAGGCTAAGGCAAAGCTATTGCTCCCTAGTCGCCGAAATCATATCAATCACACCAAAACTGGACGTAGGTTTTTACCTTCATCGAAGGGGCCGAACCAGTATAATTCCCGTGTCTTGTGTCCGCTTTAACCCCTCTAGGTCAACCCGTACGATGGCCCTGCGACTAAGTCCTTTCATGAGGACATCTGCCGTGACAATTCCACGACACCAACTCTCCCCCGTCACTAGTAATGCAGGCTCCAAGCTAGTATCGGCCTAGGTAATCAATAATGCCCTTTCCCATACAAGGGTAGAGTGGTTGCGCTTGTAAGGTTGGGACAGTCGACAAATCTTAAATCTAATCCGTTTTCGAAAACAACACACACTTGCCTTGGTACACCACTTCGTCATCAAGTGGTTACCCATCTCATCATCTCCCTCGGGCATAAGTGGCACCCGATGGGGTTTTTGAAAAGTCCTTTGAAAATACTTTGTCTCCATCACCATGCATATTCCCGTCCCTTTTTGCGTAGCACTACTTTAGCATCCCATCTACCCCCACCGGCATAACCCTCATAAGAAGGTGGGGTCATGCACAATGCAAGTATCAACGAGGAAGTACGGTGGCAAACCATCAAAGTGGTTACCACCTCATCATGTCTCTGATGCAAGCAATAAAAGTGCTATATGACATGCATAAAAAGGGTTTCATAGACATGGTGAAAGGGCTGCTTTCCTGGCTCAACAAAGTCTTCTAGGTCTTCAAAGCCTTATGGTCCAACTACTTCGTCATCAACGCAATCTATCGTCGCAAAACAATAACAAGAAAAATAAGGCAATAATAAAACAAAAAAACCAAATTGCTCAGAAAAATGTCAACTCATTTTTGTTAAATAGTAGGGTGAAAACTAAGGAGGGGAAATTCCTAGTTTTAGATTTGGAGTAGCAGAATAGTAGAAATGGATTTTCAGAGGGGTTTAAATATTTTCAAATTCAAATTTGAATATGAACAGTACATAAAAGTTGGTTGGTCATGAATGAAAGTTATACCATTAAATAGGTGGGATTTTTACAAGAATTTAGGAACTGGAATTATTTCATTTGGATTAATATTTAATCCTGTGGAATTTTTGCAAGTTTGACAGAAAAGAAAAAGGAAAAGGAGCACTGTGCCTGCTGGACCAGAACAGCTGCAGCGCAGCAGGCCTAGCCAGAGAGGCGGCCCAGCGCACTGGTGCACGCGCGCGCACCAGGTTTAAACCTAATGAGCGGGGCCCAGGCGTCAGCGAGAGAGAGAGGGGCGATGGAGGGGAGAGGCTGACAGGCGGGGCCCGCCTGTCATTCCTAACCCCGAGTCCAGGTGGCTGGCGAGCTCACCGGCGATGATGCAGTGCACGGCGAGGTCGGGCAAGGGCGCGGCTGGGCTCAGCGTCATGTCGCTGTTCGGGTGGTGCCGGAGTTGGCCGGAGGGAAGCAGTGGTTCGCCGGCAGCGAGGTTCGCGGCGGAGGAGCGTCGGGCGCTGATGGCTCCTGCCATTTTCGACTGCAAAATGAGCGGGAAAGAGGGGGAATCGATCGGTGAGCTATGGGCGTTCCAGAGAAGCAATAAAGAGGGTCGGGGGTGGCCTGTACCATGGGATCGACGGCGACCCGAGGCGGCGGATCTCGAGCTCGGGTGCTCCTGGAGGAGAGTGGAGGGCACAGGGGGCCGATTTGGAGTGGGTAGGAGCGAGTGGTGGTAAGGGAGAGGCTCGGGGAGGCCTTTAAGTAGGCGAGCTACGGCTCACCGTAGACCCGTGCGCCGGCGAGGTCCTTGCCGTTGCTGTGGATCATGGGGGCGCGCGTGGGCGTGTCTGGGGTGCTCGTGGGGTTGGTCTAGGGTGAGGGGAGAGAAGAGAGGGAAAGCAGGGGGGCCAGGGCACCGCGCGTGTGAGCGCGCTCACTGGTGCGCTCGAGCGGCCGGCGCGCGTGCGAGCTGGGGAGAGAGGAGGAAGAGGGAGGAGGGGGACCAGGCTGTGGCGTGTTGCGGACGCCAAGGAGCATCTTCGGGTGCGCTGGGGAGGCCCTTGGTGCCTGGAGGTGGTTGGCAGGGGGCGGCTACAGTGCGGGAGTGCACTGTAGCGCGCTCCAGAGCGTGCAAATGGCCGGCATGCCATTTTCTATGCAATGTGGGCACGGCCAAAGGTGTCTGGTAGCTCTAGGGGGGAGTAAAGAAGTAGGAGATGGCCATGGATGCCCTGGGTGGCCACTGGAGTGAGGAGGGAGGTGAGAAAGGAGAAGAATTCTGTTGTCCAGAAGGGTAAATGGGGATGTTTAACCCTTCAAACATGGAGTTGAGGCCAGGGAAGAGTTACTGGAGGTGCAAGGGGACTTTGAGGGGCTGTGGTAAAAAGTGGAACTCATGGAGATTAGTGGAAGAGCCCCAAACAGGGTTTTTAGTTATCAAGCAGAAGGTGTTTGATAATGGTTTGGGCCAGCAGATGATTTCCAACTGCCATGAGACTCCATAGGGTGAAATGACACATATAATTAGGGCCTTCCAC
The DNA here is from genome assembly GCA_021605205.1 of Aegilops longissima. Taxonomy (NCBI): domain Eukaryota; kingdom Viridiplantae; phylum Streptophyta; class Magnoliopsida; order Poales; family Poaceae; genus Aegilops; species Aegilops longissima. The sequence goes on along the minus strand of CM038681.1, from coordinate 170,042,523 downwards.
CAAGTTGGAGCTTATTTGGGCAAAGTTGCCAATGCAACATTTGTAAACCCTAGAAATTAGCAGAAATGAACTTGTGTAGATATAGTTGAGCAAATCACTTCTCCTTGATGAACTACTTGGTTTAGTGGCCTCATTTGGTCATGTGAACATGCTCACCAAAGTTGGGGTCAAGGAGAGAAAGTTGGTAGTACAAAGTTGTTCAAATTTGATTCTGGTCAGAGAGGGTTTTGGGGCATTTCGGTGCACCAAAATGACTTTAATTGACAAGAGTCTTTGCAAGGTGATCACAATATGCATTTGTGACTTGCTGGATTTTCCTTGGATTTTTATGAAAATATTTCCTGTAGAAATATTTCAAATCCTTGAAATGGGCAGAAATGGTTTTGGGAGGTTTTGTCCAATATTTTGAACATGCCCATGTGTTGAAACACTTATATATGGGAAATATATGCCCACTGAGTTTCCCTGATTTTTGTCAAATATTTTTAAAACAATAAAATAATTTTCCCCTATTAAAGACCATTTCTGGCCTTAAGAAAAAGCTTTTAATAAAATAGGAAAATAACGTTTAAAATTATATTTTTGTAGTTTATGGGAATCCGACATCTAATAGGATTCAAATATACCTTTTGAAAGATTTTTCACAACCCAAATCAAGTACATGCAGTGTAATCCTCAATTCAGAGGTTTTTGGAAAACTAATTTTAGAAAATACTTTTTGGCCAAATTATTTTTGTAATAAAATACTATATTGCTCTATACACATGGCATGATCATTGGGCAGAAGCTTGGGGCAAGGAGATGGAGTATAGAAGGTGGAGTTGTGTTGACTTTAAAGAGCACTAGAAAAACACAGAGAGAAAACCAACTCCAAAAAAAGTCAAATAATGCAAAAGTCTTTGTCAAATCACATTTTATCATGATTTATCATCTTAAGTGTTGTGCCATGAAAATCCTGGTGTGACAGACCTACCCCCCTTACAAGAATCTCGTCCCCGAGATTCCCAAACTAGGCGCGGAAAGGAATATGAAAACTGGACCTGGGGTAGTCTTCTTGTCCTCATACCGCTTGTGCTTCCGAGTAGTGCCCCATTGAATCTTGAAGTACCTGGTGTTGTAGCTTCGTGTATGACGCTCTCGGTTGATCCAGGTTGCTAAGGGGTCTCTCACGTTAGGTCAGGTTGGATCAGGCTGGAGGTCGCTGGCTCGGTGATTGATGCCCTCATAGAGATCGGGCAAGTTAGGAAGTTGGAAACACCTCCGGGGTTGTGATGCATGGAAAGCGTTGTGCACATCAGGTAACTCGGGTGGCAACTCCAGCTGGTAACAGTCTTCTCTTCGTCTCGTAGTGATCTCAGAGGGGGTTGTTAAATCATGGAGTGATCTCGAAGGGGGCCGATGAATCTTGGTGTGGGTCTCCTTGTCATGCAAATGCTTGGTTCCTTAGAGAGGAGTGGCTTGCAGATACACATGGTCTATGACGCGGAAGTATACTTCTTGAAGATGGTGGTTGGTGCAGTTCTTCGTCCTAGACATGACGATCTTCAGATGTTCCTTGACCAGCTCAACGATTCTTCTTCAGTCTTCGGGTAGACAAGTATGTCATCAAAGAAACATGACAACTAACTTCTCCAAGCACTCCATGAAGTCTATGGGGTACGTAAAGTGGGCTGAGGCATTGGTGGTGGTCACGATTGAGTAGCGGCCAATGTCTTATCGATCTAGAGCCAAAGCCCAAGGTCAGGATCCGACCATGTTGTGGCTTGGTAGGGCGTAAGGGTTTCAAGGATTCTAGTGTGCGAGTGAACATTTATCACCTTATCCTTGAGCACAATTCCTGAGATGCCAATTGTGCTATCTAGTCCTTTAAACAAATCACATCATATCACTGATAGCATCATTTCGTATAGGTCAACTCCAATCATCACTCATGTGATTCATATCCTTATGACTCTCGAGAGGAGGTCTAACAAAAATCATATATGTCTACAATCCCCAAACTCATATGTATGTCTACCCCAAAAAATCCATGGGTAGAACATATAAGCTGCTAAGCTTGAAGTTAATCACCACAATCCAAGTGCTCAGTCTATTGATCCAAGGTCCATGTTAGTGCATCTCTATCCTAAGGAAACACGTCGTATGCCACTCCAAGATCTAGTTTCCTTTCCTATGAATCAACTCCAAAAGCCCATTAGCTACTTAATTCATTAATTCTACAAATCCAATTTACTCCGAACCATGTAAAATTACTCTGCATCCATACTCCACTAGGGTAACCTTTTTAATCCAAATCTCATGTACCGCGAGAGTTTCCACCTTTCCCCCAAGTCATTATCGTAATATCAATTATCTCCTATCAATATCCCCTGGCTAAGACAAATCCCTATTCCTCCAAGAATTCCAGCTTGCGGTCATAATTGTCCTACTAATTCCAGTTTACTCAAGGGTAATGAAAGCTATGCTAATCTATAATCATGATCCCACCAAGTTCATCTACCAACATGGTAGCCTTATAATCTACCAAAGAGTCTCAGACAATTCCTCAAAGTCATTTATATAAACTCATCAAGTCATTTATCATCTGTTCATATATCCCCAAATTGGTCTTTCCTATGGCATCTTCAGTTCTGGTGCTACCTTAGGATGACAATGTGCTTGCTCACTACGTCCACTAGTTCCAATGAACCCAGTCTTGTGCAAGGTTACAGAGGCTTAACTGGTTCTCTTGTGATTCTGTAGGTTAAGCTCAGGGTTAAGGTTTCGGGCTGGGGTATCTCGTGAAGTCTTGTAGGGTATAGGGATAGGGTTCTAGTCTTGAGGTGTAAACACAGCTCTACGGGGTTCCACTTGGTCGAGGAGGCTGTAGCAAAAGTCTTCAGTGCTTGTTGGTCGCCGAGTTAAAATACCTGGTGTATCTTGTCTTGCCAGTCTTCAGTTGATGAGAGAGATGAGAGAGAAAAGTGGCATAGATGGGGAATGCCTAAAGGGGGTTCTATAGTGCAGGTGCAAACAAACGGGTGCCAAAAGGGGCAAACAAAGGAAAACAAGGAAGGTGATATAGTCACGTACTCGTTGCCTAGGGCAAAAGTGTGACTTTTATCAAAACACAAACAAATAAAAACAAGCAACACACAGTCATGGCTCTATTCGAACCATCATACGGACTCGACTGCGCATAGGGGGTACACGACTCATCCTACCCTAGGGGTTCTCGGACTAAGTAGTCGTGCTTTACTGTGCCTCGTGCGTCTTCAGGTTTTCCTCAGGTGTTGCTACGTCTCTCGTAGTTGTTCGATGAAACAATCCGGGTTGAGCCTGAAGATTCTTCAACAACTTCTCGCCTGCTGAAGTGATGGGGTGAAGGTGGCTCCTTGTAACTGGCATTGACTTGGTCTTCTATTGTCTTCTTAATCACGACGATCCCATTTTGTCTTCTAAGCCGGCGATGGTACCAGGTAGGTAATCCTTTATGCAATGACATTATCAAGGCATAATAGAGGTCCATCATGTCGGTTACGTTGATGATAACATCGACACCAAGAGCGGGGGATGAGGAGAACCGTTTTCCTGCTCACTATGGTGAGGCGGACCAAATGGCTAGGTTCTCACCCATCGGTGGTTGCCGATGCAACATCGGTAGTGACAGGGTTACTCTATTAGTGATGTATATCATGATCTTGCATATCCTATGCCCTAATCATCGTAGGCTAAGGTTGCATCATCTTGGGGCAGTGTCAAGGGTGTCACCCTCTCCTCGGTCTTCAGGTCCTCATTCCTCGAGGATGTATCTTCTGTTGGTATCGTCTTGTTGTGATGTCGCCAATCTTGTGTTCAGGAGATGTGGGTGAATGTCTGGCAAGGCATCTTCCTTCTAGATTATCCACGAAGATTACAAGGAATCCAGTGGTCAGGGGCATAAGGGCTCTAGCGACCAATGGTTTTGAAGGGGAAGAGATCAATAAGGAAAGTATACCTTAGTTTTCGAAAAACTGAGAAGGGAAGAGAAGTGCAGATAGTTTTGAATACTAGTAGTAGTTTTGGAAATAGTTTTACCCTAACTAACGACCATGCTAACTAAGGCTTCCTACAGTCAGGATGGCTCTGATACCAGCTCTGTGGGGACCCCAACGCATAAGTCGAGATCACCGAATGCACGTGTACAGTGATCCCAGAGATCAATGCTCACTGAACACACAGAAGCTGAGTAACAAGAATCTTACATCCATACATACCGTCTTACATAAATTATGACCATTATGGTCAAGTCTTACATTGATAAAGCCTTAAGGGCTGAACATCAAATGAAACACAAGCAGCGGAAATCTTCGTCGATAAGTAGAACCCATGCCATCTACCTTAACCCTATAGGCATTCTGACTGGGAAACGTCCTAGTTCGCATGTTCGTCTCCAAATAACTCTTCTTCGAACTCCTGCTTTTCCATGCCTGGCCAATTAAATAACCAGTGGCAAGCCAATGAGTACTTTGAATGTACTCGCAAGCAACCCACGATCGGAACAGGGCATAATGATGCAATGATATAGAACTAAGTAGGTATTTTGCAAAAAGCTAGTTTAGAGTGCAATGACATGTTCAACAACTTGTAAGGCATGCATCAGGAGAATTCAAGTAACCATGAGGACAGGTTACAGATATCAACATAAATAGAGTGGTCATCAACCCAACTCAATCATGTCAAGTCCCTTGACTTGACCCAAGTAGTTCTCCCCAAATATCCAAACACACACACTGGTTTGTGAAGCTCTGGACGTAGTTTAAGCAGCACCGCCCAACTGTCCTTGACCATGGACATGGCTATTCGAATAGTTTTACACTCTGGAGAGGTTGCACACTTTACCCACAAGATCCGGGGAACTTCCGTGTCATCCACGACCCACGATACCTCAAGTACCCGGGGTAAGAACCCGATCACTATCTTTCCCTAGACGACACTAACAAGGAGTCCACTCGTTGTTCCGTATCCTCACGATGTACATCATACGAGACTCACTCAAGATCGTAACATCCGAGAGGGGACACAATGGTGTATCCGATGCCCTGTGAAAACAGTCATGGCCGCCCTACCTGGCACGACCCGTCCCGAGAGAGAGCACCAAGCTAGTATCGGCCTAGGTAACCAATAATGCCCTTTCCCATACAAGGGTAGAGTGGTTGTGCATGTAAGGTTGGGACAGTCGAAAAATCTTAAATCTAATCCGTTTTCAAAAACAACACACACTTGCCTCGGTACACCACTTCGTCATCAAGTGGTTACCCATCTCATCATCGCCCTCGGGCATAAGTGGCACCCGATGGGGTTTTCGAAAAGTCCTTTGAAAATACTTTGTCTCCATCACCATGCATATTCCCGTCCCTTTTTGTGTAGCACTACTTTAGCATCCTATCTACCCCCACCGGCATAACCCTCATAAGAAGGTAGGGTCATGCACAATGCAAGTATCAACGAGGAAGTACGGTGGCAAACCATCAATGTGGTTACCACCTCATCATGTCTCTGATGCAAGCAATAAAAGTGCTATATGACATGCATAAAAAGGGTTTCATAGACATGGTCAAAGGGCTGCCTGCCTGGCTCAACAAAGTCTTCTGGGTCTTCAAAGCCTTCTGGTCCAACTCCTTCGTCGGCAACGCAATCTATCGTCGCAAAACAATAACGAGAAAAATAAGGCAATAATAAAATAGAAAAACCAAAGTGCTCAGAAAAATGTCAACTCATCTTTGTTAAATAGTAGGGTGAAAACTAAGGACGGGAAAATTCCTAGTTTTGGATTTGGAGTAGCAGAATAGTAGAAATGGATTTTCAGAGGGGTTTAAATATATTCAAATTTGAATTTGAATATGAATAGTACATAAAAGTTGGTTGGTCATGAATGAAAGTTATACCATTAAATAGGTGGGATTTTAACAAGAATTTAGGAACTGGAATTATTTCATTTGGATTAATATTTAATCCTGTGGAATTTTTGCAAGTTTGACAAAAAACAAAAAGGAAAAGGAGCACCTTGTACTCTTTGGGCAGAAACATCATGCAAGCAGTGAGCCCAGCCAGAGAGGCGGCCTGGCGCACTGGTACACGCGCGCGTGCCAGGTTTAAACCTGACGGGCCGGGCCCAGGCGTCAGCGAGAGAGAGAGGGCGATGGAGGGGAGAGGCTGACAGGCGGGGCCCGCCTGTCATCCCTAACCCCGAGTCCAGGCGGCTGGCGAGCTCAGTGATGATGATGTAGGGCATGGCGTGGTCGGGCGAGGGCACGGCTGGGCTCAGCGTCGTGTCGCCGTTCGGGTGGTGCCGGAGTTGGCCGGAGGGAAGTAGTGGTTCGCCGGCGACGAGGTTCGCGGCGGAGGAGCGTCGGGCGTTGATGGCACCGGCCGTTTCCGACTGCAAAACGAGCGGGAAAGAGGGGGGAGTCGACCGGTGAGCTATGGGCGTTCTAGAGAAGCAATAAAGAGGGCCGAGGGTGGCCTGTACCGTGGGATCGACGGTGACCCGAGGCGGCGGAGCTCGAGCTCGATCTCGAGCTCGGGTGCTCCTGGAGGAGAGTGGAGGGCACAGGGGGCCGCTTTGGAGTGGGTAGGAGCGAGTTGTGGTAAGGGAGAGGCTCGGGGAGGCCTTTAAGTGGGCGAGCTACGGCTCACCGTAGACCCGTGTGCCGGCGAGGTCGTTGCCGTTGCTGTGGATCATGGGGGCGCGCATGGGCGTGTCTGGGGTGCTTGTGGGGTTGGTCTAGGGCGAGGGGAGAGAAGAGAGGGAAAGCAGGGGGCCAGGGCACCGCGCGTGTGAGCGCGCTCACTGGTGCGCTCGGGCGGCCGGCGCGCATGCGAGCTGGGGAGAGAGGAGGAAGAGGGAGGAGGGGGATCAGGCTGTGGCGTGTTGCGAACGCCGAGGAGCATCGTCGGGCGCGCTGGGGAGGCCCGAGGTGGCCGGAGGTGGTTGGCAGGGGGCTGCTAGAGTGCGGGAGCGCACTGTAGCGCGCTCAAGAGCGTGCAAATGGCCGGCATGCCATTTTCTATGCAATGTGGGCACGACCAAAGGTGTCTGGTAGCTCTAGGGGGAGTAAAGAAGTAGGAGATGGCCTTGGATGCCCTGGGTGGCCACTGGAGTGAGGAGGGAGGTGAGAAAGGAGAAGAATGCTGCTGTCCAGAAGGGTAAATGGGGATGTTTCACCCTTCAATCATGGAGTTGAGGCCAGGGAAGAGTTACTGGAGGTGCAAGGGGATTTTGAAGGGCTGTGGTAAAAAGTGGAACTCATGGAGATTAGTGGAAGAGCCCCAAACAGGGTTTTTAGTTATCAAGCAGAAGGTGTTTGATAACGGTTTGGGCCAGCAGATGATTTCCAACTGCCATGATACTCCACAGGGTGAAATGACACATATAATTAGGGCCTTCCACCAAGTTGGAGCTTATTTGGGCAAAGTTGCCAATGCAACTTTTGTAAACCCTAGAAATTGGCAGAAATGAACTTGTGTTATCTAGTTGAGCAAATCACTTCTCCTTGATGCACCACTTGGTGTAGTGGCCTCATTTGGTCATGTGAACATGCTCACCAAAGTTGGGGTCAAGGAGAGAAAGTTGGTAGTACAAAGTTGTTCAAATTAGATTCTGGTCAGAGAGGGTATTGGGGCATTTTGGTGAACCAAAATGACTTTAATTGACATGCGGCTTTGCAAGGTGATCACAATATGCATTTGTGACTTTCTGGATTTTCCTTGGTTTTTATGAAAATATTTCCTGTAGAAATATTTTAAATCCTTGAAATGGGCAGAAATGGTTTTGGGAGGTTTTGTCCAATATTTTGAACATGACCATGTGTTGAAACTCTTATATATGGGAAATATATGCCCAATGAGTTTCCCTGATTTTTGTCAAATATTATTAAAACAATAAAATAATTTTTCCCTATTAAAGACCATTTCTGGCCTTAAGAAAAAGCTTTTAAATAAAATAGGAAAATAACTTATAAAATTATATTTTGTGGTTTATGGGAGTCCTACATCTAATAGGATTAAAATATACCTTTTGATAGATTTTTCACAACCCAAATCAAGTACATGCAGTGTAATCCTCAATTCAGGGGTTTTTGGAAAACTAATTTTAGAAAATACTTTTTGGCCAAATTATTTTTGTAATAAAATACTATATTGCTCTATACACATGGCATGATCCTTGTAACTGGCATTGACTTGGTCTTCTATTGTCTTCTTAATCACGAGATCCCTTTTTGTCTTCTAAGCCGTCGATGGTACCAGGTAGTAATCCTTTATGCAATGACATTATCAAGGCATAATAGAGGTCCATCATGTCGGTTACGTTGATGACAACATCGACACCAAGAGCGGGGGATGAGGAGAACCGTTTTCCTGCTCACTATGGTGGGGCGGACCAAATGGCTAGGTTCTCACCCATCGGTGGTTGCCGATGCAACAACGCTAGTGACAGGGTTACTCTATTAGTGATGTATATCATGATCTTGCATATCCTATGCCCTGATCATCGTAGGATAAGGTTGCATCATCTTGGGGCAGTGTCAAGGGTGTCACCCTCTCCTGAGTCTTCAGGTCCTCATTCCTCGAGGATGTATCTTTTGTTGGTATCATCTTGTTGTGATGTCGCCAATCTTGTGTTCAGGAGATGTGGGTGAATGTCTGGCAAGGCATCTTCCTTCTAGATTATCCACGAAGATTACAAGGAATCCAGTGGTCAGGGGCATAAGGGTTCTAGCGACCAAAGGTTTTGAAGGGGAAGAGATCAATAAGGAAAGTATACCTTAGTTTTCGAAAAACTGAGAAGGGAAGAGAAGTATAGATAGTTTTGAAAACTAGTAGTAGTTTTGGAAATAGTTTTACCCTAACTAACGACCATGCTAACTAAGGCTTCCTACAGTCAGGATGACCCTGATACCAGCTCTGTGGGGACCTCGACGCATAAGTCGAGATCACTGAATGCACGTGTACAGTGATCCCAGAGATCAATGCTCACTGAACACACAGAAGCTGAATGACAAGAGTCTTACATCCATACATACCGTCTTACATAAATTATGACCATTATGGTCAAGTCTTACATTGATAAAGCCTTAAGGGCTGAACATCAAATGAAATACAAGCAGCGTAAATCTTCGTCGATAAGTAGAACCCATGCCATCCACCTTAACCCTATAGGCATTCTGACTGGGAAACGTCCTAGTTCGCATGTTCGTCTCCAAAGAACTCTTCTTCGAACTCCTTCTCTTCCATGCCTGGCCAATTAAATAACCAGTGGCAAGCCAATGAGTACTTTGAATGTACTCGCAAGCAACCCACGATCGGAATAGGGCATAATGATGCAATGATATAGCACTAAGTAGGTATTTTTGCAGAAAGCTAGTTTTGAGTGCAATGACATGTTCAACAACTTGTAAGGCATGTGTCGGTGTCAAAACCGGCGGATCTCGGGTAGGGGGTCCCGAACTGTGCGTCTAGGCGGATGGTAACAGGAGACAAGGGACACGATGTTTTTACCCAGGTTCGGGCCCTCTTGATGGAGGTAAAACCCTACTCCTGCTTGATTAATATTGATGATATGGGTAGTACAAGAGTAGATCTACCACGAGATCAGAGAGGCTAAACCCTAGAAGCTAGCCTATGGTATGATTGTTGTTCGTCCTACAGACTAAAACCCTCCGGTTTATATAGGCACCGAAGAGGGTTAGGGTTACACAGAGTTAGTTACAATGGTAGGAGATCTACATGTCCGTATAGCCAAGCTTGCCTTCCACGCCAAGGAAAGTCCCATCCGGACACGGGACGAAGTCTTCAATCTTGTATCTTCATAGTTCAGGAGTCCGGCCAAAGGCTATAGTCCGGCCATCCGGACACCCTCTAATCCAGGACTCCCTCAGTAGCCCCTGAACCAGGCTTCAATGACGGCGAGTCCCGCGCGCATATTGTCTTTGGCATTGCAAGGCTGGTTCCTCCTATGAATACTTCATAGAAGATTTTGAACACAAGGATAGTGTCCGACTCTGCAAAATAAGTTCCACATACCACCGTAGAGAGAATAATATTTACCCAAGTTCAATCTACTGACGTATTCCGCAGCGTTATATCACACCACGGCCAAGCCTTTATTCAAATCTTTTTTACTGTCCCACCTCAGCGTGTTTAGCGAGGCAGTTTCCTTGGCACGTCTTGTCAAAGCAGAGATCGTGTCCCATTATTCGGGATTCTCATTAATACGGGCGGTAACCCGATCGTGCCGTTGGCACTCCTCTATCGAAGGAGAGTCCCGAACGGTCGTGGAGGGCTCTGGTATTCAACCTCTTTATAAAGAGATCAAGGCCCTGCTCCTTTTCTCAATCTCAATCGAATCCGCCCCCGCCGAGTTCCAACACCCAAAGCTCCAGATTCAGCGCCGGACCTACGATAATGTCGGCTCCGACCTTCAAGGCGGTGGATGCCTTCCTCCGCCACGGAAGAAGACGTCCTAAAGCTAAGAGATGCCGGTATCTAACGGCGAAATCACATAGGCTGCCTGCCCAAGGGCAGGTTATTCCCACTCCCAAGCCGGTGAAAGTGTGGTGTTCGCGTCTCACTTCCTTCGGGGCTAGGCTTCCCGACGGACCCCTTCGTGAGGGGGCTCATGTTTTATTACGGGCTGGAATTTCACGACTTGGATCCGGAGTCCATCCTCCACATCTCATCGTTCATCATCGTATGCGAAGCCTTCCTCCGCATTACCCCTCACTTCGGATTGTGGCTCAAGACCTTCAAGGTGGAGCCGAAGATGATCAAGGGGCAACAGGCAGAGTGCAGAGGGGCTGTTATAAGCAATAATGCTGACGCTTCATGGCCCGAGGGCTCTTTTCAAGAGGAGCTCAGTCTATGGCAACAAGAGTGGTTTTATATCACAGCTCACAGGGGCACCAAATGGGTGGCGCCACCTGCCTTTTGCTCGGGTCCTCCACCGCGGCTGGCGTCATGGGTCAATAAAGGGCTTGACTGGGGGCCGTCCAAGGACGTGCCCTTGTTGGAGGGCCGTATTCGAGACCTCCTAGAGAGAGAGATCAATCTGGTCGTAGTAACGCAGGTCATACTGATTCGTCGCATCCTGCCGTGCAAACGTCGCCCCCTCCGCCTATGGGAGTTCAATCCGGAGGGACCATGAGCTCTCCAACATTTTATGGGTGCAACGCCCGTGGAGATGTACAAACTGTTCTTCGGATCACAAGCAATGTGTCCGGACTTGACCGAGGATGCAGGTCTGAGCTGCAATCGCCCGGATACTCAAGTAAGTAGTCCTGTATCCAGACACGCTATCCGTATATTTACCACAAACTTGCCCTTAAAAGAGCTGTCCCTTAAACAGGAGTGGATAGCGAAAGCAAAACTGATCAGGTGTCCGGCCCCCCTCCCTGAGACCACGCCGGATCCCGTGTTAACCAAGATGCTGGAGGCTGCACCTTTGGAAGAAGGCGAAGGGGGGGAACAAGGAAGCTACTGCCTCCGTGAAGGAGGTTATCAAGAAAGGAGGGATCGAGAATCCCTCCATCCAAGGGGAGAAGAGGACCGCCTCTGAAGATCCGGAGACCAAGGCCTCAAAGCGGGGGAAGAATTCTTCGCCAGAGGGTCCTGCGCTGGGAGATGCCCGACCGCACTATTTCCCCAAGGAGATTAGCCCTCCAGCGAGCCGTAACTAGAGAGGGGAGTTTTAAAATAAGATACATCCCTGTTTTATTTCTGAAGATGACCAAAATATTACCTTGTAGTTCGGATCTCAGCCCTTCTCAGCAGAGCTCGTCTTCAGGGGATCTTCGTCCGGAGATGATGGAGAGCGGAACGCCTCCCCCTGCTGTACCGCCTAGCGAGGCGGACGATCCTGAGGTTTCGTCGCGGAGGGTTTCTCCGAATCCGGCAGGGGCGGAGGGCGGTCGTAGGGCCCCCCAAAGCCCTCCGTGTCCGGCCTTCGAAAAAGGCCATCAGACGAGTCCGACACCTCCTGGTGCACGGTCAGAGGAGTTGAAGGATCTGCTCGGGCGAGCATCTATCTCAGAGGATCACCGTGCATTGATGGGTACGGTGATTGAAAAAATTTCGTCCGCGGAAAGCGGGTTGTACGAGGCCGCCAGGAGTTTACTGACGGGTTTTGAGGTACGTGCAATGATGTACATTTTGACGGTTCCGCATATATAAGATGCGTCCTGTGTAGATAGTAGCCCCTGAGACTCGGTGCATTGTCAAAAATGACAGTGTGCCGAGGATCATAATCCCAGCTATAATATGTCGCCCTTCCTATGTAGGCGCGGAGCGTCCGGCGGCTAGCCGGACTGATGAATTTGCCGAACTAAAGCGGCAACTTGACGTGGCGGATGCCGACATCGCGCTTGTCAATAAGCGGCTTGACGAGTCACAAGGTATGCAGTTTCTCCGCGGACACCTGGTAAGGGAGCTTGATGCCCGTGCCTTACAACATGTATGCTTGATGCAGATGGTGTCGCTGCCATGGAGAACCTTCGGGCGGAGCTTGCCCGAGCCAAGGAGCAGGCCAGAAAAAGTGATGCAGCTGCCTTAAAGGCGGCCGAAGAGCTAAAAGCCGAACATGCTGCTCACTGCCGAAGCAAGAAGGAAATGGCCGAGATGGCCGTGAAGTTGAAGAATGCTACCGACCGCTGCGACCTTCTTGAAAAAGAAGGTCAAGCGGAGCAAGAGGACCTGAAGAAGGCCACCACCGAGGCCAAGGATGCTCGCTCTGCGATAAGAGCTATGAAGGAGGAGCTACGTCAGGCTGGAGATATCGCGGCTGGAAAGCCCTTTCTGCTGCGGAGGAAGTTCGCGGATCCTAAATATGCTCAGTTGGACCGGCTGTGGAGTGCAGAGGATGCTTATCTGGACTTGGCGGCGAGTGCTGCGGACGCGGCCGGACACTTCGGGATCAAAAGGATCACGAGATGGAAGAGCTTTTTTGGTCGCAGTTCCGTAATCCTGAGCGTCCACTTCCGTTAACCGATTGTTTGGCCGAATGGGCGGAGCTGAATAGATTGTCCGGACTTGCCATGAAGGATGTCGTGACTCATTTGTGGCCGAAAAGGCCCGAGCCGAAGAGTTATTTTGGCTTGGTGCAGTAGTTCCTTGGTGCGGTGCCGCATATCAAAGCAATGAGGTGGTCAGCATGCATAGAGGGTGCGCGGATGGCTCTTTCCCGTGTCAAGACATACTGGGCGGAGATGAAGGCCACCGATGTTGCATCCCAAGATTCGGACGAAAGCCGAGTACCTGTCGAGCACTATTTTCAGGAAGTTCTGCAGGGCGCTTGTTTAATAGAGACGCAGTGCCCGAAGGATATTATGTTCGAATAACATGTATTATTGTGAAACAATGTTTCGATGGAATATAAAAGCTTTTTATACTTGTGCCTTCAAGAATTAAAATACCTCATGTGCGGTCGTTGAGGTATATGTGTATATAACCTGAAAGATGGTAGTCTTTGGCTTCAGCCCCCACGCATATAATGCGGGGGTGTTTGCAGAAAGCGCCTTTTCACACTTGATCCAACGTCTTGGTCCTACAAAGGAGGCGATAGCGCAGCAAACTAGGCAACCGGACTATAATGCTTTATCACTTTCACTTAGCCATAGGAGTTCGACAGTGGGGCTACTATATAGCCCCTAGGGGCACCACGCTCACCCGAATTCGGGGCGCGTATGTGCCTGACCGGGAAACGGCCCTTCGTCAATGCGGAGGAATTCTAAAGATTCCAGCGGGTCATCGAGTGGTTGACCAGTCTCAGGCTATATCATGGCAGTCGGTTTTTGGCTTTCTCTACTGAGGTGCTCGCCTGGCCGAACTGGGGCACAATCGCAGTAGTTCTCCTGGTGCCGCATTAGCCGATAGAGTGGAACGTAAGGCAGCAAAACACATGAGCCGGGCAAACCCAAATTTTTACCAAAGACATGATTCAGAGCTGATGCATATAAGGCCTAACTCGAGACGCCGAACACTCCCTAAGGTATTCGGTCTTTATCAAAACGGGCCGAACAACGCCCTTTGTAATAAGCCCCGTGTCCAGTGCGCGCAAAAATTCGGCGTGGCCTATGCCAAAACGCCAGCCTCCTCCTCGGTTATAGAAAGAAACCGGGGGATGTGTATCAACAAGAGACGGTAAAAAAGGTTTACGCAGGGTCTTAATCTGAAAAGAATCCTTGCAACGGGTCCCTACTGCACGTCTGCGCCTGTGTCTCTGTTGTGCCGTATCCTGGACGGGTGTAGGACGATGTTCATCAGTAAAAGAGAGGAACTTAGTTGAAAAAGATCGTGCGAAAATGTACGTTATATTAAATAAATGAAGTACAATTCAAAAAATGAATAAAATTGAGATTTATTGTCTCTTGTTGTGCATGTGCGGAGCCCCTTGTACGGGGGTATGCGTCTAGTTAGCCCTTGTATGTTTACGCCGGACTCGTCCAGCCGTGTCCGGGGTCTGGACAACCTGTCTAAGTGCTTGTATTGGTAAGCCGGTTTATTGTGTGGCTGTCGGGCTTGACCAGGCTTCAGCGATTTCATCAATACTTGCATGTAATGGTCAGATAGCTCAGGTTCATGGTAGATGAGCTACGCACCTTCAAGGGGAGGACTGACAGGCAGGGCATGAAGCAATTCAGAGGCCGGTGCTTTGAAGTGAGTGTTTTCGGTCATCCAGTCCAACACCCAAGAATTTACATCTGCAGCATTTCTTGTGATGTGCAACATTGCGTAGAACTGAAGAATTAGCTCTTCATTCCAGTCAACGATGTCGGTGCAGAAGTTGAGCAGCCCAGCGTCATGAAGAACACTGAGGACTGGTGTGAAGCAAGGTAGCGATTCTATATCCACATGAGGAATATGCTCATGGTCAAAGACTTTGTCCTTATCAAAAATCAGTGAAGAATATAAGTTGGCTTGGCTTGCTATCCAGAAATGCTTCCTTCGTAGACGAGCAGAGTCATAAGGATTGTAATCTATGAAGAATACATGCTCATGGAAGAAATCATCAGCCTTGAATTTCTGCTTCTTGGAGAAGGGATTCTTCGGCTTGGGCTGAGGAGTATCAGTCAAAGTCATCACAACCTTAGGAATCACATTCTCAGGAACCACATGCTGAGGAATTTCAGTTTCTGCTTCAGTAGCAGCCTGGGTCTTCAATTCATCATCAACATTAACATCAACAATAGTGGCTGGAATTTCTTCAGGAATGGAAGGAGTGGCTTGAGGTTCATCATAGCCCATTTGAACTTCAGTGTGCACTGGGGACTGAGGTATCTGTTGCAATGGCGTGAACATGGGAGAGTTGGGGTGATGACTTTCCCAAAATTCATCATTCACCGTTGGAGTGGTGCTCCCAATGTCCACGTCTTCATCTTCTTCATTCAATTCTTCAACGCCTGCCTCTTCAGCTGTGAACTGAGGCATAGGCGATGAGACAACTAGGGGTTGAAGGGATATTATCCACTTCAATTTCTTCATCCAACTGCTCTAAAGAAGCAGCACAAGGACCATCTTCATTAGATCTGCATGGGATCTCATAATCTTCACCAAAAGGAATGATTTCCTTTGATGGCCTACTTGAGAAAGGAATAGCATCAATGAGATTCTCAAACGAGCTTGTCAATATCTTCATCTTCTTCGGTACTGAAGACTCTGATGAAGCAGATGCTTTCCTCTTCTTCACTACTGCTCGTTGCGCAGCCTTCGTTTTCTTTGCTTCTAATGCAGAAGGAAGAATGGTACTTGGCTTGACGCTTGGCCCATTCAGCAGGAAATTCCTCACCACGTCTGATGCTTGTGGGATCAGCTTCTTGGCCAGGTGCCAATGAAGGTCTTGGGCATGGAGGGTGTACAACGAATTTCTTCATGTACTTTGGAGTGACATAGCTATATTCCATCCATTCTCTGGCCCATCTCCTCTCAATCTTCTAAATGCACACTTTGTGCTCATTCTTCGTTTCCTCAGGGGGTGTATAGTACCCTGCATAGATGTCGTCAGGAATCTCAAACGTAGTGTTGACTTCCAATTTCTTGCCTCCCTTCTGAGGTTTCTTGCCGTCATCAATTTCTTCAGCTGAGGATTCTGAATGATTGAGTTCTTTGAAGAGGTATGCAACTTTTCTTTGAGGAACGCTGCAAATGAGTTAAGTTGATGAGAACCTGGTGGTTCAGCAGCGGACATGTGTACCTATGAACAGAGTATAGGTGCGAAGAATTTGGAGAGGTCATATGCGTTCTTAGAAGTTTTTGCAAAAAGAACAAGTTTGAGGAATTTAACCAGTGGTGTCTTGACGAATTTCACTAAGTGTTTTGTCTTAGGTTCCAGAGTTGTATAGATTGCGAATCCACACAATTGAGGAATCTTGAAGAAAATTTAGCTCAAGAGAAATAGATCAAGAACAGATGTTTGAGTGAGGTGTTTAGTGTGTGAAGATTGAAGAATAAACACCTTTTGAAGATTTTATAGAAATCATAATAATCAACAAGGGCAGTAAAAGTGACTTTTAATTACCCTTGACGAAGAACACGACGAACTGAGAGGTGTAGATTTAGAAGTTCGTTAGTCGGGATCTTCCACACCCTAACTTGGCTGAGGAAGATGGTTACATCGGTGGCGGAGAGAAGAAATCCGCAGCCAGCGCGAGTACAACGGCGACGAGGTTGAGGCCGCGAAGCTCTTCCTCACCGGCGACGATGAAAGTAGCGGCGGCGCTAGGTTTTGAGAGATCGAGCGAGAGAGTGAGGTCGAGCGGAGTAAAAACAGACTGAGGAAGGGGAGGGGTATATACAGCCGAGGTGAAAAACCGTTCACCCGAGGAAAATGGACGAACGTGCCCCTGACCCTTCTCATTCTTGTGACATGTGTCACCCACGTACAGAGAGGTGGAGATCGTGTGACATCGTGGGTGAATAGATAAGTCCTATCGTAGAATGCGGAACGGTTTGAGTGGCAAAAGCCAAAAAATTCAGGTAGGAATATTTTAACGTTTCGTTGGCAAATTCTTCAGCTGACAAGGACACAGTGAAGATTTTGAACGGGTTTCAAATAGAAAACTCATGCAGAATTTGTGAACAGACTGGGTTGAATTTAGCATAGAGGGGGAAGGGTACGATCACATTCACTTAGCAGAAAAAGCAACTTGAAGAAATAGCAATAAGTGAATGCTGTGAAGAAATAGCCAATGAAGAAAAACGACGGAAACTGTGAAGATAATGCAAAGTTGAACAAAATGAACAATTGAGGAATTTCAGAAATGAAGAAAACTCAATTGAAGATTTTCAACTTTTGTTGGTGGCGTGACCCACCGTATAAGAATGATGATTTCATACGCTGCATACAATTGTCGTAGGGCTCTAAGAATCAAATTCTTCGTTAATTTCTTCACACTTAGAGGGTTAGTATTCATTGATTAAAAAACGATTAGTTCGTGTGTTGCACATCTAAGTCATCAATTTAGCATAAGTGTTAGGATGTGTGTCCTTTAAAGGGACATTCGAAGATTCTAAGATATTGAGCTCAAACCGCAACTTGCTAAATCTCTTCTCATCCAAGGGCTTAGTGAAGATATCGGCTAGCTGTTCTTCAATCTTCACGTGCTCGATGGAGATGTCGCCCTTCAACACATGATCATGAAGAAAATGGTGACGAATCTGAATGTGCTTTGTCTTTGAGTGCTGAACTGGGTTATGAGCAATCTTGATGGCATTCTTATTGTCACAGTAGAAAGGCACATTCTCCACATTGATGCTGTAGTCCTTGAGGGTTTGCTTCATCCATTGCAATTGAGCACATCACGAACCAGCAGCAATGTACTCAGCTTCAGCCGTGGAAAGTGATACGTAGTTCTGTTTCTTCGAGGACCAACACACCAAGGATCGTCCGAGGAAATGGCATGTGCCAGATGTTGACTTGCGGTCCACACGATCACCAGCATAGTCAGAGTCTGAATATCCAATGAGATCAAAATCCGAGCCCTTGGGATACCATAATCCAAGTGTTGGAGAGTGAGCTAGATATCGAAGAATATGCTTCACAGCCTTATGGTGTGATTCCTTCGGTGTAGCTTGAAAGCGGGCACACATGCAAACACTAAGCATAATATCTGGCCTAGATGCACATAAATACAATAAAGACCCAATCATGGAGCGGTATACCTTTTGATCAAAGTCGATAACATTTTCATCAGTGCATATATGGCCATTTGTGGGCATATGGATTTTGACGCCTTTGCAATATTGCATGCCGAATTTCCTCAATACATTCTTGAGGTATTTCTACTGAGATATGAAGATGCCGTTGCGCTGTTGACGAATTTTAAGACCTAAGTAGAAATTCAATTCTCCCATCATAGACATTTCATATTCCTCCCTCATCATATAACCAAATTCATCAGTGTAAACTTGTTCAGTACAGCCAAATATAATATCATCAACATATATTTGGCACACAAATAATTCATCATCATAGTTTTTGGTGAAAAGAGTTGGGTCAAGTGAACCGGGTTTGAAGCCTTTCTTCCCGAGGAATTCCTTCAAAGTATCATACCACGCCCGAGGGGCCTACTTGAGACCATAGAGGGCCTTATTGAGTCTGTAGACTTGGTCAAGATGCTTTGGATCTTCAAAACCTGGGGGTTGAGCAATATATACTTCTTCCTCAAGCTTACCATTAAGGAATGCACTTTTCACATCCATTTGATATAAGATGATTTCATGATGGTTAGCATAAGCAAGTAATATGAAAATAGCCTGTCACATCCCAGATAGACCATGCATTAGGGTGTGCATCATGTTTAAATTTCATTTGAATTTGAAATGGGGAAGGCAGGAAACCCCAGAACACCCCCCCCCCTTAAAACAACTAGGGTTTACTAAAATTTATTTCAATGAATCCGAAATGCCCTTCAAAATGCTCATCCTCTTTGTTTGGGTTCAGAACCCATGTCAAAGGAGGTGCACCATTTTCTAGGTCATCCAAGGGTTCTAGAATTAATCCACAAGTTTTTGAAATGAGCATTTCAAATTATGAAAAATATTTTAAATGTTCAAAAATTGTCAAACCAAAATGTTTCATGTTGGGAATATTCCAACAAGTGACCAGGAGCATTTTGGTGATTTTAAAATAGTTTTGGTATTTTAAAACCCCAACAAAGTTACGTAAAATAGAAAAAGCTTAAAAAAGGAAAGGCTTACCTGTCGCATCGCTTGGCCTGCCCACCTGCTGCCCAGCCCAGCAGCAGGCCAATGAGCTGCTTGGCTCGCCAGAGCAGCAACCTCGGTGTCGGCCGGCGAGCGCAGGGCGCGCCACGCAGCTGGCCGCCGCCCTGCTTCACCCCTTCGCCGCCTCACCGCCCTGGACGGCCTCCACGTCGTCGCCCGACCCCAGGACACCCCATTCTCCCCCCTGCTCCTCTCTCTCGCTCTCCCCCAACCTGGCCGACGCCATCGCCGACGCGCCACCGTCGACGCCGTGCTCCCCGCCGTCCATGCTCCTCCCCACCATGTCCAGCAGCTCCGCCGCACCCCATTACCTCTAGCTAGCCAAGTCCCGCTTGCTCTAAGTGCCCCGAAGCTACTACACCGACCTCGACCGAGCTCGAAGCCGCCGGAGATCCCCATCGCCGTCGCCGCCGCATCAGACCGACCCCGACCCCGACGAGGCTCTCTACGGGTTCACTGTGAGCCTGGCTACTCCCCCGTCCTCTCCGCTCTCTTCCTCTTGCACCACAACGAGCGCACGACGATCACCCGAACCCACCGCCGCGGAGCTCGTCGCCGACGAGGCTCCGACCACCTAACGGCCACGCCACCCTGTCCATCGCACTCACCGAGCTGCGCTGGGCCTAACTATGCACTTCCCGCGCCTCGCCGAGCCCTCTAGCAACAAACCCGACATCACCCGAGCCCCGGCCGCCGCCCGACTCGTCGCCGGTGCCAACTCCGGCCACCCCGACTCCAACTAGTTACACCAAACGCCGCGGCTCACCTCCAGCTCCACGTAGATGCTCCCCGCGCTCCATTTGATGGCCAGAAAGTGCAAAAGCACTTTGCTCCGGCCTTTGGCCTCGCGCCGGGCGGCTAGACGCCGGCGAGTTGACCATCGACCCTGTCCAGTGGGCCTGCTGATTGTCTGAGTCAATGACGGTGGACCCCGGTTAACTAATTAGGATTAGTTCTAATTAATTTAATTAGTTAAACTAACACGACATGCGGGTCCCACTGGTCAGTTTGACCTGGACGACCCGTTGACCCTGACGTCACGCTGACCTCATCCGCGCATTAATTCAAATTCTGGATTTATTTTTATATAGTAAATTCAGAATATAAATCAAATTTCAAATGCTTATAACTTTTATCTATAACTCCAAATGCAAAGATTTATATATGAAAAATTATCAGAAAAATACACTCTATCCATTGGTACAGGTTTCATGCATGTTAAAACAAGTTAACTATGCTGAATAACCAGAATAAGATATTGCACCATTAGGACTAACTCAAATGAGCTATCATTTGAATCCTTGATCCAAATGAGTTCATCTCCTGTTCTTCCAACTTGCATTAGACCAACACACATCGATATTGCCATGTCATAGCATGCATCATATTGTTGCATATTGTCTTGTGTGTTTATTTCGGTGTGCTTTCATGATAGGTTACGCCTCGAAGATAACCTCGACTACCCATCGAAGGGCAGTTCTCTACCCAGTTCCATCGGGCAAGCAATTCATTGATCATTCGATACAAACCCATGTTCTCGCTTTTGCTCTCGCACTGCATTAAGACAACGCGATTCAACTGTTGTGTGCTGCGGTAGTTGAACCCACTTCCTTTGCATGACTGTCATTGCCACGGTAACTAGATGAAACCCACTAGTATGTGTAGGAGTTGATTGAGCCATGTTTGTGATTCCTACCATGCTATGCTTGCTATGCTTAGAGTTGTGTCAGGTCTGTCTCATCGGGATGATGAACTGGAGTGAAAGGTTGTGTTGGTTCGAGAGTGAAAGTGTTGAACACGATTTGGTAAAGGTATCGATGAGAGGCCATGTAGGAGTACATGGTGGGTTGTTTCATTGAAGCCGATCCTAAGAACTGAGATCTGTGTTTGTGATCCATGAACTAGCTACTACCACACATTGGGCCCGAAACCAATGGACCCTCTCGGCTTCTTAACCACCCTTGCTCTTAGTCCGGGAGTTGCAAGTAGTTTCTGGTGTTTGTAGCATGCTGGGGGCCGCACGCAACGCTGACCTTAGGGGTGGGTTGTGTTGCGGTAGGCACCGTGGGTTGTGTACCGAAAGTGCCCGTTTGGTATCTCGGGAACCCTGCACACATCGTTCGGGCTGTATGGGAAACCTCGGCGGACTCCTGCGGATGGAACCCGAATAGGCGATAAACCTGGACTAGGGACTTGAGTGTTTGGGTAGGCTGAGGCCGACACCCACGTTGGG
The DNA here is from genome assembly GCA_021605205.1 of Aegilops longissima. Taxonomy (NCBI): domain Eukaryota; kingdom Viridiplantae; phylum Streptophyta; class Magnoliopsida; order Poales; family Poaceae; genus Aegilops; species Aegilops longissima. Next base: position 170,021,054 of record CM038681.1, on the reverse strand, counting down.
CTTCCGCTTGAAGGTTGCGAGTACATGTCGTGTAAACGCGATAAGTGGTGAGAGCGTGTGAAGAAGTATACCCTGCAGGTTAAATATGATCTATTGAATAGCCGTGTCCACGGAGAAGGACTTCGGGTTACCTATATCAGTTCATAGACAAGTAAATGGATACTACTAAAAGCCTCAAGATAAGTGTGAGTATCGTGGATGGCCCTCTCGGGGATGACGAGAGAGGATCCACGGTGGAGTATTGTGATGGTGATTAGTGGACTGGGTATGCGATAAAAGGCTTTACAAAGTGAGTCACGAGGATAGCTTAGCCAAGAGTCAAAGCTGGCTTGCTGCAAATAACTCCACCTCCTTCTTGAGAATGTGCATGTATGATAGGATTACGTGGTAAGACTTCTGAGTACTTTTGTACTCATGTTTGTAATCAATATTTTTCAGAGGACTATACTACCCTCCGACGGATTCTATGTAGATGTTGACTTGACGAGTAAGCTAGCCACCGGTGGCGATCTAAGACTTGTGAAGGGCCATTGTAGATAGAAAGGCTCCAACAAGCTTTCTTTCTTTCTAGAGTCGTACTCAGACATAATTTGCTTCCGCATGTGCTTGTATGATTGTATGACTTGAGTGTTGGGTCATGTGACCCCTACCTGTATGAATGTGTTATGTATGGCTCCTCGAGCCTCTTAAATAAAGTACTTGAGTTGTAGAGTTTTGTTGTGATGCCTTGTTGTATTTACTCATATCGGGCATAGTGTGTGTATGATTGAAATGCTTGGTATGAGTGGGATCCGACAATCTAGTTGTTTATCCTTGGCAGCCTCTCATATGGGGAAATGTAGTCTCGTGCTTACGGCGATAGTAGTCCGCTTCTGCCGGTTCACGGAGTCCTGCTAGCCCAAAGACTCTGCTTGGACACTTGACTGGCCGGCATGTGATTCATTTCGTTCCTATATACGTCCCTTCGGGAAATGTCACGCGGTGATACTTGAGTCCTGCCTAGCCTGCTACAGCCGGGATACCGGAGTCTGTTAGCCAGTGCTACAGCCCGAGTTCATACGTTGATGACCGACATGCTCGAAGTGTTTCATGTATGCCTGTCCCCATAGGTTAGTGCCGCTTTGGGTTCACGACTAGCCATGTCGGCCCGGGTTCTTTGTCATGTGGATGCTAGCGACACTATCATATACGTGAGCCAAAAGGCGCAAACGGTCCCGGGCCATGGTAAGGCGACACCCGTGGGAATACCGTGCGTGAGGCCGCAAAGTGATATGAGGTGTTACCAGCTAGGTCGATGTGACTTGGAATCGGGTCTGACAGCGTTGGCATCGAGCAGGGCTGCTGTAGGTCCGCTAAGCCAAACTGGTCAAGTTGAGTCTAGAAATGCTTTAGTTATATGTAGGGAATTGATTGTGGGAGGAGCGTAAGGCTCTTTTACTCCTTTACCTTATGCCCTCGATCCGAGTCATCCTCTTCTCATTCGACGTGGGTTTAGGACTAGGCTCTCTTCTCTCTATCGGTTCACGTGTTACTAATCCGTAGTAACTTATAGGATTGTTGGTTACATCCTCGATTCGGTGCTACTAAATTTTAGTATGCTATCATTTGAACCGAACCTTGATATGATGTTGTTGAGTGGTTTTGCAAATCTGATTTTGAATGTCTCAAATCTGATTTTGAGCATTTACAGATGTTATGCTGCCCGATTTTCCCTAGAAATTCTAATGCCTTTGCCTTGTGGCTGTGCTTTTAGATGGCCACCCGTTCCCAGAACCAAGTGGTTCGCCTGACCCGTTGCATTGACGTGTGCGGTCACACGGCCATGTTGGTTAGGGTGATGATTGAGGCTGGTTATCGGTGGTATCCTGAATATACCGTCGAGGAGCAGTTTAGGGATTTCAATCAAAGCCAATATCTATGCACGGTCCGGATTTATCCATCTTATCCCGGAGCTACTGAGCCACTTCACTGTTCTTATGGGCTCGGAATCACTATTGGAATGTCTGTACAAGATGCAGCCTATTCCATGATGACTATTATTCGAGCCAGAACTGCTTTTTTTGAGCAACACCGATTTCCGCTATATGCCGGCATCTCTTCACGGGCGCATGGCTACCTTCGTGGTTTGTACAGCGATGCATCCCATGAGGACTCACTCCTTCGTACTACTCTTGAGTTCTTTGGAGGACAAGGACCGTGAGAACCGGCCTTGCGTATGGAGCTTTTTAATGCCCGTTCGACCCTTTGGGCTACTCGACTAGGTTTGCACCTGCCGTGCAAGCGGATATATGGACATGAGAGACTTGTACCTGTGGGCGAGTCTGCGGACTTCATGGAGTGGCGTGAGGTTGGAGGCATCACTCCTCCTCGTGGGCCTCGTCGCCACCCTTTGTTGGTCCACGGCCACATCCGAGTCCTTATGGTCCACAGGCCCCACAGATTGTCTGCTTCCGGACGATCATGTTCCACTTCAGTGTCCAGGTGGTGACTTCTATGAGGACTACTATGGAGCTGCACGAGATAGTAGTAGTATTCCTAGTATGGTACTAGTTGTGTTTCCACCGTCTGCGTGACTCGTGGAATACGACTTAGTGTGTATCGTTCCGGAAGTGTAGAAAAATAATGTATAGGAGTTGGAATGCTTCCGATGAGATGTAACACCTTTCCTTATAGTTGTACTCCATCAGGCTTGTACTAAACTATGAATGGTGTATGACCGATGGTATATATATATATGGCAGCTTTATATTACCATGTCATACGGATGAACATCTTTGCATTCCATGCTGTCCATTACCTTCCGCACTTCCTTGTTAAATTCTGCCATCCTGGTTTAAACCTTTGCTTTGTCTCCCAGGATGGTCAACACTCAAATACTCCTGCTACTCCGAGCAGGGAGAAGCCGATGCAGCCGAAATGTGAATCTGCCGCAACCGCCATCTTTGGCCGAGGTGATCTTTGGAAGCGAGCGCAATAAGCGCTGAAACCAACCGCTTATTGGAGCGGATTGAACAAAACACAGCACGCCAGCCAAGAAACGATGGGGTTTCACTCAATGATTTCGTCAAGCTATATCCTCCAAAGTTCAAATGTTCCGTCGAGCCTCTCGGCGCAGATGATTGGCTCCATGATATCCACCACAAGCTGCGTTCCGCTAACGTGGCTGAGGCGGACAAGGTTATCTTTGCCGCCTATCATCTGGAAGGCCTGCCGTCTCTGGTGGGAAAATTATGAGGCTATCGTCCGGCTGGGCAAATTACAACTTGGGATGAATTCAGTGCCGCCTCCGTGAGCACCATATTCCGAAGGTCTTATGGACCGCAAACTTGAGGAATTCTGCAGTTTCACCCAAGGCAGGTGACGGTGGATGCCTACTGACCGTGAATTTGGGAGGTTAGCACGTTATGCTCGAAGAAGTTTCTACCGATGCTAAGAAGCGAGGCAAGGTTCCGTAGGGACTTAGCCACGAGCTACGCCGAGATCTCCGTCGCATGAGTGTACCTCTTTCCGAAGCTAGTCAATAAGGCTATCGGCGCAAATCAGGCAGACTGATTTGAGACTTCACGCAAGCACATCCGTGATTACGGATCGTCATCCGCTCTGGATCCCGAAGCGCGGGTTTGGGTTCCAAATACTGCTCTACCACCTAGGTACACCCCGAGGCCATCCTTGAGGCGCTCGCCCCAACCAACCGTATTTTCCACCCAAGACTTATGGAGGTCCAACTGCTAGTGCTGCTCCACGTCCAAATGTGATCACTTGCTTCAAGTGTGGAGAGACGGGCCACTATATCCGAGAGTGTCCCAGAACAACCCCAATCAAGCGGGAAAGTCATTGGCGCGGCAAGCCAGCAGGAAAGGTGCCCTATGCTAAGCCGGTTGCCACCGCCGTGGCCATGTCAACTATGTCTCTGCTGAAGAAACCTATGAGGATCCCAACGCCGTCCTCGATGCGCTTCTTGTTAATTGCCATCCGCAACTGTTCTTTTGATTTGGAGCATCTCATTCATTTATTTCGAGAGCTATGCTCGATTGCAAAACACCACATTTCGTGACATGCCTACCTCTATGGAAATTCAAACTCCTGGTTCTAGATGGCAAACCTCTAGAATAAGTCATGGGAATGAAATTCTTGTCGACAGATTAGTCTTTCTTGCATCTCTAATAGCTCTCAAGTCCTCGGACATAAACATCATCTTGGGTATGGATGGATGTCACCCATTATGCTAAGATTGATTTCTCTACTAGAACTGTTCAACTTACCCATCCTTGGGCAAAACGGTGGATGTTTTAACCCGAGTGTCTAAGCGCCACTTTACTCCTTAAATGCCAACCCCTTCCGGATCTCGAAGATATTCCGGTAGTCCGTGATTTCCGGATGTCTTTCGGAGGAACTGCCAGTGTTCCACCAGCGGGGATGTCGAGTTCGTGATAGATCTTATTCCGGAACCGTCCCAATCTCTAGGAGACCTTATAAGATGGCACCCTAGAACTAGCTGAACTTAAGAAACAACTCGATGAGTCCTTGCAAAAGGGTTTCATCCGTCCTAGTTCATCTCCATGGGCTTGCCCGTCCTCTTCGTCAAAAAGAAGGATGGTACGGATCGGATGGTTGTAGATTACCGACCTGTCAATTTGGTCACTATCAAGAACAAGTATCCGCTCCCCAGGATCAACGACCTGTATGATCAGCTCGCTGGATCCTCAGTCTTTTCCAAGATGGATTTGAGGCTGGGCTACCATCAAATCAAAATCAAGAACGGGGACATACCCAAAACGGCCTTTGTCACTCGCTATGGCCAATACGAGTACACCGTCATGTCCTTCGGATTAACCAATGCTCCAGCCACCTTCTCTCGGTTAATGAACTCAATCTTCATGGAGCATTTGGATAAATTCGTCGTAGTATACCTCGATGATATACTCATCTACTCCAAGAATGAGGAGGAACATGCCGAACACCTAAGGCTAGTATTGATGAAACTTCGAGAGCACCGCCTTTATGCCAAATTCTCTAAATGTGAATTCTGGTTTGTAAGTGACCTATCTAGGACATGTAATCTCTGGTAAGGGTATTGCTGTCAATCCCGAAGCGAGTTCAAGCCGCCTTGATTGGACTCCACCTGAATCGGTCAAGCAAGTTCGAGTTTCCTCGGTTTAGCGAGCTATTGCCGCCGCTTCGTCGAGAATTTTCTAAAGTTGCTAAACCTCTAACCGAACTCCTCAAGAAAGATAAGAAGTTCGAATGGACGCCATAAAGGCGAGATCAGCTTTGAGGAACTGAAAAGACGCGCGACATCTGCTCCGCACTTGTTCCACCAGATTTCTAAGGACTTTATTATCTATTGCGACGCCTCGCGACAAGGACTAGGTTGCATACTCATGCAAGATCGTCATGTGATTGCCTACGCATCTCGATAGATTCGTCCACATGAGGATAACTATCCCACACACGATCTAGAGCTTGCAGCGTGGTTCATGCACTCAAAACCTGGCGACATTACCTTACGGGTAATCGTTATAAATCTACACCGATCACCAAAGTCTGAAATATATCTTCACCCAACCAGATTTGAATCTCAGGCAAAGACGTTGGGTCGAGTTGATACAGATTTCGACTTAGGAATATCCTACACCCTGTGCAAAGCCAATGTCATGGCTGGACGACTAAGTCGCAAATCTTATTGTAACAATCTGATGTTACAACAAAGTCAACCAATTCTCCATGAGGAATTTCGTAAGCTTAATCTTCACATTGTTCCTCGAAGATTCCTCTCCACCCTGGTGGCGAAACCTACCCTTACGGATCAGATCATCAAAGCACAGAAGGTAGATCCTGGAGTCTCTCGTATCAGGAGAAACATCAAGAAGGGAGTCGCAGATTGTTTCTCCATTGATGAACAAGGTGTCGTGTTCTTTGGAGACCGTCTAGTGGTTCCCAAGGTGCGCAACCTGAGGCGATTGATCCTTAAGGAAGCTCATGACTCTCCTCTCACCATTCATCCTGGTAGTACTAAGATGTATCAAGATCTACGCCAGAGGTTTTGGTGGACTAGGATGAAGAGAGAAATCGCTCAATACATTGCTAACTGCGACGTCTGTCGTCGAGTCAAAGCGGAGCATCAACGGCCTGCTGGTACCCTTCAACCTTTGGAAATTCCTGAATGGAAATGGGATAAAATCGGTATGGACTTCATTACCGGGTTTCCCAGGACCAAGAGAGGGAATAACGCTATCTTCGTTGTTGTTGATCGTCTTTCCAAAGTAGCCCACTTCCTACCCGTTCGTGAGAGTATAACCGCTAGCCAGCTAGCTGAGTTGTACATCTCCCGAATAGTGTCTCTTCATGGTGTTCCATCGGAGATTAACTCAGACCGTGGAAGTCTCTTCACCTCCCGATTTTGGGAAAGTTTCCAAAACGCTATGGGAACTCGTCTCTCCTTTAGCACCGCTTTCCATCCCCAATCAAGTGGTCAAGTAGAACGAGTCAATCAAATCCTAGAGGATATGCTTGAAGCTTCATCATCTCTTCGGCATGAATTGGGAGAAATGCCTTCCATTCGCCGAGTTCGCTTATAACAATAGTTATCAAGCCAGCTTGGGCAAAGCCCTTTCAAGTTCTTTATGGACGAAAATGTGAACGCCTCTTAACTGGTCGAAACCGGGAGAGACAACTCTTTGCCCGGATATGATTCAGGGAAGTCAAGAGCAGGTTCGTGTTGTTCGTGAGAAATTGAAACAGCCCAATCTCGTCAAAAGAGCCAATATGATCGCAAGCATAAGCCTATGGCTTATGAAATTGGCGAGAAGGCTTACCTTGGGTTACTCCTTTAAAGGAACCCATCGATTCGGTATCAAAGGCAAGTTGGCTCCTCGTTACATTGGACCCTTTCGCATTCTTGCCAAACGAGGGAAGTTGCCTACCAATTGAACTACCTCCGCATCTTTCCAAGGTCCATGATGTCTTCCACGCTTCCCAACTCAGCGTTGCTTCTCGGATCCTATCCGTGGAGTGGACCACTAAACGCTTGATCTCCAAGATAACCTCACCTATCGAGAATATCCCGTTCAGATTCTCGATCAAGCCGAGCGTACCACTCGACGCCGGAATATCAAGTTTCTAAAGGTTCAATGGTCAAACCATTCCGAGCAAGAAGCAACTTGGGAAAGGGAGGATCGTCTTCGACTTGAGTACCCCACCTTTTTTAGCAGATCCTAAATCTGGGACGAGATTCTTTTGAGTGGGGTGAGTTGTCACATCCCGGATAGACCATGCATTAGGGTGTGCATCATGTTTAAATTTCATTTGAATTTGAAATGGGAAGGCAGAAACCCCGAACACCCCCCTTAAAACAACTAGGGTTTACTAAAATTTATTTCAATGAATCCGAAATGCCCTTCAAAATGCTCATCCTCTTTGTTTGGGTTCGTAACCCATGTCAAAGGAGGTGCACCATTTTCTAGGTCATCCAAGGGTTCTAGAATTAATCCACAAGTTTTTGAAATGAGCATTTCAAATTATGAAAAATATTTTAAATGTTCAAAATTGTCAAACCAAAATGTTTCATGTTGGGAATATTCCAACAAGTGACCAGGAGCATTTTGGTGATTTTAAAATAGTTTTGGTATTTTAAAACCCCAACAAAGTTACGAAAATAGAAAAGCTTAAAAAAGGAAAGGCTTACTGTCGCATGCGCCTGCCCACTGCTGCCCAGCCCACCCAGCAAAGCCAGTAGCTGCTTGGCTCGCCAGCAGCAGCCTCGGTGTCGGCCGGCGAGCGCAGGCGCGCCACGCAGCTGGCCGCCGCCTGCTTCACCCCTTCGCCGCTTTGCCGCCCGGGACGGCCTCCACGTCGTCGCCCGACCCCAGGACACCCCATTCTCCCCCTGCTCCTCTCTCGCTCTCCCCAACCTGGCCGACGCCATCGCCGACGCGCCACCGCCGACGCCGTGCTCCCGCCGTCCATGCTCCTCCCCACCATGTCCAGCAGCTCCGCCGCACCCCATTACCTCTAGCTAGCCAAGTCCCGCTTGCTCTAAGTGCCCGGTTACTACACCGACCTCGACCGAGCTCAAGCCGCGGAGATCCCCATCGCCGCCGCCGCCAGATCGACCGACCCGACCCCGACGAGGCTCTCTACGGGTTCACTGTGAGCTGGCTACTCCCGTCCTCTCCGCTCTCTTCCTCTTGCACCACAACAGCGCACGACGATCACCGAACCATCGCCCGCGGAGCTCGTCGCCGACGAGGCTCGACCACCTAACGGCCACGCCACCTCGTCCATCGTGACTCACCGAGCTGCGCTGGGCCTAACTATGCACTTCCAGCGCCTCGCCGAGCCCTCTAGCAACAAACCCGACATCACCCGAGCCCGGCCGCCGCCCGACTCGTCGCGGTGCCAACTCCGCCACCCCGACTCCAACTAGTTACACCAAACGCCGCGGCTCACCTCCAGCTCCACGTAGATGCTCCCCAAGGCCCATTTGATGGCCGAAAGTGCAAAAGCACTTTGCTCGCCTTGCGCCTGGCCTCGCGCCGTGGCTAGACGCCGCGAGTTGACCATCGACCCCCGTCTGTGGGCCTGTTGACTGCTTGAGTCAATGACGGTGGACCCCGGTTAACTAATTAGGATTAGTTCTAATTAATTTAATTAGTTAAACTAACTCGACATGCGGGTCCCACTGGTCAGTTTGACCTGGACGACCCGTTGACCCTCGACGTCACGCTGACCTCATGCCGACGCATTAATTCAAATTCTGGATTTATTTTATATAGTAAATTCCGAATATAAATCAAATTTCAAATGCTTATAACTTTTATCTATAACTCCAAATGCAAAGATTTATATATGAAAATTATCAGAAAAATACACTCTATCCATTGGTACAGGTTTCATGCATGTTAAAACAAGTTAACTATGCTGAATAACCAGAATAAGATATTGCACCATTAGGACTAACTCAATGAGCTATCATTTGAATCCTTGATTCAAATGAGTTCATCTCCTGTTCTTCCAACTTGCATTAGACCAACACACATCCATATTGCCATGTCATAGCATGCATCATATTGTTGCATATTGTCTTGTGTGTTTATTTCGTGTGCTTTCATGATAGGTTCTGCCTCAAGATAACCTCGACTACCCATCGAAGGGCGTTCTCTACCCCAGTTCCATCAGCAAGCAATTCATTGATCATTCGATACAAACCCATGTTCTCGCTTCGCTCTTGTTTCTGCATTAAGACAACGCGATTCAACTGTTGTGTGCTGCGGTAGTTGAACCCACTTCCTTTGCATGACTGTCATTGCCACAAGAATTAGATGAAACCCACTAGTATGTGTAGGAGTTGATTGAGCCATGTTTGTGATTCCTACCATGCTATGCTTGCTATGCTTAGAGTTGTGTCAGGTCGGCTCATCGGGATGATGAACTGGAGTGAAAGGTTGTGTTGGTTCGAGAGTGAAAGTGTTGAACACGATTTGGTAAAGGTATCGATGAGAGGCCATGTAGGAGTACATGGTGGGTTGTTTCATTGAAGCCGATCCTAAGAACTGAGATCTGTGTTTGTGATCCATGAACTAGCTACTACCACACATTGGGCCCGAAACCAATGGACCCTCTCGCTTCTTAACCACCCTTGCTCTTAGTCCGGAGTTGCAAGTAGTTTCGTGTTTGTAGCATGTGGGGCCGACGCAACGCTGACCTTAGGGGTGGGTTGTGTTGCGGTAGGCACTGCGGTGTTGATGTACCGAAAGTGCCCGCTTGGTATCTCGGGAACCCTGCACACATCGTTCGGGGCTGTATGGGAAACCTCGGCGGACTCCTGCGGATGGAACCCGAATAGGCGATAAACCCTGGACTAGGGACTTGAGTGTTTGGGTAGGCTGAGGCCGACACCCACGCTGGGCTTCCGCTTGAAGGTTGCGAGTACATGTCGTGTAAACGGATTTATAAGTGGTGAGCGTGTGTGAAGAAGTATACCCCGCAGGTTAAATATGATCTATTGAATAGCCGTGTCCACGGAGAAGGACTTCTGGGTTACCTATATCGTTCATAGACAAGTAAATGGATACTACTAAAAGCCTCAAGATAAGTGTGAGTATCGTGGATGGCCCTCTCGGGGATGACGAGAGAGGATCCACGGTGGAGTATTGTGATGGTGATTAGTGGACTCTGTATGCGACAAAATGCTTTACAAAGTGAGTCACGTGGGATAGCTTAGCCAAGAGTCAAAGCTGGCTTGCTGCAAATAACTCCACCTCCTTCTTGAGAATGTGCATGTATGATAGGATTCGTGGTAAGACTTCTGAGTACTTTTGTACTCATGTTTGCTTAATCAATATTTTCAGAGGACTATACTACCCTCCGACGGATTCTATGTAGATGTTGACTTCGATTTAGTAAGATAGCCACCGGTGGCGATCTAAGACTTGTGAAGGGCCATTGTAGATAGAAAGGCTCCAACAAGCTTTCTTTCTTTCTAGAGTCTGTACTCAGACATAATTTGCTTCCGCATGTGCTTGTATGATTGTATGACTTGAGTGTTGGGTCATGTGACCCCTACCTGTATGAATGTGTTATGTATGGCTCCTCGGAGCCTCTTAAATAAAGTACCTGAGTTGTAGAGTTTTGTTGTGATGCCTTGTTGTATTTACTCATATCGGGCATAGTGTGTGTATGATTGAAATGCTTGGTATGAGTGGGATCCGACAATCTAGTTGTTTATCCTTGGCAGCCTCTCATATGGGGAAATGTAGTCTCGTGCTTCGAGCGATATTAGTCCGCTTCTGCCCGGTTCACGGAGTCCTGCTAGCCCAAAGACTACTGCTTGGACACTTGACTGGCGGCATGTGATTCATTTCGTTCCTATGTCTGTCCCTTCGGGGAAATGTCACGCGGTGATACTTGGAGTCCTGCCTAGCCTGCTACAGCCCGGGATACCGGAGTCCTGTTAGCCCAGTGCTACAGCCCGAGTTCATACGTTGATGACCGACATGCTCAAGTGTTTCATGTATGCCTGTCCCCATAGGTTAGTGCCGCTTTGGGTTCACGACTAGCCATGTCGGCCCGGTTCTTTGTCATGTGGATGCTAGCGACACTATCATATACGTGAGCCAAAAGGCTAAACGGTCCCGGGCCATGGTAAGGCGACACCCGTGGGAATACCGTGCGTGAGGCCGCAAAGTGATATGAGGTGTTACCAGCTAGGTCGATGTGACTTGGAATCGGGGTCCTGACATAGCCTTAAGTCTAGCAACAGGTGCAAAAGTTTCATCGAAATCAATTCCTTCAACCTACGTGTAGCCTTGGGCTACAAGCCGTGCCTTATTCCTCACCACAAGGCCATTTTCATCTTGCTTGTTGCGGTAGATCCACTTTGTGTTGATGATATTGTGCTTGCGAGGGTCTGGTCGCTTACAAGTTCCCAGATGTTGTTGAGCTCGAACTGATGTAATTCCTCTTGCATAGTTTGAATCCACTTAGGCTCCAAAAATGCTTCATCTACCTTAGTGGGATCTATGATAGAGACGAAAGCAAAGTGCCCACAAAATTTAGATAAATGTGAAGCTTTTGAGCATGTGAGAGGACCTGGTGCGTTGATGTCGCTGATGATTTTCTCAATCTGCACTTCATTTGCAATGCGAGGATGAGCGGGTTGGTGACGAGGAATTGGATCAGCATTTTCCTCAGAACCATTTTCTTCAGGTGCACCAGCATGATGATCTTCACGATCTTGAATGACTTCTTCAGCAGATTCTTCAGTAGGAATGACATCCTCAGTAGCCTTGAACTTGATTGTTTCCTCAGGTGACTTTTCATCTAGCACAGGAGGTAGGTGCTCTCTTTGCGAGCCATTAGTTTCATCAAACCACACATCTACAGTTTCAACAACTTTGTGGTGAACGTTGTTGAAGAATCTGTAGGTGTGCGATTCCTTTCCATAACCAAGCATAAAACCCTTCATGTGCTTTCGGTGCAAATTTAGAATTGTGATGAGGATCACTAATCTAGCACTTAGCACAACAGACTTTGAAATAACTCACATTGGGTTTCTTGCCAGTGAGGAGTTCATAGGCAGTCTTCTTGAAGAATTTGTGAAGATATACCTTGTTGATGATGTGGCACGTAGTATCATTTCCCTCAATCCAGAAATGACGAGGCGTCTTGTGAGGGAGTCCTTGATTAAGGGGTCCTTGGGCATCCGGACTATGGTACGTGGGACGGACTGATGGGCTGACCGAAGACTCTCTCCCGTGTCCGGATAGGACTCTCCTTGGCGTGGAAGGCAAACTTGGCATCCTGATATAAAAGATTCCTTTCTTTGTAACTGACTTTGTACAACCCTAGTCCCCTCCGGTGTCTATATAAACCGGAGTGCTTAGTCCATAGAGGCAAGAAGAATAATCATAATCATACAGGCTAGACTTCTAGGGTTTTAGCCATTATGATCTCATGGTAGATCTACTCTTGTCATACGCATATTCATCAAGATCAATTAAGCAGGAAGTAGGGTATTACCTCCATAGAGAGGGCCCGAACCTGGGTAAACATCGTGTCCCCTATCTCCTGTTACCATCGACCTTAGACGCACAGTTCGGGACCCTCTAACCGAGATCCGCCCGTTTTGGCACCGATATTGGTGCTTTCATTGAGACTTCCGTTGTGTCGTCATCAAGAGGTTCGATGGCCCCGTCAATCATCTACAACAATGTTGTCCAGGGAGAATCCTTCCTCCCCGGACAGATCTTCGTATTCGGCGGCTTCACACAGCGGGCCAACTCGTTTGGCCATCTAGAGCAGATCGATACCTACGCCCCTGGCCGTCAGGTCAGATTTCGAAGCTTGAACAACGTCGCGGATATCCGCGGAGACTTGACCTTTGATGGATTCGAGACCACGGCAGCTGCTCCCTGTCACCGCGATGAACATGACCTAAATCTGTCATCGGACCATACCCAGGAGATAGAACATGCGACTGCTCTGGCCCTAGATCCAGAGCGGACCGTGCCATCCGAGGACGAGAGGCTCAACCCCGCTGTCGGTGTCAAAACCGGCGGATCTCGGGTAGGGGGTCGCGATCTGTGCGTCTAGGCTGACGGTAACAGGAAGCAAGGGACACAGATGTTTACCCAGGTTCGGGCCCTCTCGATGGAGGTAAAACCCTACTTCTTGCTTGATTAATATTGATGATATGGGTAGTACAAGAGTAGATCTACCACGAGATCATAGAGGCTAAACCCTAGAAGCTAGCCTATGATGGTATGGTTGTCATTGTGATCGGCCTTCTAAGGACCAACCTCTCCGGTTTATATAGACACCAGAGAGGGCTAGGGTTTACATGGAGTTGGTTACAAGGAAGGAAATATAATATCCGGATCGCCAAGCTTGCCTTCCACGCCAAGGAAAGTCCCGTCCGGACACGGGTCAAAGTCTTGAGTCTTGTATCTTCACGCTTCAATAGTCCGGACGATGTATACAGTCCGTCTGTCCGGATACCCCCTAATCCAGGACTCCCTCAGTAGCCCCTGAACCAGGCTTCAATGACGATGAGTCCGACGCGTAGTCTTGTCTTCGACATTGTAGGGCGGGTTCCTCCTCCGAATACTCCTAGGTAATTATCGAACACTTGAACCGTGTCCGGATCCACAAAATGATCTTCACATGTCATCGTAGAGAGAACGGTATTTCACAAACGCAATCTGCTAACGACTTTTAGGCAACGCGACGTGTCATTACAGTCGGGTCATTCTTCGAACCGTTTTCCCACAACCAGCCACAACGCATATTGCGAGGCGGTTTCCTTCGCACGTCTTGTCAAAGCAGAGATCGCGTCCCTTTATCACGAGATTCTCATCAATACGGGTATGGGTAATCCAACCGCACCGCTAATCGCGGCGAGCGGGAGGCAAATGGGTTCCACCAGGAAAGTGGGGAGGCGCAAAAAGCACTTACCGCCCCTATAAAGAGACAAGGCCTCTTTCTTTTTACCCACGCCTTTCTCCTTCCGCTAGCTTATTCCCCTCTTTTCGAGCCCTAACGCCGAAGCACTCTTCTTTTCCACCAAAGAGAGGTTTACCAAAGATGTCCGGATCCGGAGCAGGAGGCAGATGGATGGCCTCTACTGTCCGGGAGAAGGATATCAAGAAGCTCCGGACGCCGGTATCCGCCCAAGATCGCCACCCCTCCTCCGGCGGGACAGGTCGTCCCCACTCCGGAACCTCACGAGAGAGTCGTGTTCCTTCCCCATTTTGTCCGCGGGCTTGGGTTTCCCCTGCACCCATTTGTTCGCAGAGTCATGTATTACTACGGGATTGATTTTCATGATCTTTCCCCCAACTCCTTCCCCAATATCTCGACGTTCATCGTCGTGTGCGAGGCTTTTCTTCAGATCTCACCTCACTTCGGCCTGTGGCTAAAGATTTTTAATGTGAAGCCCAAGGTGGTGAGTGGGGAACACGCCGAGTGCGGCGGCTCCATGGTGAGCAAGATGCCCAAGGCCGTTTGGCCAAAGGGCTCTTTCAACGACTCCGTCAAGGAGTGGCAGCAGCAGTGGTTTTATATCACCGAACCACGTGGCAAAAAGTGGGCTGCAGCTCCTGAGTTCAGATCCGGAGCTCCACTGCGGCTCACGTCCTGGCCCAAGAAGTGCCCGAACTCATCCTCATCCGATGAGCTGTCATTGCTCCAGACGCGCATCCAGAGACGTCAACCTCGTCGACGTGGTCCAGGTGATGCTAGTTCACCTGGTTCTCCCTTGTCAGTGCCGAGCCTGCACTCTGTGGTAGTTCAACCCAACCGAGCACCAAACCCTTCAGGAGCTCTACGACTCCTCCCACAAGGATATCTGGAAGGTGCTCTTCAAGCCCGTCAAATCGTGGCCGGGCTCCGCCGAGGACCGTGGGTATCAATTATCCCATGCCGCAAGCTCGGTAAGTTACAGCCACACTCTGTCCATCCGCGCTTCGGTTGGCATGTCATGAGGTAGACATCTTAATCGTGTTTCGTCGTGACCTCAGGGATGGATAAAGAAGGTGGAGCGGATTCATTGTCCGGGCCCACTACCGGAGGAACCGGCCGGACCTCTTCTGATGAAGATGCTGGTCCCCGCGCCTTACGAGGCGCCAAAGAAGGAGGCCTCCAAGAAGGTCAAGAAGACCCGGAGTGGCCTCCGTCACCGCGAGGCTTCGGACGCAAAATCCAAAGACTCAAGCGACGCTCCTTCTTTGGAAGACGAAGAAGAAGAAGCAGAGGAGGACGAGCCTCACTCTTAAGGTGGGAAGAAGCGTGCAGCTTTCCCGTCCCTGGAGGCCGAATCGCCCAAGAGGAGAAAAGGTTCCCTCCCAGAGGCATCCACCACGGCTGCCGATAGCAGCCCGGAGTGGGATCCCAGGGCCTAGCCCCTGGAGAAGTCGTAAGTATACAAAATCCGAACACGCATATGCGTCCGGGATTGTTTTTGGGTATAGTAGTTTTAACTGTTGCTATATTTTGCACAATCCGGCAAGGTCTCGCGACGGACAGTCCTCATCCGAGGATTCGCTGAGCTCAGACGCCTTGGCGAGCGAGACGCCTCCAGAGGCCCCTTCCCCAAAGTCCCGGCGCGACACTGAGGTGTCGTCTCAACGGGGCCCAGACCAGGGGGGCATATCACTGGAGCCGGACACAAGGGAGCGATAGCCCCTGATTGTGCCGTCAGCGGGGGCGATCTCGGGTTCGGCCCACAGCCGGACAAGGTCCAGGAGACCTCTAAGGCTCCCGGATCGGGCAAGCAGCCACCTTCAACGGTGGGAGGCCTGCCTACTCCGCCGGCAACCTCTATTTAAGCAGAGTTGCTAGGCGGTCTATCCACAACGTTAAAGAACGCGTCTATCATCGATGAACATCGGACCCTTATGGGTGCGGTGGTTGAAAAGATTCAGTCCGCCGAGAGCGGGCTGAACGAGTCCTGCCTTGGCCTTATAAAGGCCTTTGAGGTATGTTTCCTAAGAAAACTTTGAGGAATCGTCATAATATGAGTAGTAGCCCCTGATACACTGTCCGGCGAAGGAGAGGGAGCCGGGTAGGGGATCAAATCCTCTCTTGTCGTGGGAACTTATGTTAATGATGTGTACCTCTTTGTTTGAACACAGGCGTCTGCGGAGAAGACGGCCGCTCATAATGAGGAAGTGTCCGAACTGAAGCGGAGCCTAGAACGGGCCGAGGAAGAACTTGGCCGCGTGAGGAAGCAATTAGAAGATAAACAAGGTATGTTGAAACATTGTCTTGCATTAGGCACGAATAAGTAATTGTGCTTATTGAAAAGTATTTGTGTTGTATGCCCTTGGAGCGGGTGCCGAATATGAGGCA
Organism: Aegilops longissima; assembly: GCA_021605205.1. NCBI lineage: Eukaryota > Viridiplantae > Streptophyta > Magnoliopsida > Poales > Poaceae > Aegilops > Aegilops longissima. The sequence continues at coordinate 170,004,707 of CM038681.1, read as the reverse complement.
CTGAAAAAGGCTGTGGATGATGCCAACGAGAAGGCTGCCGCCGAACAGGCACTTCGTGAAAAACACGAGGCCAGGGTTGTCACAGCTGAGCGGGAGCTCCATGAGGCTGTGAAGAAAAGCGAGGGCTTGGAGCAGAGTCTAATGGGGAAAGAATCCGAACTCGCCCAAGCGCTCCAAGCCGCGGAAGATGCTCGGGAAGAAGCCCGAGGTGCTGTACGGGACATTCAAGGGGCCCGGAAAGTTGCGGCTAGTAAGGCCTTCCGTATTCTTAGCCATTTGTTCATGATAATGGGAAGAATTCTAAGCAGCAAGCTGAATTCTTATTTTTCCAGGGGCGTTTGTGGATCTTCCTCGCAGCATATCAGATGCCGCCCAATTCTACCGAACTGAGGAGAAGAAGTCTGCGGAGAAGGATTTCTGGTCGCAGTATTTGGCACCGAACTATCCGGTGCCCTTTATCGATCAGCTGAAGCAGCTGGTCAAACTGCACTAGGCGGTTGAACTAGCCATGAAGGACTTGGTTGTCCGGCTGTGGCCGGCGGAGCCAATTCCGAGCAGTTACTTCGGGCTCGTGAAGCGGATTGTGGGCGCCTGTCCTCGGCTTGATGCTGTAAAGCGATCGGTCTACATAGAGGGTGCGCATATGGCGTTTGCCCGTACAAAAGTGCATTCGGGGAAGCTTGACGCGGAGAAGCTGATGACTGAGGGGCCGCCAGAGGGTAAGGAGCACCGCAAGCCCGAACTGTACTATGAAGGTGTACTGAAGGGAGCCCACCTTGCGGCGGATAAGTGTGCCAAAGACATTATATTTCCATGAGGGCATTCGTGCCACTTTTTGTAATATGGGATTATGGCATTTATATATTGCCTGTTTTGTTTGAACATATGTTCTTCCTGTGCGGCTGTTTATTGTATGTAAATCCTGAGAGTTGGGCAGTTGTCGGCTTCTGCCCCCACGTAAAAAGAATACGGGGGTGTTCGGGATATATCTGAACGCTCTTTATCCCATAGTTGGGTCCTTTTACGGAGGCGTTTCTCACCACGAACTAAGCAATTGGACTATAAGGCTTTATTACTCTCACTTAGCCATAGGAATTCGAGTATGGTCGGCGCAGCCCCTAGTGTTCGGAAGGCCGAACTAGGGGCTCTATTGGCGCCTGATTAGAAGACCGATCCGTCGCACTCTGCATTTATAATGGCGTTGTGCGGAATAAATCTTAAAAGATTTTACAACCTCTCGAACAGCTGACCAGCTCTCGCTGTATCATGACAGTCGGTTTTCGACTTTCTCTACTGAGGTGCTCGTCCGGCAGATCTGGGACACAATCACAGTAGTTCTCCCTGCGCTACCTTAACCGATATAACGGAACGTAAGGTACCAAAACAAGGGAGCCGGGCAAACCCAACCAATGACCCAAGACATGATTCGGAGCTGATGCATATAATGCTATAAGTTCGGGGTGCCGAGCGACCGAGAAGGTGGTCGGACTTTATTGCCCTATTGTGAATCCCCTGGCATAATCGGGCGTGTCGATGAAAAGCGACGGCCGGTAAGTGTTATTTAAGTCTATGCATTGTAGTAAGATGATATGTCTATGCATATGAGTACGATGTATGATCATGAAAAGAGGTGTTTTTTGGCGGAACCTGTGATGGCCGGACTGGAGGGAGTTGTGAGTGGATCAAGAGTGAATCCGGACTGCCTTCTTTTAGGGGGGGGGGGGGCTCCTTGTGTGTCCTGGCCGATTCCATGTCACCAATCCTGTTTTGCGTCAAAGTTAGTTTGTAAGGCAAATACTCGGAGGTAGCCGAGCGTCCTCTAGTGGTTGGTCCGAGGGCTCCTGATCGGACCCTGGTAAACCCAGCCGTTATACCGTTGGGTAGCGCGGACTCCTTAGTTGGTGTCCGGATAGTTGGCTGTCATATCAAAATTTTGATAGGCATGCATGACTCGCTACTCCGGCAGCTGTATGATTTCCACCCTGAGGGCGGGGGTTCGGCCTTGCCCATAGGTGTGATTGCATCACATGGTGTTGGCCTGAGTGATTTACCACATGGAATCTAGTCAACGTGGTTCGTCCCGTTAGCATACGGTAAATTACCGCATGGTGGGAAGGTGCCGAAGATTTATTCTTTGGCGTAGCATTTTTGGTGATCCGAAGGCAACCGTTGAAAGTGATGGGCCAGAAAAACTTGGCCTTTGCCCCTAGCATCTTTTAGGAGATGTTGTTTGTGGTTTCACACCTGTGGGGGTTTTATGTGTTATGGAGCCCCCGGTTTGCTATGTCCAGAGGTACTGCAATTGAGTTGCTATGGTTAATGCGGCCGGGGGCGATCGATCATACTTTTATGCTATGGGGGGGGGGGGCTCTTGACCAGACGCCTCCCTTCATTGCTTCCGGCACGTGACCAGCCACTTTGTTTTGAGTATCCGACATTCTCTATTGGTATGCTTTGCCGTCCTTCTAGGAGTACCATGAATTTCACATGGTTGATCGAGTGTGTGGCTCGGGCCGGATAGGTCTGAGTTGTTCTTTGTCATCACAATAATCATCATTGATAGGAGGCATGCTTTCATCATAGTAAATTTGCTCATCAAAGCTTGGGGGACAAAAAATATCATCTTCATCAAACATAGCTTCCCCAAGCTTGTGGCTTTGCATATCATTAGCATCATGGATATTCAAGGAATTCATACTAACAACATTGCAATCATGCTCATCATTCACACATTTCATGCCAAGCATTCTATGTAACTATTGTTCTAGCACTTTGGCACAATTTTCCTTTCCATCACTCTCACGAAAGATATTAAAAAGATGAAGCGTTTGAGAAAAACTCAGTTCCATTTTTTTGTAGTTTTCTTTTATAAACTAGACTAGTGCTAAAATAAGAAACAAAAAGATTCGATTGCAAGATCTAAAGATATACCTTCACTTACCTAGCCTCCCCGGCAACGGCGCCAGAAAAGAGCTTGATGTCTACTACACAACCTTCTTCGTGTAGACGTTATTGGGCCTGCAAGTGCACAGGTTTGTAGGACAGTAGCAAATTTCCCTCAAGTGGATGACCTAATGTTTATCAATCCGTAGGAGGCGTAGGATGAAGATGGTCTCTCTCAAACAACCCTGCAACCAAATAAAAAAGAGTCTCTTGTGTCCCCAACACACCCAATACAATGGTAAATTGTATAGGTGCACTAGTTCGGCGAAGAGATGGTGATACAAGTGCAATATGGATGGTAGATATAGGTTTTTGTAATCTGAAATAATAAAAACAGCAAGGCAACTAATGGTAAAAGTGAGCGTAAACGGTATTGCAATGATAGGAAACAATGCCTAGGGTTCATACTTTCACTAGTGCAAGTTCTCTCAACAATAATAACATAGATAGATCATATTAACAATCCCTCAACATGCAACAAAGAGTCACTCCAAAGCCACTAATAGCGGAGAACAAACGTAGAGATTATGGTAGGGTACGAAACCACCTCAAAGTTATTCTTTCCAATCAATCTGGTGGGCTATTCCTATAAGTGTCACAAACATCCCTAGAGTTCGTACTAGAATAACACCTTAAGACACAAATCAACCAAAACTCTAATGTCACCTAGATACTCCATTGTCACCTCAAGTATCCGTGGGCATGATTATACGATATGCATCACACAATCTCAGATTCACCCAACCAACATAAAAGTACTTCAAAGAGTGCCCCAAAGTTTCTACCGGAGAGTCAAGAACGTGTGCCAACCCCTATGCATAGGTTCATGGGCAGAACCCGCAAGTTGGTCACCAAAACATACATCAAGTGGCACATGATATCCCATTGTCACCACAGATAAACATGACAAGACATACATCAAGTGTTCTCATAAAAGACTCAATCTGATAAGATAACTTCAAAGCGGAAACTCAATTCATCACAAGAGAGTAGAGGGGGAGAAACATCATAAGATCCAACTAAAATAGCAAAGCTCGGGATACATCAAGATCGTGCCATAGAGGGAACACGAGAGAGAACACGAGAGAGAGAGATCAAACACATAGCTACTGGTACATACCCTCAGCCCCGAGGGTGAACTACTCCCTCCTCGTCATGGATAGCACCGGATGATGAATATGGCCATCGGTGATGGGATCCCTCCCAGGTGCCTGAACGGGCTCCCGAGAGGTTTTGGTGGCTACAGAGGCTTGCGGCGGTGGAACTCCCGATCTATCTTCTGTTCTGGAAGTTTTAGGGTACGTAGGTATATATGGGTGAAAGGAGTACGTCGGTGGACCGAAGGGGGGGGGCACGAGGCAGGGGGGCGCGCCAGGCGTGGCGCGCCCCTACCTCGTGAGCACCTCCCTTCTTTCCTGACGTGCACTCCAAGTCCATCGGGTGGCTTTCCTTACAAAAATAACTTCTCCAGTTGATTTCGTTCCGTTTTGACTCCGTTTGATATTCCTTTTCTTCGAAACACTGAAATAGGCATAAAATAGCAAATCTGGGCTGGGCCTCCGGTTAATAGGTTAGTCCCAAAAATAATATAAAAGTGGATAACAAAGCCCAATATTGCCCAAAACAGTAGATAATATAGCATGGAGCAATAAAAAATTATAGATACGTTGGAGACGTATCAAGCATCCCCAAGCTTAATTCCTGCTCGTCCTCGAGTAGGTAAATGATAAAAAGGTAATTTTTAATGCGGAGTGCTACTTGGCATAATTTCAATGTAAATCTTCTTAATTGTGGTATGAATATTCAGATCCATAAGATTCAAGAGAAAAGTTCATATTGATAAAAGAAATTGTAATACTTCAAGCATACTAATCAAAGTAATCATGTCTTCTCAAAATAGCATGGCAAAAGAAAGTTCATCCCTACAAAATCATATAGTTAGGCTATGCTTCATTTTCGTCACACAAAGATGTTCCCAACTTCTATACCCCCGATGACAAGCCAAGCAATTGTTTCATACTTAAATAATCTCAAACTTTTTCAACCTTCACGCAATACATGAGCGTGAGCCATGGATATAGCACTATGGGTGGAATAGAATATGATGATGGGGATTGTGTGGAGAAGACAAAAAGGAGAAAGTCTCACATTGACGAGGATAATCAACGGGCTATGGAGATGCCCATAAATTTATGTCAACATGAGGAGTAGGGATTGCCATGCAACGGATGCATTAGAGCTATGAATGCTCAACAAAAGAAAACTAGTGGGTGTGCATCCAACTTGCTTGCTCATGAAGACCTAGGGCATTTGAGGAAGCCCATCTTAGGAATATACAAGCCAAGTTCTATAATGAAATATTCCCACTAGTATGAAAAAGACAACTTATGAGACTCACTATATGAAAAACATGGTGCTACTTTGAAGCACAATATATGAGACTCACTACATGAAGAACAAGGGGCTACTTTGAAGCACAAGTGTGGAAAAAGAGATAGTAACATTGCCCTTTTTATTTATTTTATTTTTTTTTGTTTTTTGGCCTTTCTTTTATTCTTTTTGGCCTTTCTCTTTTTTTGATTGGGCAATGCCCTAATAATGATGATCATCACACTTCTATTGATTACAACACAAGGATTACAACTCAAACTAGAACAAGATATGACTCTATATGAATGCCTCGGTGATGTGCGGGATGGTGCAATGAATCAAGAGTGACATGTATGAAAAATAATGCATGGTGGATTTGCCACAAATACGATGTCAACTACATGATCATGCAATGGCAATATGACAAAAGTAAAGTATGCATCATGATGATGAACGAACGGTGGAAAGTTGCATGGCAATATATCTCGAATGGCTATGTAAATGCCATAATAGGTAGGTATGGTGGCTGTTTTGAGGAAGATATAAGGAGGTTTATGTTTGATAGAGCGTATCATATCACGGGTTTGATGCACCGCGAAGTTTGCACCAACTCTCAAGGTGAGAAAGGGCAATGCGCTGCATCAAGAGGCTAGCAAAGGCGGAAAGGTAAAAGTGCGATAATCCATGGACTGAACATTAGTCAAAAGAACTCATATACTTATTGCAAAAATTTAGGAGTCATCAAAATCAAGTACTACTGAATGCTCCTAGGGGATAGATTGGTAGGAAAAGACCATCGCTCATCCCCGACCGCCACTCATAAGGATGCACAAGCCAGGTACACTTCATGTTTCAAATTTGTTACACAACTTTAACCATACGTGCATGCTACGGGACTTGCTAACTTCAACACAAGCATTCTTTAAATTCATAATCATCCAACTAGCATGACTTTAATATCACTACCTCCATATCTCAAAACAATTATCAAGTATCAAACTTTTCTTAGTATTCTACACACTCATAAGAATTCTTACAAATCTTTTATGCTTAGCATATTATGATTTTAAGCAAATTACCATGCTATTTAAGACTATCATATAAGTGAAGCATGAGAGTTCATATATTTCTTAAAAATAAAACTACCACCATGCTCTTAAAGATATAAGTGATGCACTAGAGCAAATGACAAACTACTCCGAAAGATATAAGTGAAGATCAATGAGTAGTCGAATAATTATACAACTATGTGAAGACTCTCCCACATTTAAGAATTTCAGATCTTGGTATTGTATCCAAACAGCAAGCAAAACAAAATAAAATGAAAATGCAATGATAGCACAACTCATGTGAAGAAGCATAAACTTAGGCTCAACCGATACTAACCGATAGTTGATGAAGAAGAAAGGTGGGATGCCTACCGGGGCATCCCCAAGCTTAGATGCTTGAGACTTATTGAAATATTATCTTGGGGTGCCTTGAGCATCCCCAAGCTTGAACTTTTGTGTCTCCTTAATTCCTCTCATATCATGGTTTCTCTTTTTATCAAAAGCTTCATCCACACCAAACTCAACAAGAACTCGTGAGATAGGTTAGTATAAACCAATGCAAAACCTTATCATTTTCTACTGTAACAAATCACTAACATTATTATTCAGAATTGCATAATAAATGCCTCTGCATATTTAATACTCCTATCCTTAAATAGAATCATTAAACAAGCAAACATATGCAAACAATGCAAACATAACAACAATCTGCCAAAACAGTAGAGTCTGTAAAGAATGCAAGAGTATCAATACTTCCCTGACTCCAAAAATTATGAACTAAAATTCCCACCGTAATAAATTTATCAGAGCTCAATATGAAAAAATATTCAACATTATACCACTCTCTGAATTTTCTAGGGAATTTTTGCAACTGCGGTAAACTTTCTGTTTTCAAACAGCAACATGTATACTAGCAAAATAAGCATGGCAAAGGCTATCCTTGAGTTTTTATTGAAACTAAAGATGCAAAACATTATTCTAAATAACAGAAAGCAAATACTAACAAAAGAAAATGACGCTCCAAGCAAAACACATATCATGTGGTGAATAAAAATATAGCTCCAAGTAAAGTTACCGATGAACGAAGACGAAAGAGGGGATGCCACCCGGTGCATCCCCAAGCTTAGGCTCTTGGTTATCTTTGAATATTACCTTTGGGTGCCTTGGGCATACCCAAGCTTAGGCTCTTTCCACTCCTTATTCCATAGTCCATCGAATCTTTACCCAAAACTTGAAAACTTCACAACACAAAACTTAACAGAAAACTTGTAACTCCGTTAGCGAAAGAAAACAAAACACCACTTGAAGGTACTATACTGAACTCATTCTTTATTTATATTGGTGTTAAAACTACTGTATTCCAACTTCTCTATGGTTTTTAAACTATTTTACTAGCCATATATTCATCAAAATAAGCAAACAACACAATGAAAACAGAATCTGTCAAAAATAGAACAGTCTGTAGTAATCTGCAACTAACGCAAACTTCTGGAACTCAAAAAATTCTAAAATAAGGTGGACCTGAGTAATTTTTCTAGTAATCATATGCAAAAAGAATCAACTAAATAGCACTCTCCTGTAAAAAGTTGAAGCTAATCTCGTGAGCGCTAAAGTTTCTGTTTTTACAGCATGATCATAAAGACTTCACCCAAGTCTTCCCAAAGGTTCTACTTGGCACAAACACTAATTAAAACACAAAACCACATCTAAACAGAGGCTAGATGGATTATTTATTCCTAAAAAGAACCAAAAATCAAGAAATTCAAATAAAATTGGGTTGCCTCCCAACAAGCGCTATCGTTTAACGCCCCTAGCTAGGCATGATGATTTCAATGGTGCTCACATAAAAGATAAGAATTGAAACATAAAGAGAGCATCATGAAGAATATGACTAGCACATTTAAGTCTAACCCACTTCCTATGCATAGGGATTTTGTGAGCAAACAACTTATGGGAACAATAATCAACATGCATAGGAAGGTAAAACAAGCATAACTTCAAAACTTTAAGCACATAGAGAGGAAACTTGATATTATTGCAATTCCTACAAGCATATGTTCCTCCCTCATAATAATTTTCAGTAGCATCATGAATGAATTCAACAATATAACCAGCACCTAAAGCATTCTTTTCATGATCTACAAGCATAGAAAATTTACTACTCTCCACATAAGCAAAATTCTTTTCTTGAATGGTAGTGGGAGCAAACTCAACAAAATAACTATCATGTGATTGAGAATTAAGATCAATATGAAAAGTTTCATGGTTATCATTATTATTTAAAGCATACGTGTCATCACAACAATCATCATAGATAGAAGGCATGCTTTCATCATAGTAAATTTGCTCATCAAAGCTTGGGGGACAAAAATTATCATCTTCATCAAACATAGCTTCCCCAAGCTTGTGGCTTTGCATATCATTAGCATCATGGATATTCAAGGAATTCATACTAACAACATTGCAATCATGCTCATCATTCACACATTTCATGCGAAGCATTCTATGTAATTCTTCTTCTAGCACTTTGGCACAATTTTCCTTTCCATCATTCTCACGAAAGATATTAAAAAGATGAAGCGTATGAGACAAACTCAGTTCCATTTTTTTGTAGTTTTCTTTTATAAACTAGACTAGTGCTAAAACAAGAAACAAAAAGATTCGATTGCAAGATCTAAAGATATACCTTCACTTACCTAGCCTCCCCGGCAACGGCGCCAGAAAAGAGCTTAGTTGACGGGGTGTGAGTGCCGCTTACCTAGCCTCCCCGGCAACGGCGCCAGAAAAGAGCTTGATGTCTACTACACAACCTTCTTCTTGTAGACATTGTTGGGCCTGCAAGTGCACAAGTTTGTAGGGCAGTAGAAAATTTCCCTCAAGTGGATGACCTAAGGTTTATCAATCCGTAGGAGGCGTAGGATGAAGATGGTCTCTCTCAAACAACCCTACAACCAAATAACAAAGAGTCTCTTGTGTCCCCAACACACCCAATACAATGGTAAATTGTATAGGTGCACTAGTTCGGCGAAGAGATGATGATACAAGTGCAATATGGATGGTAGATATAGGTTTTTGTAATCTGAAATAATAAAAACAGCAAGGTAACTAATGGTAAAAATGAGCGTAAACGGTATTGCAATGATAGGAAACAAGGCCTAGGATTCATACTTTCACTAGTGCAAGTTCTCTCAACAATAATAACATAGATAGATCATATAACAATCCCTCAACATGCAACAAAGAGTCACTCCAAAGCCACTAATAGCGGAGAACAAACATAGAGATTATGGTAGGGTACGAAACCACCTCAAAGTTATTCTTTCCAATCAATCCGGTGGGCTATTCTTATAAGTGTCACAAACAGCCCTAGAGTTCGTACTAGAATAACACCTTAAGACACAAATCAACCAAAACCCTAATGTTACCTCGATACTCCATTGTCACCTCAAGTATCCGTGGGCATGATTATACGATATGCATCACACAATCATAGATTCATCCAACCAACATAAAAGTACTTCAAAGAGTGCCCCAAAGTTGGAAGTGTAGGTTTGTTCTGATGGCTCTCTTCATGAATGAAGAGGAGGTGGAGGGGTATATATAGCCTCCACACAAAATCTAACCATTACACACAATTTACAAAACTCGGTGGGACCGAATCAGTAAACCTAGTGACCGTTAGGGTTTTCGGTGGGACTGACATGCAACTCGGTAGGACCGATATGGTTAGGGTTAGGGCATAACGTAATCTCGGTGAGACCGATTACACAAATTCGGTGAGACCGATTTTGGTAATTAGCTAACCAGAGAGTTGGTCAGGTAAACTCGGTGGGACCGATTCGCTCTTTCGGTGAGACCGAAACGTTACGAAAGGGAAACAGAGAGTTTACATTGCAATCACGGTGGGACCGATCGCTCACTTTGGTTAGACCGAAACGTTACGAAGGGAAACACAGAGATTACAATCCCATCTCGGTGATTCCGAGATCCCTATCAGTGAAGCCTATTTGCCTAGGGTTTGTGGCATTGGCTATGACATTTGAACTCGGTGGCGCCGGATAGAAAGTTCGGTAGGAGCGATTTTGACTTCAGGTTTAGGTCATATGTGGATGTGAGAAAGTTGTTGAGGGTTTTTGGAGCATATCACTAAGCACATGAAGCAAGAGGCTCATTAAGCAACACCTCATCCCTCCTTGATAGTATTGGCTTTTCCTATAGACTCAATGTGCTCTTGGATCACTAAAATGTAAAATGTAGAGTCTTGAGCTTTTGAGCTTGAGCCAATCCTTTGTCCTTAATATTTTGAGGGATCCACTTTCATCATCCATGCCATGCCATTCATTGAGATTTCCTGAAATATTTGTCTTGGAATAGCATTAACTCAATGCGCTATATGTTGTTATGAATTACCAAAACTACCTAGGGATAGTTGCACTTTCAATCTCCCCCTTTTTGGTAATTGATGACAACATATAGATCAAAGCTTCGACAAATGATAATAAGATTGAAAAACATCGTCACTTTGAGAAGTATGTGATAATCAAGAGCTCCCCCTAATTTTGTGCATATTTTAAGATTTGCTTTGGACTGCAAATGCACAAGGAATTAGGCTCATGGGTTACTCTTCCATGTCACATACATCTTGGTGGAGCGCTCAAAATAATAAAGATTGAATACATGCACTCATCACCAAGCAAAGTGAATGATCATATAAGGATAAGTAAGATAATATCATCTAACAAGCATAAGTGTAGCTTATGATCAAACACATGATTATCAATGTCTCACAGATAATAGCATAGTATCTCAAGCAATCAAAAGCAAACAAAGTTCAACCAAGAAGACAAGAGGGAACAAAAGCAAACTCTCTCTCTCGAAGCCTATGATCTATACATTTTTCTCCCCCTTTGGCAACAAGTTACCAAAAAGTTCCTAGAAAATGCATAGTACTATATCGTCTCTCAGGCTTGGTCTTCAGTTGGTGGCGTAGACATGGCTCCTTGGACGAAGACTTCAGTTGGTGTGGAAGGAGCAGAAGGAGTTGGTGCTGGAGCTGGTTGCGCTGGAGCTGTAGCTGGAGCAGATGATGTGACTCTGGTGTCTGTTACTGGCTCTGCAGCTGATCTCTGAGCTCGAGGCACTCGCAAATGCATCGCTTGTTGTCCTGCCCTTCCTCTCCTGCATGTCATCCTGTAGCTGCTCCACAACCGATCAATCTCGCCACTTTGACATCAAGATCATATAATTTTTGTTCCATGATTCTTTCCAGGCTCTCCTGGTTTTGAGTTAGGATGGCCAACCCTTTCTCAATCCTCAGTGATGATGCTATCAAGTAACTAAGCTGGTCCTTCTTGCTCTTCAAAAAGTACTCAGATGCCTCCTCTTGTGTTGGCATCTTGGCAGCCTTCTCTTTCCTTGCTTTCTCCTTCTTCTCTTGAGCTTGTACTGATGATGGTTCATTCTCAGTCATGACAACTTGATTGTCCTCAAAGTCAGGATAGATAACAAAGTGTTCCTTATCCAACAGATACTTCCCTGTGCCCATCTTTGAGTTAATCAACAACTGAATTTGTGGGGCATATCCACAGCTTCTCTTTTGGTCTGCTTCTGTCCTCTTGATAGTCTCAACCATGAGGCTCATGACCTTGAATTTCTGTGGCACATCAAATATGTGTAGCAAATTAATTGCATGCCCTCTGATCATGTTGTGGTCACCTGATTTGGGAAAAAGAGTGTGCCTTAGGATCCAGTTGATCGTTGGCAGCCCTGACAGAAGAAAATGGACTGACCCAAGCTTGAAAGCCTCAAGAGCTTTGTCTGGGATCTCCTTGTACATCTGTGACATAGAGTTATGATCCATCTTGTTCTTGGCATAAACGTCCAAGTCATCTTCACTCTCCTTTGGGGCATTGATCAGACTTGCCCATTCCTCAATGGTTGATTGGTATCTCGTACCTTCAGACATCCAAACTATCTTGCCATCTGGATAGAAATGTGTTGTGGAGTAGAATTGCATAATGAGCTCATCATTCCAGTTTGTGAGCTTCTGCCCAACAAAGTCTGGAACTCCACACGCACTGAAGCTGTCATACACTCCAGGATAATGTTCTTCTTTTTCTTGTATGTAGGTCCAGTCGACCCACCTCATATCACACACTATGGGCTTCTTGTCCAACAAGATTGTCTCATACAAGTCCTGTTGTTCCTTTGTGTGGAACCTGTAATCAACAATAGTCCTTCTCCTGGTGGCATATGGATCTGACTCTCTCCATAGCCTCAACCCTAAGTCTCTCATGATCTTCATGTTCTCAGCCACAGGATGAGCATCATTGTGGTCTGGAATCTTGGGTTTGAGCTTCCTTAGGACTTGTCCTTCATCATCTTCCTCAGCAGCAGCATCAGGCACTGGGGCCTTGTTCTTTTCAGCAGCTGGTATACTCCTGGTATTTCTCTTAGGTGCACTCTTGGGCTTGGAGGTAGCTTTGGGTGCTTCTTTGGGCTTTGAAGTTGTAGCCCCTGACTTTATAGCATCACCCATTAGCTTTTGTGCCTTGGGTGCTGGTGCAGCAACCTCTTCTTCTTCTTCCTCTTCCATCATGGAAGGCTTTCCAATCACTCTGGCCATGGTCTTCTTGACCTTTTCCTTCCTTTTCTTTCCTTCTGCAGCAGGCTCTTTGGGTTGCTCTTCCAATGATGCTTGAGTGGAGACTCTCGCTTTAGACATTGGTTGTCTTCCTGTAGGCCTTTTGATCTTCATTCCTGGCTTTACTGCAGTTGAGCTATACTCCTTCTTGAGCACTTTCTTCCTTGAAATAGCCTCATCCTCTCCTGCCACATAATCCTCATCCTCAGATTCTAATTTTCTTCTTCCTTGTCCTAGTGGCAGCTTTGGGCAAATTGTTGGGAGTGCTTCTGCTTCCATCATCTGAGCTGCTAGAGGGACTAGTGCCCTCACTCATCTGTATTTGCTCCTCTGACTTGTTCTAGCTGTCACTTTGGTCTGACATGCTGCACACACTGACTGCTGACCCTGTGTATAGTTATAGATGAGATAGAGTGGATGAGCATCACAAAATGCAGAGATTTTTGCAAAAGAATGATTCAAAAAAACTTAGTTTTAGTTTTTCACAGAAAGCATTTCGGATCAACCGATTTTCAAACTCGGTGATACCAAAGCAGTTTTGGAACCTAAACTAGTGAACTCGGTCAGACCGAGTCACAGTTCGGTGGCACCGAGACTGCTAGGGTTTCACAAAGTTCTAAAATCGGTCACACCGATTAGCAATTCTCGGTCAGACAGAGAGTTACTAGATGCAATGGCGTTAGCCGAATCGGTGGGACCGAGTTTTTCAAGTCGGTGGGTCCGAGATGGTTCCGGCGGAAACCTAACCCTAAATTTTTGAATCGCATCTATTCTAAGGATTGTTTTGACTAGATAGAGGTGTTTCAATCATGGCAAGAATCATAATGAACACAATGTGCTGAGAATCAGACGAGGATAGCACTGTGATCTAGTTCATAGCCTAGTTCGGCGATAAACTCGCTACGGCGGCAACGGCGGAGATGAATTCCGTTGACGGCGGCGGAGAACAGCGACAGGAGGCGGCTGGTGACGAAGTCGATGATCCGGAGACCTAGTAGGCAGAGCGAGCTATGCGCAGGTGAAAGGTTTGGAGAAAGTTTTCCAAAATTTTGCCCGTGAGAATATATAGCCCGACACTGTCGGTGTGACCGAGTGGAACAACTCGGTGGCACCGAGATGCATAACTGTTGATAGTTACAGCAACTCGGTGTGACCGAAAAGTTCAAATCGGTTGCACCGAGATGAAAACATAGATCGACTTAGTGATCTCGGTATGACCGAAATGGAGGAATCGGTCAGACCGAAAAGCAAAAAGAAGTTTTGGAAGTTTAAGTCTATGACGAATCGGGGACTCCGAGTGCTCCTCACATAGAGTGGTTCGAATCTGACTTGAGAAAATTTTGTGATGTAGCATGAATAGAGTTTGAGACGAGAAAAGCATAGATAGCTAGAGAAGTTTCTTAGGTATTCTTGTCCATCCACTTGGCCAAACAAAAAGAAACCAATCAGTCAAAGCAACAAGTGAATGTCCTCGAATGAGTTAAATATGCAACCAACATGCTCACACAATAAAATTACAAATGAAATATGTGACAAAGCATGCACAAACAATTCTAGCATATATCAAACAATTGACGATGACTAGGTCATCTATATATGAGTATATTGACTTAGGAGTCAAATGAGAACATTTGATCATAGGTCATACTCATCGTTTACGCTCAAGTGGGGTTACCACTTTTACAAAAAGCATTTATGTGTTCACATCATTAGAGTTTCTTTGACTCAATTCTTAGAGTTAAGCTCCCCCTAGATGTGAGATCCCCCCTTAGAGGGATGAACTAACCTTGGGTTTTGTCGATGATGACTTCATGTAGGTGTTGAAGATGTGGATCCTCAATGTTGATGTAGATCTTTTGGAGCAATCCTTTGGAGTGAGTTGCACTTTCAATACCTACATGGGTTAGTCCCACAAGGAACAAACAAGAATATCCATAGACATAGAGTGATGCACACACAAAATGATGTCCATGAAAACATTAGGTTACCTTGTCCCTTGCCTTACCAACATGAGGGTTTGTGACTCCTTGAACTAGTGCAAGATATGGAAGATGATTGCACTTGTCCTTGCCATAATGATATGAGTGAAGTATGTTGGCGGAGTCACCCTCAAGAACTTTCTAGTTCTTCTTCTTCGGGATCCACATCATCTTGATGGGAATCCTTGGTGTTGTAGTTGTACTTGATGATGTAGAACTTGACGTAGTCTTGGGAACCCACTTGACCAAGGCCTTAGGTGCTTCTTCAAATGCATCAATCTCCTCTTGAAGCTTGTCCTTGCCTTTGTTCTTGTGGTCTTGTGGTGGAAGATCATCTTGTGCTTGTGTTCCCTTGAAGGAAGTAGGATCATACTTCTCTTGTTGAGGAACAAACTTCATCTTGGGGTATTGATCTTCTTCCCACTCAACTCCATTGGCATTGAACTTTCGTTCAAAACCAACACCTTGTTTCTTCCGGTGCCTTCCTTGCTTGCGCATAATTTCCTCAATTGCTTACTCCCGGCAAGGCTCTTGTATACACCTTTCTATAATTCCCTTCAATAAGCTGTTTTCTTGCTCAAGTGTAACTTGGATAAGAGAATCATTAGTGGAATCAAGAGAACTACTAGAAGCAACAACATTGGATTTAGCATTGTTATTGTTACTACTAGAGGAAGAATCTTTCTTGTTCTTGTTACTAGACTTGACTTGAGGCATGTAAGTAGATAAGAGTAAACGCTTGGCAATGTAAGAAGAACTTTTCTTACGGAGATCATCATTGATTGCCTTTAGGAACTCATTCTCTTGCTCAAGATTTAGCTTTTCAAAGAGTAACTTCTCATGAGCCCTTAAAAGTTCTCGATGATCTTCGAGGATAGTTTCATGAGCTAAGTCAAGAGTGTTTAGTTCTTTAGTTAGAAGCTCAATCTTCTCCTTATCATTGTCATTTGTTTCATCTTGATTAGCATGATTAATTGACGTTTCATCATAGTATTCATCACTAGAGTTGTCAACAAGTAAATCATCATCACCTAACAAGTCATCTTCATCACTATTAAAATCAACATACTCGGGGTGTGTTACCTTAGGACCTTTGGCCATGAAGCATCTTCCAATTCCTTCATTTGGTAAACCAAATATGTCATAGGAGTTGGTTGACACAAGTGCTAGACCGGCAACACCTTCATCTTGAGTGTATTCGGAGTCGGAGTGATAGCTTCTCTCGGGGTGATTGTCGGAGTCGGAGCCGGATACCCATTCACAAACATGAGCTTGATGTCTTCGCTTTGTGTAGCTCTTTGGTGACTTGTCCTTCCTTTCCGAATCCTTGCTTCTCCGTGAGGTTCTTCGTTCATAACGATCATCTCTACTCCTTCTCTCTCTTGGTGGTGATTCTTCTCTTCTACTTCTTCTCTTTGGATAATCTTCTCTTCTTTTGTAGGGTGTCGTACACTCATTGGAATAGTGTCCGGGTCTCCCACAAGTGTAGCAATTGCGCTCTCGACTAGAAGATCTTTTGTCATTGTAAGACCTTGACTTAGAGCTTCTTTCTTTGCTTCTACTCTTGTAGAATTTGTTGAAGTTCTTCACCATTAAGCTCAATTCTTCATTGAAGGTTTGTTTCTCACTTGATGATGTGGGGGCTTCACAGGAGGCTTTGTAAGCACCACTTGACTTGTTGTGAATTTCCTCCTTATCCTTGAGTGACATCTCATGAGCAAAAATTCTTCCAATGACTTCCGTTGGCTTGAGATCTTTGTAATTTGGCATCATTTGGATCAATGTGCACACGGTATCATATTTTCCATCCAATGCTCTTAGGATCTTCTTGATGATGAATCTGTCGGTCATTTCTTCACTTCCTAAGCCGGCAATCTAATTTGTGATAAGAGCAAGCCTAGAGTACATTTCAGCGACACCTTCACCATCCTTCATTTTGAACTTGTCAAGCTGACTTTGGAGCACATCCAACTTGGATTCCTTGACGGAGTCGGTACCTTCATGCATATCAATCCCCAAATTTCCTTTGCATTCTCAAGACGGCTGATTTTGTTGAATCCTTCGGGGCACAAGCCATTGAAGAGGATATCACAAGCTTGAGCGTTGTATTGCAGCATCTTCAACTCTTCCGCACTAGCTTCACGGTTTGGTTCTCTACCATCAAAGAATTCACGTTGCAAGCCAATACACACAATAGCCCAAACGGCGGGGTTATGTCCGAGAATATGCATTTTCATCTTATGCTTCCAACTAGCAAAATTAGTGCCATCAAAGTAAGGACCTCTACGGTGATAATTTCCCTTGCTAGACGCCATACTCTCCTAGGTTGTGAAACCAAGGCTATGACCACAAAAAGCTATGGAAATCAAAGCAAATGGAGACCAAGGCTCTGATACCACTTGTAGGACCTTAAAGTATGTCTAGAGGGGGGTGATTAGACTACTTGACCAATTAAAAACTTAACCTTTTCCCAATTTTAGACTTTGGCAGATTTTAGCTATGTTTGCACAAGTCAAGCAATCTTCACACAATTCAAGCAAGCATGCAAAGAGTATATGAGCAGCGGAATTTAAAGCATGCAACTTGCAAGAATGTAAAGGGAAGGGTTTGTAGGATTCAAACACAATTGGAGACACGAATGTTTTTGTCATGGTTCTGATAGGTGGTGCTATCGTACATCCACGTTGATGGAGACTTCAACCCACGAAGGGTAACGGTTGCGCGAGTCCACGGAGGGCTCCACCCACGAAGGATCCATGAAGAAGCAACCTTGTCTATCCCACCATGGCCGTCGCCCACGAAGGACTTGCCTCACGATCTCCTTGCCCTTACAAACTCCTTGGTTAAACACCACAATCTTGTCGGAGGCTCCCAAGTGACACCTAGCCAATCTGGGAGACACCACTCTCCAAGAAGTAACAAATGGTGTGTTGATGATGAACTCCTTGCTCTTGTGCTTCAAATGATAGTCTCCCCAACACTCAACTCTCTCTCACAGGATTTGGATTTGGTGGAAAGAAGATTTGAGTGGAAAGCAACTTGGGGAAGGCTAGAGATCAAGATTCATGTGGTAGGAATGGAATATCTTAGCCTCAACACATGAGTAGGTGGTTCTCTCTCAGAACTGGTAAGTTGGAAGTGTAGGTTTGTTCTGATGGCTCTCTTCACGAATGAAGAGGAGGTGGAGGGGTATATATAGCCTCCACCCAAAATCTAACCGTTACACACAATTTACCAAACTCGGTGGGACCGAATCAACAAACTCGGTCGGACCGATTCAGTAAACCTAGTGACCGTTAGGGTTTTCGGTGGGACTGACATGCAACTCGGTAGGACCGATATGGTTAGGGTTAGGGCATAATGTAATCTCGGTGAGACCGATTACACAAACTCAGTGAGGCCGATTTTGGTAATTAGCTAACCAGAGAGTTGGTCAGGTAAACTCGGTGGGACCGATTCGCTCTTTCGGTGAGACCGAAACGTTAATAAAGGGAAACAGAGAGTTTACATTGCAATCTCGGTGGGACCGATCGCTCACTTCGGTTAGACCGAAACGTTACGAAGGGAAACAGAGAGATTACAATCCCATCTCGGTGAGACCGAGATCCCTATCGGTGAAACCGATTTGCCTAGGGTTTGTGGCAGTGGCTATGACATTTGAACTCGGTGGCGCCGGATAGAAAGAATCGGTAGGACCGATTTTGACTTTAGGTTTAGGTCATATGTGGATGTGAGAAAGTAGTTGAGGGTTTTTGGAGCATATCACTAAGCACATGAAGCAAGAGGCTCATTAAGCAACACCTCATCCCTCCTTGATAGTATTGGCTTTTCCTATAGACTCAATGTGATCTTGGATAACTAAAATGTAAAATGTAGAGTCTTGAGCTTTTGAGCTTGAGCCAATCCTTTGTCCTTAATATTTTGAGGGATCCACTTTCATCATCCATGCCATGCCATTCATTGAGCTTTCTTGAAATATTTGTCTTGGAATAGCATTAGCTCAATGAGCTATATGTTGTTATGAATTACCAAAACCACCTAGGGATAGTTGCACTTTCACCTATGCATAGGTTCATGGGCGGAACCCGCAAGTTGGTCACCAAAACATACATCAAGTGGCACATGATATCCCATTGTCACCACATATAAACACGACAAGACATACATCAAGTGTTCTCATAAAAGACTCAATCCGATAAGATAACTTCAAAGGGGAAACTCAATTCATCACAAGAGAGTAGAGGGGGAGAAACATCATAAAATCCAACTACAATAGCAAAGCTCGGGATACATCAAGATCCTGCCATAGAGGGAACACGAGAGAGAGAGAGAGAGAGAGAGAGAGAGATCAAACACATAGCTACTGGTACATACCCTCAGCCCTGAGGGTCAACTACTCCCTCCTCGTCATGGATAGCGCCGGATGATGAATATGGCCACGGTGATGGGTTCCCTCCCGCAGGTGCCTAACAGGCTCCCGAGAGGTTTTTGGTGGCTATAGAGGCTTGCGGCGGCGGAACTCCCGATCTATCTTCTGTTCTGGAAGTTTTAGGGTACGTAGGTATATGTGGGTGAAAGGAGTACGTCGTTGGAACGAAGGGGGGGGGGGGCACGAGGCAGGGGGCGCGCCCCCTACCCTCGTGAGCACCTCCCTTCTTTCCTGACGTGCACTCCAAGTCCATCGGGTGGCTTTCCTTACAGAAATAACTTCTCCAATTGATTTCGTTCCGTTTTGATTCCGTTTGATATTCCTTTTCTTTGAAACACTGAAATAGGCATAAAACAGCAAATCTGGGCTGGCCTCCGGTTAATAGGTTAGTCCCAAAAGTAAAATAAAACTGGATAATAAAGCCCAATATTGCCCAAAACAGTAGATAATATAGCATGGAGCAATAAAAAATTATAGATACGTTGGAGACGTATCAAGCATCCCCAAGCTTAATTCCTGCTCATCCTCGAGTAGGTAATTGATTAAAAGGTAATTTTTGATGTGGAGTGCTACTTGGCATAATTTCAATGTAAATCTTCTTAATTGTGGTATGAATATTCAGATCCATAAGATTCAAGAGAAAAGTTCATATTGATAAAAGAAATTGTAATACTTCAAGCATACTAATCAAAGTAATCATGTCTTCTCAAAATAGCATGGCAAAAGAAAGTTCATCCCTACAAAATCATATAGTTAGGCTATGCTTCATTTTCGTCACACAAAGATGTTCCCAACTTCTATACCCCCGATGACAAGCCAAGCACTTGTTTCATACTTAAATAATCTCAAACTTTTTCAACCTTCACGCAATACATGAGCGTGAGCCATGGATATAGCACTATGGGTGGAATAGAATATGATGATGGGGATTGTGTGGAGAAGACAAAGGAGAAAGTCTCACATTGACGAGGATAATCAACGGCTATGGAGATGCCCATAAATTTATGTCAACATGAGGAGTAGGGATTGCCATGCAACGGATGCATTAGAGCTATGAATGCTCAACAAAAGAAAACTAGTGGGTGTGCATCCAACTTGCTTGCTCATGAAGACCTAGGGCATTTGAGGAAGCCCATCTTAGGAATATACAAGCCAAGTTCTATAATGAAATATTCCCACTAGTATGAAAAAGACAACTTATGAGACTCACTATATGAAAAACATGGTGCTACTTTGAAGCACAATATATGAGACTCACTACATGAAGAACAAGGGGCTACTTTGAAGCACAAGTGTGGAAAAAGAGATAGTAACATTGCCCTTTTTATTTATTTTATTTTTTTTGTTTTTTGGCCTTTCTTTTATTCTTTTTGGCCTTTCTCTTTTTTTGATTGGGCAATGCCCTAATAATGATGATCATCACACTTCTATTGATTACAACACAAGGATTACAACTCGAAACTAGAACAAGATATGACTCTATATGAATGCCTCCGGCGGTGTACCGGGATGGTGCAATGAATCAAGAGTGACATGTATGAAAAATAATGCATGGTGGATTTGCCACAAATACGATGTCAACTACATGATCATGCAATGGCAATATGACAAAAGTAAAGTATGCATCATGATGATGAACAGAACGGTGGAAAGTTGCATGGCAATATATCTCGGAATGGCTATGTAAATGCCATAATAGGTAGGTATGGTGGCTGTTTTGAGGAAGATATAAGGAGGTTTATGTGTGATAGAGCGTATCATATCACGGGGTTTGGATGCACCGGCGAAGTTTGCACCAACTCTCAAGGTGGGAAAGGGCAAATGCTGCATCAAGAGGCTAGCAAAGGCGGAAAGGTAAAAGTGCGTATAATCCATGGACTGAACATTAGTCAAAAGAACTCATATACTTATTGCAAAAATTTAGGAGTCATAAAAAATCAAGTACTACGCGAATGCTCCTAGGGGGATAGATTGGTAGGAAAAGACCATTGCTCGTCCCCGACCGCCACTCATAAGGATGCACAAGCCAGGTACACTTCATGTTTCAAATTTGTTACACAACTTTAACCATACGTGCATGCTACGGGACTTGCTAACTTCAACACAAGCATTCTTTAAGTTCATAATCATCCAACTAGCATGACTTTAATATCACTAACTCCATATCTCAAAACAATTATCAAGTATCAAACTTTTCTTAGTATTCTACACACTCATAAGAATTCTTACAAATCTTTTATGCTTAGAATATTATGATTTTAAGCAAATTACCATGCTATTTAAGACTATCAAAATAATATAAGTGAAGCATGAGAGTTCATATATTTCTTAAAAATAAAACTACCACCATGCTCTAAAAGATATAAGTGATGCACTAGAGCAAATGACAAACTACTCCGAAAGATATAAGTGAAGATCAATGAGTAGTCGAATAATTATACAACTATGTGAAGACTCTCCCACATTTAAGAATTTCAGATCTTGGTATTGTATCCAAACAGCAAGCAAAACAAAATAAAATGACAATGCAATGATAGCACAACTCATATGAAAAAGCAAAAACTTAGGCTCAACCGATACTAACCGATAGTTGATGAAGAAGAAAGGTGGGATGCCTACCGGGGCATCCCCAAGCTTAGATGCTTGAGACTTCTTGAAATATTATCTTGGGGTGCCTTGAGCATCCCCAAGCTTGAACTTTTGTGTCTCCTTAATTCCTCTCATATCATGGTTTCTCTTTTTATCAAAAGCTTCATCCACACCAAACTCAACAAGAACTCGTGAGATAGGTTAGTATAAACCAATGCAAAACCTTATCATTTTCTACTGTAACAAATCACTAACATTATTATTCAGCATTGCATACTAAATGCCTCTGCATATTTAATACTCCTATCCTTAAATAGAATCATTAAACAAGCAAACATATGCAAACATAACAACAATCTGCCAAAATAGTACAGTCTGTAAAGAATGCAAGAGTATCAATACTTCCCTGACTCCAAAATTTAGGAACTGAAATTCCCACTGTAATAAATTTATCAGAGCTCAATATGCAAAAATATTCAACATTATACCACTCTCTGACTTTTCTAGGGAATTTTTGCAACAGCGGTAAACTTTCTGTTTTCAAACAGCAACATGTATACTAGCAAAATAAGCATGGCAAAGGCTATCCTTGAGTGGTGCTTCATGTTCTTCTCCTGCATCGTCGTCTATTCTGTCAATGTCTTCCAAGTTGAAGTCTACTACGCCGGTTAAATTATCGACTGTGGCAATGAAGTGGGTGGTGGGTGGGCAACGAATTCCTTCATCGCATGCTTCCCACTCGAGCCGGACATAGTTCGGCCAAGAGCCTCCTGACAAAGAGAGAGACTTTAATGAGTCCAGCATGTCGCCGAAGGGCGAGTGCTGGAAGATATCCGCAGCGGTGAACTCCATTACCGGAGCCCAACCTGGCTCGACTGGATCGGGAGTGCGCGGACCGGAACCAACATCCGGATACGGATCCGGGGGTCCGGATTCACAGGCCACCATAGAGTTAAGGCCCTGTTCGGCTCCACCGCCGATGAGTGCGCGACCTGAGGTGCCGGGTCCATCCCTCCGTCCTTAGGCAGCACAGCCTGCTCCGGATTTAGGTCCGGGGATACTGCGGGGGTGATACCCTGAGCTTTGTCCGACAGCAGGTCTAAGCCGTGCTCGTCGTGACTGTCTGGCGCTCCTGGCATAGGCCCGAATCAGTCGGAGATCAAGTCTCCGTGAATGTCCGCCGTGTAGTTCAGGTTTCCGAACCTGATCTGGTGGCCAGAGGCGTAGCTGTCGATCTGCTCCACATGGCAAAGTGAGTTGGACCGCAGGGCGAAGCCGCCGAACACGAAGGTCTTTCCGGGGAGAAAGGTCTCACCCGGGATCGTGTTGTTGACGATGACTGGAGGAGCCATCGAGCCCTGTAGGGACGATACAGAGGAACTCTCAATGAAAGCACCAATGTCGGTGTCAAAACCGATGGATCTCGGTAGGGGGTCTCAATCTGTGCGTCTAGGCTGATGGTAACAGGAAGCAAGGGACACAGATGTTTACCCAGGTTCAGGCCCAATCGATGGAGGTAAAACCCTACTTCCTGCTTGATTAATATTGATGATATGGGTAGTACAAGAGTAGATCTACCACGAGATCATAGAGGCTAAACCCTAGAAGCTAGCCTATGATGGTATGATTGTCATTGTGATCGGCCTTCTAGGGACCAACCTCTCCGGTTTATATAGACAACGAAGAGGGCTAGGGTTTACATGGAGTCGGTTACAAGGAAGGAAATATAATATCCGGATCGCCAAGCTTGCCTTCCACGCCAAGGAAAGTCCCGTCCGGACACGGGTCGAAGTCTTGAGTCTTGTATCTTCACGCTTCAATAGTCCGGACGACGTATACAGTCCGGCTGTCCAGATACTCCCTAATCCAGGACTACCTCAGTAGCCCCTGAACTAGGCTTCAATGACGATGAGTCCGACACGTAGTCTTGTCTTCGGCATTGCAGGGCGGGTTCCTCCTCTGAATACTCCCTAGGTAATTATCGAACACTTGAACCGTGTCCGGATCCACAAAATGATCTTCACATGTCACCGTAGAGAGAACGGTATTTCACAAATGCAACCTGCTGACGACTTTTAGGCAACGCGACGTGTCATTACGGTCGAGTCATTATTCGAACCGTTTTCCCACAACCAGCCACAACAGATATTGCGAGGTGGTTTTCTTCGCATGTCTTGTCAAAGCAGAGATCGTGTCCCCTTATCACGGGATTCTCATCAATACGGGTATGGGTAATCCAACCGCACCGCTAATCGCGGCGAGCGGGAGGCAAACGGATTCCACCAGGCAAGCGGGGAAGCGCAAAAAGCACATACCACCCCTATAAAGAGACAAGGCCTCTTTCTTTTTACCCACGCCTTTCTCCTTCCGCTAGCTTATTCCCCTCTTTTCGAGCCCTAACGCCCAAGCACTCTTCTTTTCCACCAAAGAGAGGTTTTCCAAAGATGTCCTCCTTCCTCAATATCTCTACGTTCATCGTAGTGTGCGAGGCTTTTCTTCGGATCTCACCTCACTTCGGCCTGTGGCTGGAGATTTTTAATGTGAAGCCCAAGGTGGTGAGTGGCGAACACGCCGAGTGCGGCGGCGCCATGGTGAGCAAGATGCCCAAGGCCGTTTGGCCGAAGGGCGCGTTCAACGACTCCGTCAAGGAGTGGAAGTAGCAGTGGTTTTATATCATCGAACCACGCGGCAAAAAGTGGGCTGCAACTCCTGAGTTCATATCCAGAGCTCCACTGCGGCTCACGTCCTGGCCCAAGAAGGGCCCGAACTGGTCCTCGTCCCATGAGTTATCATTGCTCCAGACGCGCATCACGAGTTTGGTTGACAGGGACGTCAAACTCGTCGACGTGGTCCAGGTGATGCTAGTTCGCCTGGTTCTCCCTTGTCAGCGCCGAGCCTGCACTTTGTGGGAGTTCGACCCAACCGAGCACCAAACCCTTCAGGAGCTCTACGAATCCTCCCACAAGGATATCTGGAAGGTGCTCTTCAAGCCCGTCAAATCATGGCCGGGCTCCGCCGAGGACCGTGGGTATCAATTATCCCATGCCACAAGCTCGGTAAGTTATAGCTACGCTGTGTCCATCCACGCTTTGGTTGGCATGTCATGAGGGAGACATATTAATCGTGTTTCGTCATGACCTCAGGGATGGATAAAGAAGGTGGATCGGATTCATTGTCCGGCCCCGCTGCATAGGCTGATGGTAACAGGAAGGGGGTCCCGATCTATGCGTCTAGGCTGATGGTAACAGGAAGCAAGGGACACAGATGTTTACCCAGGTTCGCGCCCTCTCGATGGAGGTAAAACCCTACTTCCTGCTTGATTAATATTGATGATATGGGTAGTACAAGAGTAGATCTATCACGAGATCATAGATGCTAAACCCTATAAGCTAGCCTATGATGGTATGATTGTCATTGTGATCGGCCTTCTAAGGACCAACCTCTCCGGTTTATATAGACACCGGAGAGGGCTAGGGTTTACATTGAGTCGGTTACAAGGAAGGAAATATAATAGTCGGATCGCCAAGCTTGCCTTCCATGCCAAGGAAAGTCCCGTCCGGACACGGGTCGAAGTCTTGAGTCTTGTATCTTCACGCTTCAATAGTCCGGACGCCGTATACAGTCCGTCTGTCCGGATAACCCCTAATCCAGGACTCCCTCACCCGCTACGGAAGCCGCAGACTCAGCGGCGTTGGAGCTGCACACAAACCCAACCCCGAGCGGGATCTGTGTCACCGAAACCTAGGACTCGTTTCCGGCTACAGGTTCCGAACCATGTGCGTCCGCGCACGTCGAGCTTGATCAGACATCGATCTTCGAATTCAGCTCCTCGGACATCTTTCGGCACTCGCCTTTAGGCGATGTGCTAAACTCATTAAAAACACTCTCCTTAGCGGGAGACTCACAGCCGAATTCTATCCGGTTCGAACTGGAGGCTGATGACGAAGAATTTCGTTTCCCACCCACCGCCCACTTCATAGCCACTGTCGAGGATCTAACCGACATGCTCGATTATGACTCCAAAGACATCGACAGTATGGACGACGATGCCGGAGAAGAGGAGGCCCAAAACCCGCCATTTACCGGACGCTGGACGGCCACTTCCTTGTATGACGTATACATGGTGGACACACCTAAAGAGAACAATGGCGACAACGAGAAGGATCCAGTCGAGGATAAACCTCTCGAGATACAGCTAAAACACCGACATCAGCAGCGCCGCTCTAAATCACGCCGTGCAAAAGACAGCGATACTGGCACAAGAGAAGATAACACTCCGGACGGTGCCGAAGACAATGAAGACCCTGTTGAGGCAACTTCCGAACAGGACGAACGGGAAGACGGGCAAATTAGCCCTGATGAACAGGCCATACACGAAGACTCGGAGGACAGTAATTATCTTCCTCTCTTCGAGGATCAGGTGAGCCTTGGCAACGAGGATTTTATCGTGCCTGAGGAACCTCTCGAGCAGGAGCGCTTTAAGCGTCGGCTAATAGCCACTGCAAGGAGCTTGAAAAAGAAGCAGCAGCAGCTTCAAGCTGATCAAGATCTACTCAACGATAGATGGACTGATGTCCTGGCAGCCGAGGAATATGACCTTAAGCGCCCAGGCAAAAGTTCCCCGAAGCGCAAATTGCTACCTCAATTCAATGATGAGGCGCTGGAGCCCGTACCATCATCACGCAATGCGGCTGACCGACCACCATGTGGTCGGGATAAAGCGACAACTCAAGCCGACCACCAGCCCGCCTGACCTCATCGTAAAGACAGAGATGAAACAGCTCGGGGACATACATACAACCTGCGGCAGGACTTGGACAGTAGAGCAGGTCAGAAACGATCGGTCTATGGATCACGGGGATTACACGCGACAACGGCTACCTAGCTGGACGCAATAATCATACCCATGCCCGGGCCGAGAACCGCAGATGGACTCCATCCAAGCTACGACGTGACATGGCCCGATATAGAGGCGCCACACACCCACTTTGCTTCGCTGATGAGGTAATGGAGCACGAATTCCTGGAATGGATTAAACCCGTAAACATCAAATCATATGACAGGACAACAGACCGCGCGGTATGGATCGAGGATTTTCTTCTTCACATCCATATGGCCCGCGGTGATGATCTCCATGCCATCAAATACCTCCCACTAAAACTCAAAGGACCAGCCCGGCACTGGCTGAACAGCCTGCCCGAAAACTCTATCGGCAGCTGAGAGGACTTGGAAGAGGCCTTCCTTGACAACTTCTAAGGTACATATGTTCGACCTCCGGATGCTGACGACTTAAGTCACATAATTCAACAGCCCAGAGAGTCAGCCAGGAAACTCTGGACTAGGTTCTTAACCAAAAAGAACCAGATCGTCGATTGTCCGGATGCCGAAGCCCTGGAGGCCTTTAAACACACCATCCGGGACGAATGGCTCGCCCGACACCTCGGCCAGGAAAAACAGAAGTCCATGGCAGCCCTTACGGCACTTATGACCCACTTTTGCGTGGGAGAAGATAGCTGGCTAGCCCGTAGCAACAACAATGCAAGCGGACCTGGCACTACGGAAGCCACAAATAGCAACGGCAAGCCCTGACGCAACAGTCACAAGCGTTGAAACAACGGTGATAATACTGACGACACGGCGGTCAACACCGGATTCATCGGCTCCAAGTCCGGCCAACGAAAGAAGCCTTTCAAAAGGAACAATTCAAGCCCATCCATCTTGGACCGCATACTCGATCGCCCATGCCAGATACACGGCACCCCGGACAAACCAGCCAATCACACCAACAGAGACTGTTGGGTTTTTAAACAGGCCGGCAAGTTAAATGCCAAGAACAAGGAAAAGGGGTCGCAAAGTGAGGACGATGATGAGGAGCCCCGTCCATCAAACACAGGGGGATAGAAAAAGTCCCCCCCCCCCAAGTTAAAACGGTGAACATGATATACGCTACCCACATCCCCAAGAGGGAACGCAAACATGCTCTCAGGGACGTCTATCGATGGAGCCAACCGCGCCAAAGTTCAACCCATGGTCTTCCCGTCCGATCACTTTTGATCGCAGGAACCATCCGACCAGTATCCGTCATGGCGGTTTAGCCGCACTGGTCCTTGACCCAATCATTGACGGATTCCACCTCGCGCGAGTCCTCATGGACGGTGGTAGCACCCTGAACCTGCTCTATCAGGATACATCATGCAAAATGAGCACTAATCCCTCAAGAATTAAGCCCACAAAGACTACCTTTAAAGGAGTCATACCAGGTGTAGAGGCCCGCTGTACGGGCTCAATCACCCTAGAGTTTGTCTTCGGATCCCCGGATAACTTCCGAAGCGAAGAGCTGATCTTCAACATCGTCCCCTTCCGCAGCGGCTATCACGCACTTCTTGGACGAACCGCATTTGCACGTTTCAACACGGTGCCACACTACGCTTATCTTAATCTCAAGATGCCCGGACCACGCGGCGTCATAACAGTCAATGGAAACGCGGAACACTCCCTCCGTACCGAGGAGAACACCGCTGCGTTAGCAGCAGAAGTACAGAACGACCTTCTTAAGTAGAACCTCAATTCGTTGGCCGAGCTCCCGGACACTGTCAAGCGAGTCCGGACTACTCTGCAGCAGGACAACCCAGCTCGTTAAGAGCTTGATTAGCAATTTGGCCTCCGTCCTAGTCCCTACCAAGTGGCGGCATTCGTACCGCGCGTACATAACTACACATTCAAAATACCATGGGCATAGACGGAGGCATAACTAGCTTGTGATCCATAATATGACTCGACCGCTCCTGGACACACATACTTTCAATTTTTCTTTTTTATCCTTTTCAGGTTTCTTTTCGGCAGGCTTCTCCTGATGACCTGATCATCGGTCCTCTCGACAGGATGGATACACCAAGATGGCAAGAAGCACTAGCATACAAGGGAATTTCTAGGTGGTCACTCTACCTGTTTTCAGGGCCCGCACGCAGCTCTCCCTTGGTTATGGCATGTTAAATAGCCCGCTTATTGCACCACTTGTACAAATACACTTTGGCGTATTAATCAAACTATAATGGAAACAGTTTGCGGCACTAGCTTACTACCCCCTTTTTCCTTTTTTGATAATCTTCTCAAGTTGCACCCGTACACTTTGGTACGCTTTAATCTGCCAGGGGCTTCATCGCGACCCATAATATGGGAACAAAGTCTGAACACTTTTTACAATATAGTTCGGCACCCCGAATTTAGCATTATTGGCTAGGGTAGTTGGGTTGCCCGGCTCCTGTGCTTACTACCTTACATTCGCTATATTGGCTAGGGTAGTAAAGGGAGAACTACTTGGATTGTGTCCTGGTTTATTCAGATGAGCACCTCAGTAGAGAAACCCGAAAACTGACTGTCATGATGCGACGAGAGCCGGTCAGCTCTTCGGAGGTTTCAAATCTTTAGCGATTTTTTCCGCATTATGCGATGAATCGGCTCTTACCCGATCAGGTGTTTACAGTACCCTAGTTCGGATACTAGGGGTTGTGCCTAAATTTTCATTGTCAAACTCCTATGGCTAAGTGAGGGTGATAAAGCCACATAGTTTGATTGCCTGGTTCGTTGCGCTAAACACCTCCTTCAAGGACCAAAAAATTGGATCAAGAGTGTTTAGATTCCATCCCGAACACCCCCGTACTACCTACATGGGGGCTGAAGCCCACGAATGGCCTACTCTCAAAATTTCAAAAACACGGCCGCACAGGAGGTAAAATATTAAACAAGCATTATATTACATAGCCGAACTTGTTTCATTACAGAGTGAGACAATATGAATGTATTCATTCAAAGATTACATCCTTCGTACATTGCTCCGCCACAATGCGGGATCCCTCCAGGATATCGCTAAAATATCGCTCGGGCGTGTGGTGCTCCTTGCCCGCGGGCGGCCCCTCGGTCGCGACCGTGACGGCATTCATCTTCGCCCACTGCATCTTGACACGGGCGAAGGCCATCCGCGCACCATCGATGCAGACCGACCGCTTGATGGCGTCAAGCCGAGGGCAGACATCGACTAGCCGCTTCACGAGACCGAAGTAGCTGCTGGGTATGGCTTCGGCAGGCCACAGCCGGATTATTAAGTCCTCCATGGCCAGTTCGGCCACCCTAAGCAGTTCGACCAGCTTTTTTAGCTGATCGCTAAAGGGCACCGGATGTTCTGGCGCAAGGTATTGCGACCAGAACAGCTTCTCCGTTGAGCTCCCTTCTTCGGCTCGGAAGAATTCCGCAGCGTCAGAAATGCCCCTGGGGAACTCCAAATCCGGGTTAGTAAGAGATACCTCTTCTTCACATAATTGCTTTGCATACTAAAAGCCTTACCCGCCGCGATTTTCTTGGCCTCCTGGATCTCCTGGAGGGCGCCCTGGGCTTCAACTCGGGCCTCTTCCGTGCTTTGGCGAGCCTTGGCGAGTTCGATCTCTTGAGCCGAAACATTGCGCTCCAAGGACTCGCATTTCTTCACGGCATCCTGGAGCTCTTGCTGGACCTTATCAAGCCTGGCCTCGTGCTTCTCACGGGTGGCTTGTTCCTTGGCAGCTTTCTCCTCAGCCTTGGCCAGCGCCTTTTTAAGGACCTCGACCTTGGTCGCCGCTCCTACAAATATCATGGCACTACGGTCAATACACATCATTCATTCTTTCCGAATATACAAAAAGTCACCACATACCTTGCTTGTCCTCCTGCTGCCTTTTTACAAGGCCGAGCTCTTCTTCGGCCCGCTCCAGACTCTGCTTTAGTCCGGAGACCTCAGCAGCATGAGAGGTTGCGGCCAGCAATGATGCCTGCTTATTTCACATAAGACATATTTCGTTACTTTCCTGCGAAAATTACTTGATCCTCTGTCCAGCTTTTCTTTCCGAACACCGGACAGCGTCTCAGGGGCTACTGTCTATACTATGACTTTCTCTTTTGCATCGCTTACCTCAAAGCCTGTCAGCAGGCTGGTGCAGGCTTTGGTCAGTCCGCTCTTGACGGACTGAAGCTTCTCAACCATCGTACCCATAAGGATACGGTGTTCCTCCACAATGGAAGCGCCTCATAGCGCTTCCAGAAGATTATCCGGTGCCTCTGGATGGACAGAGGTCACCGGCGGAATAGGCACACCTCCTCCCTTCGGAGGAGGCTGCTCGCTTGATTCCGGAGCCGTGTAGGTCTCCGGGATGGTATCCGGTTGGGGGCCGAATTGGATATGGCCCCCATCGCCAGTCTCCATGGGGGCTTTCTTCCCCAGGTGTCCGGCAGCCGAGGGGTCATCCTCTGGCACCACTTGCCAGATACCCGGCCTCCCGAAGCTTGGTGATGTCCTTCTCCTTAACGGAGGAGGCCATCCACTTGCCTTGCGCTCCAGACCCGGACATGGTCGAGTGCTTCCTTGAGGAGGAAAGGATGAGGACTTGGGCGCTGGAGCTCGAGATTGGGAGGGCAGAGAGAGAAGGTGTGGGTGAAGGAAGAGAATCCTTATCTCCTTATAAAGGCAGTGAATATCAAGTGCCTCCCCACTCGCCTGTTCTCAAGGGTTGTGCAAACGGCACGGTTGGATTACCCACGCCCGTATTGACGAGAATCCCGCAATAAGGGGACACGATCTCTGCTTTGACAAGGCGTGCCAATGAGACTGCATCTCGAAGCGGCAGGCTGAAAAACGGTCCGAAATAATAACTGGGTGATGACGTCGTATCACGTTACAAAAGTTGTCAGCAGATTGGACTCGTGAAATATTATACTCTCTGCGGTTATGCGTGGTGCTCGTTTTGCAGGGCAAAAGGACACTGTCGTTGTGTCCTATGACTGTGTTGGAGTATTCGGAGAAGGAACCCGACCTTGCAATGCCGAAGACAATCTGCACGCTGGACACATCGTCATTGAAGCCTGGTTCATGGGCTACTGACGAAGTCCTGGATTAAGGGGTCCTCGGGCATCCGGACTATGGTACGTGGACCGGACTGATGGGCTATGAAGATATAAGACCGAAGACTCTCTCCCATGTCCGGATAGGACTCTCCTTAGCGTGGAAGGCAAGCTTGGCATCCCGATATAAAAGATTCCTTTCACTGTAACCGACTTTGTACAACCCTAGTCCCCTCTGGTGTCCATATAAACCTGAGGGCTTAGTCCATAGAGGCAAGAAGAAGAATCGTAGTCATACATGCTAAACTTCTAGGGTTTTAGCCATTACGATCTCGTGGTAGATCTACTCTTCTAATACTCATATTCATCAAGACCAATCAAGCAGGAAGTAGGGTATTACCTCCATAGAGAGGGCCCGAACCTGGGTAAACATCGTGTCCCCTGTCTCCTGTTACCATCGACCTTAGACGCACAGTTCTGGACCCCCTAACCAAGATCCGCCGGTTTTGACACCGACATCTTGTATTCGTCAAGCATAGTGCAAGCCATCTCAACAAGAGTCCTGTTCTTGCGCTCCACGACGCCATTCTGCTGAGGAGTATAAGGAGCAGATAACTCATGAGTAATACCAAGTTCATCAAGATAGTCATCAAGACCAGTATTCTTGAACTCAGTTCCATTGTCACTTCTGATGTGCTTGAGCTTCACAACAAAGTTGGTTGAAGCCCTCGAGGAAAATCGTTTGAAGAGTTCCTGCACTTCATGTTTGTAAGTGACTATATGCACCCATGTGTAACGAGAGTAATCATCAACAATAACAAAGCCATATAGAGATGCTTCATTGGCGAATGCAGAATAATGGTTAGGACCAAAGAGATCCATGTGAAGCAATTCAAATGGACGAGTGGTAGTCATGATAGTCTTCGTTGGATGCTTGGCCTTGGTCATCTTTCCAGCTTCATAGGCTCCGCACAAGTGATCCTTGAGGAATTTGACATTCTCAATGCCAATGACATGCTTCTTCTTCGCTAGCGTGTGCAAGTTCCTCATTCCAGCATGACCGAGTTGTCGATGCCATAGCTATCCTTCTGAAGCTTTTGCAAGTAGACATATAGCAGGTTGTGGTCGTGTAGAGAAATCAACACTATACAGATCTCCTCTCCTAAAGCCTTCGAAGACTTTGGAATGGTCAGCTTCCATGATCACAACACAACGATACTTGCCAAAGATAAGAACAATATCAAGATCAAAAAAGCATTGAGACTGACATGAGGTTGATTCCTAAGGACTCGACAGGCATGACTTTGTCCATGTGTCGATCCTTCGAGATCGCAACCTTACCTAGACCCAATACCTTGCTTTTTCCTTTGTCAGCGTAGTTGATATGCTTTAGATGAGATGGAGAAAAGGGAGCGTCCATCAATAAGTTCTTGTCACCAGTCATGTGATTTGTACATCCACTATCAAGGACCCACTCAGTGGCTTTGGGTTGATCATCCTATTTCATATATAACAGATATAGCAGTATGAGGACGTGAGAAATAAAGATTCATTTCTTCATGATTAGCTTGCGTCCTTTCTATCATATTTCAAGTCTCCAGCAAATTCTTTGGACGTTTAAGTACGTTTGGAGACCTGACCCTGCACAAGAGATTAGTTCTTTTTCTTCACCACCCACATCTGAAGGGGTGGCAAAGAGTTCACCATTCTGTGAGCACCATAAGAGAAAGTTGGCATATATGCCAATCCACTTCGTTTCACATAAGAGGGGTTAGGATAAGCATATGAATAAGCAGAGAAATTCTTCGAGGATTTATGAACATAATGATTTGAAGAATAATGCACATATTCATAACCCTTAGATCTTCCCTGCGAAACAGAAGTGTTAGCACGATGATGTTCATATGAGGACTTTGATCCTTTTGAGGAATTTTGTCCGTATGAGGACTTGGATCCATATGAAGAATTTGGTCCATATGAAGAATTTGGTCTTTGGTTCCTATTCAGCACAGGTGGTGTCATGATGACATTCACCTGAAGACTTTCAAGGCACCTTTTAGGAACCCAGATTTTCTTCATAGGGGAACCGTTCCTGCAGTTAGTGCCAACATATCTAGCAAGTACTTCACCATTCTAATTTTTGAACAGCTTAAAGTTGGAGTCAAATGACTCATCAGAAGAATGAGGAGATTCACATGTAAAGCTAGATAGAGTAGATGGATCTACTGGAGGTCCCTTTGCAGCAACCCATGAGGTTTTCGGATACTGCTTAGGCTTCCAGTATGTTCCATCAGCATTGAGTTTCCTTTCAAAGGCAATACCCTCTTTCCTAGGGTTCCTGTTGAGAATCTGCTTTTTAAGCACATCACAAAGAGTCTGATGCCCTTTGAGGATTTTGTACGTGCCTGTCATATACAATTCCTTCAGCCCTGCATTGTCAGTGATACTAGCAATATCCTCGGATGAGGAATTAGTGATAGCAGAGACAGGTGAAGAATTTGCAGCAGCAGAAGCATTTGAACATTCAGGTGAAGAATTAGCAGATTCACGGTCAATGCACTTCAAACATGGAGGAATAAATTTTTCCTGAGCAGCGCTGATTTGTTGAGCAAGTAATGAATCACGCTCCTTCTGAAGATCTTCATAACTCACCCTTAGCTTCTCAAGATCTTGCTTTCTTTGAAGAAATTCATAATAAAGCTTCTCATGATTAGATAAGAGAGTGTTATGAGGACTCTGAAGATTTTTAGTCAAAGTTTTGGTGCGATCCATTTCTTCACCCAACATATCATCGCTTTTTTCTAGCATGTTTTGAACCTTTTCCAAAGCCTTTTATTGTTTCACAGCAATCTTAGCAAGTTTAGAGTAGCTAGGCTTGAGGTTTTCATCATATTCATCCTCACTTGATTCAGATAAGGGGTATTTGAGTACCTTGGCACCCTTTGCCATGAAGCAATAGGTGGGAGTGTAGTCATCATCGTCATCATGAGCCTTGTTGTAGAAGCCCTTTTCCTCAGAGTTGAAGATGGACTTGCTGACGGGCACATTAGCGAGGGCTAGGCTCGCCACACCTGATTCTGACTCCTCAGATGCCTCATCTTCCTCATTTTCTTCAGATTCAGCCTCAGAATCCATTTCATTGCCAATGAATGCCCAAGCCTTCTTGGAGCTGCACTTCTTGTGAGATGAAGACTTCGAGGATTTTGATGATGAGGACTTTGAAGATTTCTTCATCCTCTTTGAGTCATTAGAACTGTAATCCTTGTATTTCTTCTTCTTTGATTCCTTTTCCCACTGAGGATGGTCTTGAATGTAGTGACCTGGTTTCTTGCATTTTTGGCACAGTCTCTTCTTGTAGTCACGGGATGAGGAATCATCACTTCTTGAGGGTTTTCCAAAGCGACCACGTCTTGAGAACTTCTGGAATTTCTTCACGAGCATTGCTAGTTCCTAGCTCAGTTCTTCAGGATCACCAAGGCTGCTACCAGAATCTTCACCTTCAGATTCACACACTGCCTTGGCCTTCAGAGCGCGTGATTTGCCATAGCTCGGTCCATAGAGATCTCTCTTATCAGCAAGATGGAACTCATGAGTGTTTAGCCTTTCAAGGATATCAGCGGTATCAAGTGACTTGTAGTCTCCACGTTCTTGTATCATCAGTGCAAGAGTGTCAAATGAGGAATCAAGCGATCTCAGCAATTTCTTCACCACCTCATGGTCGGTGATGTCAGTGGCACCAAGTGCTTGAAGCTCATTTGATATGTCAGTGAGGCGATCGAAGGTTTGCTGAACATTTTCATTGTCGAGTCTTTTGAAGCGGTTGAAGAGATTGTGAAGAACGTCAACTCGAGAGTCACGCTGTGTTGAGACTCCTTCATTGACCTCGGACAGCCTATCCCAGATGAGTTTAGCTGTCTCCAAAGCACTCACTCTGCCATACTGCCCTTTGCTCAGATGGCCACATATGATGTTCTTCGCTTGTGAGTCGATTTTCTTGAATCTCTTCACGTTAGTAGCGTTGATGGTAGGAGTGATAGAAGGGACACCATTTTCCACGACATACCAGAGATCGTTGTCAATTGCCTCAAGATGCATTTGCATCTTATTCTTCCAGTAGGGGTAGTCTGTCCCATCAAAGGTAGGACACCCAGCAGAGACCTTGATCATACCAGTGGTCGACATAACTAAAACTCCAGGCGGTTAAACCAAAATCACACAGAACAAGGGAGTACCTTGCGTTGATACCAATTGAAAGTGCGTTAAGTCGACTAGAGGGGGTGAATTGGCGATTTTTATGAATTCTTCACTGAGGAATTTCAGGGTGAGGAAATTCCTGAGTGAAGAACTACTTGCAGCATAATAAGTACTCAGATGCAGACATAAGATAACATAAGCACAGTCATCATGATGAAATGAAAACAAACACAGAGTATAGAAAGCGTAAGCACAAGATAAACAAGATGAAGACAAACAGACTGAAGAAATTAAACTGAGGAAATTGAGGAAGTTTTTAGTCAAAATCTTCAAACAGATATGAACAAGCACACAACATAGTAATGAGGAATTGGAAGGGTTGACGAAATAGAACCGGTAGGCTTGGTGAAGACAGTGATTTGATAAACTAGTTCCAACTGCAGTGATAGTTGTACGTCTGGTTGCAGCGGCTAGGTATTTAAACCTGAGGACACACAGTCCTGGACACACAGTCCTCACCGTATTCTCCTTGAGCAAAGGTCACACAGACCTCGCCCAATCACTCGTGGTAAGTCCTCCGGCGACTTCCAAACCTTCACAAACTCGGTCACTCGGCGATCCATAATTTCCTCTTGGATGCTCTAGACCATGATGCCTAACCGTCTGCAAGATGCACATTCTTCAAAGGTAACAAGCGTCGGATCCACACAGGAACAATTTCTTCAGTGATGCTCAATCACTTTGGATTTGTAGGTGTTTGGGTTTGGGTTTTCCTCACTTGATGATTTTCGCTCAAAGTCCTCGGAGGATGGGATGCTCTCAATGACAAGTGTCCGTTTCTCTCGGAGCATCCAACCAGCTAGTGGTTGTAAGGGGCGGCTATTTATAGCCTAGGGAGCAGCCCGACATGATAAGACATAAATGCCCTTCAATGATATGACCGTTAGGTGGGTAGATATTTTGGGACAGCCAAAAGTAGTACAAGAATTGGTCGGAAATTTGAGGCTCAAATTCCTCAGGGATATCATGTTCCTCACTTGTAGGCAATCCGCACTTGCGAATTCCTAACTCCTTAGTCAGAACAAATTCCTCGGAGACAAGAAGAACTTTGTCTCTGTCACTGAAGAAATTAACTAAGCTGTATGAGATTTCTAATGGCTTCACTCGAAGGGATTGGTAGGTGTAGGATTTTGAGATGAGCGTCACTTGGAAAATTTTCCTTAGTTTTTCCTAGACCCCCTTTAAAAATACGGTGTTTCCTATTACTCAAGAAAGAGAAAATGAAACTACAAAAACAAAAGCCTTCATGCTTCATGTTCCTCGCATGAATACCAAGTCTTCAGGGTCACACCAATTTTTCACTTTCAAAATCTTCAGAAAGTCTTCAGAAATCCAAAGTTTTAAGTTGAAGACATTCATTTTTAGGGGTCGACTTTCTCTATAAATATCAAACTCCTCATAGACTTATATACATGTGTACACTCGCAAATGCATCAGTCCCTTAACCTATAAGTCTTCAATACACCAAAATCACTAAGGGGCACTAGATGCACTTACAACCACAACGTTCGAGATATCGTCAAAGTCACCGCAATGGGGAAGGAAGTCAAATAGTTACTACCTCCATTTTCTTTATACACAAGTCCAGTATATCAAAATTACAATTTGCAAAAGGCCACTAACACTAATCGAGGCAAAATTGATGGGGTTTGCCTCGTACTAGCAACCAAGGACATTAATATACCCTTGCATGCATGCGGAAGTGAGAAGGTTGGTTTGCATGGTGCTGCATTAATCAAGCGATGACGAATGAGATGGTTAGCTCTTTGGGCTTTGGAGAAAAAAACGCATTAATTGACACGTCAAACGAGGATTTGTATCGATTAATCCCACGAAGGAAAACCCCACCTTTCTTTTTTAACACTAGTACTGAAAGTGCGTTAAGTTGACTAGAGGGGGGTGAATAGGCGATTTTTATGAATTCTTCACTGAGGAATTTCAAGGTGAGGAAATTCCTGAGCGAAGAACTACCACTAGTATAGCGAGCTCCTAAACAAACGGTTTAAAACCCCTTTCCGCGACGGCATCTGGAACCGTCACCAAGTGAGTGTGGGCGATAGGGGGATCCTTCCCACACGACCCAGAAACCGTCGAGGATATGCCCTCCTGGCACACACGTTCAGGAAAATGACGACCGACGAGCGCTCAAATACAGAAATACGTACAGTAGAGCTAAAAATACAATTATACGGCAAAATTGTTTCCGGTCGCAAGTACATCCCACACAGCCAGTCCCCGCTAAACGTTTCCGTTCGTATGTACATCCCACACAATCGCTCGAAGGAAAACGTTTCCGTTCACAGGTACATCACACACAATTTTTCCCGTTAAATCGCTTGCGTTATTGAATATATCACACACGGTCCATGGAAGAAACTGTGTAGCAAAGGTTGTCCATCAGACATAGTTTTCATGTGGTAACGTTTGTGCAAGGTGGCCTAACGCAAACAATTTTCAAGAGAAAGTCGTGTGTGATTCTTCATTTATCCAACACGGTTTATTCCTAGAAACTGTGTGCGTTGCCTGAGATCATCGCCCTTGGTACTTTTTTAACAACCGTTTGCAATAGGAAAACCCAATTAGCAGGCTAATTCGCCACTAGCAGGCTAATTATTTGATTATTCATATTCCATTTATTAATCTAATTGACAGTTCATATTAAGCACACAATATATTTCATTTTCATAATTGAAATACATCATAGTACAACATCATATAGCTTCAGCACTCAGCTACCGCATTACACAACTACACCAGGACCAAGTTTCACATGCAACATCTATAACCTTTCAAAATTAGCATCATAGATGGTACATAGGCATATGTATCTCATCTGGAAAACTATCAAGGTATATAATATTGAGCCTTCATTGATGTTGAAGGTCTTTGTAACTTTAGGCTGTGCTCGTGGATGATTGACCATCCATCCTTCGTCCTCTTAAGGAACACTTCAATATTGAACCGTGGGTGTTGTATGAATACCTTCCTCGCCTCCTGACCATACAGGTGGTTTGAGAGGTAATCATCGGTGAACTACTTTGGAAAGGCCTGAAAACAAGGATGTGCATAAATATCTTCTCTATATTGGAAATGGGGCAAAGGAATAAAAAAGGCAAGGTATAATAGTTAGTACCATCCTGTAGTGAACCGATGTCTTCTTCATTGTGCATAAAGATCTTGTTGTTTTTGTCGCTAATTTTTATCCTAACAATCTTTACGAGTTTCTTGACTTGGTCGATATTCATGGACAACTCATTTCCCCATATGCAAAAAGGGTCGAACAGTGGGTCAAAGCCTATGACAGCAGGACCTACATGTGCAAGACCAAATTGTTAAAAACCTAAATATTAGAATGGTTCCTACAATTGAACAATAATGTGCTATTAGACATCGGACCATGCACATGCTAACCTCGATTGTAAACCTCAGTGCTTCCCATTGTTTCCCTGCAACACATATAAGGTAGTTAGTCATCAGGTTAAGTAAGGGTTCACATGCTATCAGTAAAATATGTTGATGAAAAATAATCACATTGCAGATTCATTAGATTAATTCAAGCCACAGGGGAAACCCATTTATCCAAACCAAGCATGATTAAGAACAAGGAAATATAACACCTGTATATGTTTCTCATGTATTAAGTGCGGCCAAATTCGGTTTATTCCTCACATGCACAACAATACAAAATTCTACCACGACAATTGGACATCGCATTGCAGAATTGAACCAAGCAGTTAACTAAACACCACAACAAATTGTTGGTGTACAAAAAGAGGGGCACGTTTTTGTACCCCTTTACCTGTGCACGGGCAGTCAGAGCCGCGCCAGGACCACACCAAGTAGAGCAGGGGCGGTGAGCCAAGGTAAGACCGAAGCCCAAGATAATCGGAGCAACACCAAGGACAAGACCACGAAGAGCAGAGGGCCGAAGCAGGTTCTCCTGGCAAGACCCTTGCCGGGGCAACCTCAGCGGCCCCGACAAGATCCTTGCCGGGACAACTCGCCCCACACCAACAGAGCGAGCCACCCTTGAGCCCACGGCCGCCAACACCATCATCCACGTGGGGCCAGGGATCGGGAGGCACCTCCGTGGTGACATGCAGATCTTTGTGAAGACATGATCAAGATCAGATGAGGATTAGAAGACGACGATTCTCGGCAAGATCCTTGCCGAGGAAGGCCACCAGCCCCCCCGGCAAGATCCTAGCCGGGGACTATAGCACGCCACGGCAAGACCCTTGCCGGGCCACCCGGCAAGGCCCTCACCAAGGACACCAGCAGGGCCACCGCCGGACCCGCCAACGACCAAGCTTCCACCGCCGTTCGCATGCGGCTGCCAGCTCAACTAGCTGGGCGGGCACCTGCGTGGAAACATGCAGCTCCCAGGCCAACTCATCGAGCGCCTGCGTGGCGGCATGCAGATCTTCGTGACGGCTCCACCACCACGCCACCTCAGCTGCATGCCTGCCTACATGGCACCGCACACATCACTGGCCGGGGCGCGTGTCGAAGCGAGGAGGAGCTACGACGAACGGGACGGGCCTCGCCCCCGTCCCCCAATAAAGCAAGGGGACACCTAAGCAGTGCATTAAATGCATCTTGTCCTGTAATACGAGGGATACCTCGCGACACTGTACACCTTTCCACCTCCTGCGTGCCACTGTGGCAACCCCCTTTTCCTATAAAAGGAGGCCCGAGGCAACCAGGAGAAGGATTCGGCTCTCTCGAACCCCACGCTGACTACAGCTAGTTCGAGAGCTCAAAAACTCTCAGAAATACACCCACCAAAGCAGGACTAGGGTTTTACGCATCCTCTTGGCCCGAACCTGGGTAAACGATCCTTGTGCTGTCTACTAGCCCTACTCTCCTTGCAACCCTACGCCCCGGCAACCGTAGTAGGGATTCTTGTGATCCCATAGGTGTCGTTCCACACCGACATCTTTGGCGCGCCAGGTAGGGGTCAATCCAGGGAGGAGTCAGCCGAAGGGAAAGGTCACGCCGCCCGTGACATTTGGAGGAGAGTTGAACTACAGGACAGAGAGTATCATCTTCGACGTAGCCGAAATCCCCTTGCCCTACAACGGGATCCTCGACCGCCCGGCACTGGCCAAGTTCATGGCGGCGTCACACTACGCCTACAACATGCTAAAGATGCCCGGGCCGTTGACCATCATCTCCGTCCCTTATGACAAGAAGGACGCGCTGATCTGCGCCGACCAACTCTACCGGGAAGCAGTTGCAGCAGCTACCGTCAAGGCACCCGCTCCTGCCACCGAAGGCCCGAGAGGGAAGACGAAGCCCGACAAGACCTCTCTCACCCACTCCGGTAAGCGCACCTCCTCAGAGTGTTGTGCTACCGTTGAGGACGTGCCAGAGAGCTCTACCGACAAGAGTAAGAGATCCAGAGCCGAGCCGCCGCAGACTAAGAAGGTGCTCGTCGCGGAGGATGGCACGGGAGGGGCCTTCATCATAGGCTCCACCCTCGATAGCAAATAGGAAGGCGCGCTCGTCACCTTCCTACGGGCGAATGTCGACGTGTTTGCATGGCAAGTGTACGACATCCCCGGTGTTCCCAGGGAGGTGATTGAGCACCACCTAGCTGTCTGCCCCCACGCGCGACCCGTCAAGCAGAAGGTCAGAAAGCAGGCTCTGGAAAGACAGGAGTTTGTCACAGAGGAGATCAGGAAGTTGGAAGCGGCAGGTTTGGTGAGAGGGGGTGCTCCACCCAACGTGGTTGGCCAATCCGGTAGTGGTGCGCTAGGCGAATGGGAAGTGGAGGTTGTGTATTGATTACACAGATATCAATAAGGCTTGTCACAAGGACCCCTTCCCGTTGCCGCGCATCGACCAGATTATTGACTCCATGGCCGGGTGTGATATGTTATCATTCCTCGACGCCTACTCGGGCTACCACCAAATCTTCATGACAAGAGAGGATGAAGAGAAGACATCATTCATCACCCCATGTGGTACGTATTGCTTTTTACGGATGCCTTTCGGGTTGAAGAGTGCTGGCTCAACGTTTCCAAGGGCAGTCCAAATTGGTTTTGAACCTCAGCTCCGTAGAAATATGGAAGCCTACATGGATGACATAGTGGTCAAAACCAAGG
Source organism: Aegilops longissima (assembly GCA_021605205.1). Lineage (NCBI taxonomy): Eukaryota > Viridiplantae > Streptophyta > Magnoliopsida > Poales > Poaceae > Aegilops > Aegilops longissima. The sequence goes on along the minus strand of CM038681.1, from coordinate 169,962,474 downwards.
ACAGACCAACTCTTGTGCAAGATCTGGAAGAGACATTTGCTAACCTGCGCAAGATCAACCTCAAGCTGAACCCTAAGAAGTGCGTCTTCGGCGTTCCATCCGGCAAGCTTCTCGGGTTCTTTGTGTCGCAGCGCGGGATCGAGGCAAACCCATACAAGATCAAGGCTATTGAGCAGATCGAGGTGCCCAAGTGAATCAAGGATTTACGTCGGCTCACCGGCTGCGTTGCCGCCATGAGCCGATTCATCTCCAAGTCCGCCGAGCGCCCCCCCCCCTTCTTCAAAATCTTGAAGAAGGCAGGCCCAATAGAGTGGACCCCATAAGCCGAGGCAGCACTACAGGATCTGAAGAAATACCTTTCCTCCATGCCAATAATGGTTGCACCTAAACCACAAGAGCCATTGCTGTTGTATCTGGCGGCGACGAATCAAGTGGTCAGCGCCGCACTGGTGGCACGGAGGGAGGTCGACAAGGAGGCAGCAATGGCGGCAGAATCAGCGGATGTCCAGCCAAAGATTCCCCCGGCAGGGCCTGGTGCCGACGGATACTGCACAACCCGGACGCAACCGGAAGGATTGTGGAATGGGCCTTGGAGCTGTCAAGCTTCGGTTTAAAGTTTGAAAGTACCTCGACAATTCAGAGCAGAGTCTTGGCGGAGTTCATCGCGGAGTGGACCTCGACGCCTGACGAAGAAATCCAGGAAACCACTCTCCCCGGCAAGGAAGCAGACCGCGACTGGATCATGTACTTTGATGGAGCTTTTTCGCTGCAAGGCGCCGGTGCCGGTGTGCTGCTCGTCGCGCCCACCGGAGAATACCTCAAGTACTTGATCCAGATGCACTTCCCCAGGGAGATGTCCACCAACAACACCGCCGAGTACGAGGGATTGCTTGCCGGTCTCAGGATCGCGGCAGACCACAGGGTCAAGAAGCTCATCGTCAGGGGTGACACGCAGCTCGTTGAGAGGCAGGTCAACAAGGATATCAGAGCCCGTTGATGGAAGCTTACGTAGATGAGGTGAGAAAGCTGGAGGAACGCTTTGACGGTATCGAGGCGGAGCACGTCCCCCGAGCGGAAAACGACATTGTTGATTACCTGTCAAAGCGTTCCGCATTCAAGCTACCTGTGGAACCAGGTACCTTTTTGCTCCGGCTAACTCAACCATCCTTCGAACCATCGGCAGGGCAGAACAAGCGGAGGAAATCAGGTGCCGGCAAGTACTTTCCTACCGAGCCCCCTGGGGCCGCCGGCAAGGGTGCTGCCGCGGATGCTGAGCCCGCCCAAGAGCAGCTGGCTCCAACAGGGCGTCAAGCCCTGGCCGTAGAGACAGCCGCTCCCGTGGCAGAAGAGATGCCTTTGGTCCTTGCCATCGAGCCCCAGGCTCCGGCATGTGCGCAGCATACCGTCCACTTCCTCCAAACAGGGGAGCTTCCTGAGGAGCAGGAAGAAGGAGAGAAAGTAGCCCGTCGGTCCACCCGGTACCAGTTCGTCGATGACGTCCTGTACCAGAGGAGGCCAAACAGTGTGAAACTCAAACGCATCCCCCGGGAGGAAGGACTGGAGCTGGTGGCGGAGATACATGGAGGCATATGTGGCTCCCACATAGGGTCAAGGGCCCTTGCTGATAAGGCGTTCCGGCAAGGTTTCTTCTGGCCCACCGCCCTCCAGGATGCGACGGCACTAGTAACCAAGTGTGAAGCATGCCAGTTCCATTCAAAGAAGCTTCATCAGCCAGCTCAAGCCCTTCAAACAATCCCTCTCTCCTGGCCATTCTCAGTCTGGGGGCTTGATATACTGGGCCCTTTCCCCCACGCTATCGGGGGCTTTGAGTACTCTTATGTTGCAATCGACAAGTTCACAAAGTGGCCGGAGGTGGAAGCAGTGAGGAAGGTGACTGCTCAGTCAGCCGTCAAGTTCTTCAAAGGACTTGGTTGCCGTTTTGGTGTTCCAAACAGAGTCATCACCGACAATGACGCGCAGTTCACAAGCCACACCTTCATGCAGTACATCCAAGACCTCGGCAACAAGGTCTGTTTTGCTTCCGTGGCACATCCACGGAGCAACGGCCAAGCGGAGATGGCAAATGCTGAAGTGTTGCGAGGCCTGAGAACGAAGACCTTTAACAAGCTGCACAAGAGCGGAAGGCACTGGATTGATGAGTTGCTGACGGTTCTTTGGTAGATCAGGACGACGCCAAATCGAGCCACCGGCCCGTAACCTTTTGCCCTGGTGTCGGTGTCAAAACCGGCGGATCTCGGGTAGGGGTTCCCGAACTGTGCGTCTAGGCGGATGGTAACAGGAGACAAGGGACGCGATGTTTTTACCCAAGTTCGGGCCCTCTCGATGGAGGTAATACCCTACTCCTGCTTGATTAATATTGATGATATGGGTAGTACAAGAGTAGATCTACCACGAGATCAGAGAGTTTAAACCCTAGAAGCTAGCCTATGGTATGATTGTTGTCCATCCTACGGACTAAAACCCTTCGGTTTATATAGACACCGAATAGGGCTAGGGTTACACAGAGCCGGTTACCATGGTAGGAGATCTACATATCCGTATCGCCAAGCTTGCCTTTCACGCCAAGGAAAGTCCCATCCGGACACGGGACGAAGTCTTCAATCTTGTATCTTCATTGTCTAGGAGTCCGGCCAAAGATGATAGTTCGGCTATCCGGACACCCCCTAATCCAGGACTCCCTCAGTAGCCCCTGAACCAGGCTTCAATGACGACGAGTCCGGCGCGCATATTGTCTTCGGCATTGCAAGGCAGGTTCCTCTTCCGAATACTTCATAGAAGGTTTTGAACACACGGATAGTGTCCGGCTCTGCAAAACAAGTTCCACATACCACCATAGAGAGAATAATTGTGACGCCCCAAGACCGACGCTTCAGATGCCTTCCATATATTTTCGTGTCCGCCGTGTGTTTTATTTTGTTTTTTGCATTTCATCATGTCATCATGCGCATTGCACCTGCATGTTTTCATAAAAACTCGTAGTCGTTCGTGGTTACCGCTTTTCTCTTTGTCTCCGTTGACCTTTGGTCGGGACCCTTTGTCTTTGTCGACCTCCCTCAGATCCCCTCTCAAACGCGTCCGAAACTGTCCCGAACCCGACTCGGGCTGTCGTTACTGTTGGGTCCGGATCATCCCCAACATCAATAAAACATCTCCTTTTTCTTATTTGGACTTCCTAACTAACATTTTCTCAGCTGTCTAATGTTGATCTAACGGCCCCAGATAAGCTTCAAATCCCTTTCCTAGCCCCCATTTCCTATTTAAGCAACCCCTACCAAATCAAGACAACCCTAATTTCTAGGAGTCTTGTCCCCATCGCCGCCGCCGCCTGGTCTCGATCCACCTCGGGATCCCCTTCTCCTTGTTTTCCTCCACCCACCAACAGGAGCCCGAGCTCCTTCTCCCCGACCCCGAGCACCCAATCCATCCCTCGCTGGAGCAAGCACCGGAGCAAGCCAGGCTCTTCTTCCCCGCTCCATTGAGCCCGTTCGGCGCCACAACCGAGCTCCTCCCGCTCGATTCGGGGCGTCCCCGCGCTGACAGACCCCCTCTTCCTCGCCTTGTCGCCGACGAGCATCCACCAGGCCAGGCCGCCCGCTCCTTCTCCCTGTCCTCCTCTTCTCGTTTCTCCCCTTCTCTGACCTCTTCCTCATCTCATCCCTCTCTTGTTCCTCTTCATAGGGAACCGACGCCATGGACGCCCATGCTCTGCTCCGAGTCAACCGTCGCCACCCTTCCTCGTCAGATCCGGTCGGGGGCCCGTCGGATCTCGCTGCCCCGCCATGTTCCTGGAGCCACGGAGCCCGTTCGTCCTCTGCTTCGTCCTGGACCGCGCCAAGTCCCCTACCACGCCGGAGCAGATGCAGCTCCGTCCCGCCGCCGTTTTGCCTCGCCGCCGCCCAGGGCCCCGGCGACCTCACCGTCCGGGCCTCCTCCGTCAGCGCCGACACGCAAGCCCGCTGCTGCCGTCTCTGATCGCCATGGGTGTGATCGTTTTCATTCTTGAAGCAGCGAGCAGCTTCGCCCGACCCTCGCTTCGCCGTTTGACCGATCCGGTGGGTCACAGCCACCCCAGGCCAGTCGCCCCGGCCTCAAGCAGCCGGCCCCTCTTGGGCCTCCTCCACCGATCGGCCCAACTTCAGATCTGGCCTCTGGCCCGATGTGAGCAGCCACCAACCCCCCATGCATGTTGGGGCGGTCAGATTCGACCCGATGTATATTTTTTTCCTGCTATGAACGAATTTCGCTATTTTCAGAAAAACTGCATATTTACAGATTACCCCTTGGTGTTCATGCATATAATAACTCCTCAACCATGCATCTTACGTAAATAATTTATACATGTAAAATGCTCAGAATTTTGTGTAGATTAATAATATCCAACTTTCATCCCATGTTAAAATGCTTAAAATGCTGTTTGTTTAATTTTGCTCAAATAATATGTTAAAATGATTTATTTCATAACTAAATAACCGTAGCTCGGTTTTAAATAAATTATATATGTAAATGGGGTAGAAAAATGCCTAGTTTAACATGGTAGCTTTACTTTGCATGTTTAACAACTCTAAAATATGTTTTAGGTCAGAACAGTACCAAATTCATATTATGCATATGAGGAGTTTTCCGGAATTGTTGTTTGTTATTTCCGGCCTCATTTAAATTTGCCTAAATAGTTAGTTTACTTATGCCTCACCTCTTGCAATGTTTAACAACATTTAATATTGTTGAGTACATAACCGAGAGAGAACTAAATAATTGATGTGGTGTTTCGTCAATATGCAACTCGTTGCATATTGAGCTCCATTTAACTTGTAGTATTGCTTGTTGCACTTTGCCATGCCATGAATCATTAAACCAGACATGCATCATACTTGTTTGCGCATCATGCCATGTTTATGTGATGGTTGTTTACTATGTTGTTTGTTTCTTTCCGGGTTGCTTCTCTCGTTAGCTTGGTTTCGTTCGAGTTGTGAGGATTCGATTCGACCACGTCCGTTTGTCTTCTTCATGGACTCGTTCTTCTTCCTTACGGATTTCGGGCAAGATGACCATACCCTCGAAATCACTTCTATCTTTGCTTGCTAGATGCTCGCTCTTTTGCTATGCCTATGCTGCGTTACCTACCACTTGCTAAATCATGCCACCCACATTGCCATGTCAAACCTCTAACCATCCTTTCCTAGCAAACCGTTGTTTGGCTATGTTACCGCTTTGCTCAGCCCCTCTTATAGCGTTGTTAGTTGCAGGTGAAGATGAAGTTTGTTCCTTGTTGGAACATGGAGATGTTGTTCCTTGTTGGAACATGTTTACTTGTTGGGATATCACAATATATCTTATTTAATTAATGCATCTATATACTTGGTAAAGGGTGGAAGGCTCGGCCTTATGCCTGGTGTTTTGTTCCACTCTTGCCGCCTAGTTTCCGTCATACCGGTGTTATGTTCCTTGATTTCGCGTCCCTTACGGTTGGGTGATTTATGGGACCCCTTGACAGTTCGCTTTGAATAAGACTCTCTCAAAGAAGGCCCAACCTTGGTTTTACCATTTGCCACCTAAGCCTTTTTCCCTTGGGTTCTGCAGACTCAAGGGTCATCTTTATTTTAACCCCGGCCGGTGCTCCTCGAGTGCTGGTCCAAAGTCAGCCACTTGCGGTGCCGCCCGAGGCAACTTGGGGTATCGTCGGTTGCCGTCAGACGTCTGCTCATCCGGTGTGCCACGAGAACGAGATATGTGCAGCTCCTATCGGGATTTGTCGGCACATTCGGGCGGCTTTCTGGTCTTGTTTTATTGCTGTCGAAATGTCTTGTAGTCCGGGATTCGAGATCGATCAGGTCTTCGGTAGAAGGAATATCCTTCGTTGACCGTGAGAGCTTATAATGGGCTAAGTTGGGACACCCCTGCAGGGTATTATCTTTCGAAAACCGTGCCCGCGGTTATGAGGCAGATGGGAATTTGTTAATGTCCGGTTGTAGAAAACCCGAAGTTAATCTTAATTAAAATACATCAACCGCGTGTGTAACCGTGATGGTCTCTTCTCGGCGGAGTCCGGGAAGTGAACACGGTGTTGAAGTTATTCTTGACGTAGGTTGTTCTAGGATCACTTCTTGATCATAGTTGTTCGACCGTGCTTTTGCCTTCTCTTCTCGCTCTCATTTGCGTATGTTAGACCCCAGATATGCTAGTCGCTTGCTGCAGCTCCACCTCACTACCTTCTCCTACCCATAAGCTTAAATAGTCTTGATCTCGCGGGTGTGAGATTGCTGAGTCCCCGTGACTCACAGATACTTCCAAAACCAGTTTGCAGGTGCCGATGAAACCGTGCAGATGACGCATCCGAGCTCAAGGAGGAGCTCGATGAAGATCTTGTTCTTTGTGTCTTTTCCCGATGATCAGTAGTGGAGCCCAGTTGGGACGATCGGGGATCTGTGTAGCATTTGGGGTAGTCTTCTTTTATTTTGGTTCCGTAGTCGGACCTTGATTGTATCTGTATGATGTAATGTTTTACTCATGTATTGTGTGAAGTGGCGATTGTAAGCCAACTATGTATCTCTTTCCCTTATGTATTACATGGGTTGTGTGAAGATTACCTCACTTGCGACATTGCTTTCAATGCGGTTATGCCTCTAAGTCGTGCTTCGACACGTGGGAGATATAGCCGCATCGAGGGCGTTACAATAATTTTTGCACAGATCTGCTGACATATTCCGCGGCGTGACATCACACCACGGCCAGGCCTTTATACGAATCGTTTTTACTGTCCCACCTCAGCGCGTTTAGCGCGGCGGTTTCCTTGGCACGTCTTATCAAAGCATAGGTCGTGCCCCCTTATTCCGGGATCCCCATCAATACGGACGTGGGTAACCCATCCGCGCCATTGATTACGGCGCTTGGGAGATAAGCGAGTCTTACCAGGCTAGCGGGGGATGCATAGCTTCGTCCGTCCATATAAGGGGATAAGTATCCACCTTTTCACCTACGCCTTCTTCATCCTTTGCTCATCCATTTCCGTGCACTCGAGCTCCAGCGCCCAAGTCCGCACACCCCACCTCAACCTTCTCCAACTATGTTCGGAGCGGGAGGCAGGTGGATGGCCTCCTCCGTCACGGAGGGGCACATCACAAAACTGCGGAAGGCCGGATACTTGTCCAGCGACATCGCGCACCGGCTACCCGATGAGGGGCAGCTCATTCCCAACCCCAGGCCCCATGAGAGGGTGGTGTTCTCACCCACTTCCTCCGCGGACTAGGTTTTCCACTTCACCCATTTGTCCGGGGGCTCATGTTCTACTACGGCCTGGATTTCCACGATCTGTCCCCGAACTTCATCCTCAACATCTCGGCGTTTATCGTCGTGTGCGAGGCCTTCCTCTGCATCCAGCCCCACTTCGGCTTATGGCTGAAGATCTTCAATGTCAGGCCAAAGGTAGTGGGCGGGCGCCAAGCGGAGTGCGGAGGTGCTATGGTTGGCAAGATGGCCAAATTCCTATGGCTCGAGGGCTCCTTTGTGGAGACCGTAAAGGGGTGGCAATCGGGTGGTTCTACATCACCGAGCATACGACTCTAAATGGGTGGCGGCCCCAATTCGATCAGGCTTCCCACACGGCTCACATCATGGAAAGAGCGGGCGGCGTGGGGGATTCGGACGAGCTGTCCGGACTCCAAACCTGCATCCAAAACCTGGTGGACAAGAATCTCGGGCTTGTCAATGTTATCCGGTGATGCTCATCCGCCGGATTCTCCCATGCCAACAACGGGCCTTCAAATTGTGGGAGTTCGATCCGGCACAGCACCCAACTCAAAGGTTCTTCGACACTACGTACGAAGGTGCCTGGAAGGTGCTGTTCAAGGGCACCGAGGCTCCCACATCCGCTACCGAAGATCGCAGATTCATCTCGCAGCGTCAAGCCAGCGAGGTAAGTTATTTTACCCTTTATGGGACTCTTTTTCATAGTTTGACTCTATGCGGGATCTAAAACTCCTAACCTTTGACAGATGGCTGAAGACATCGAGACAGATTAACTGTCCGGCCCCTTTGCCAGAAGACCCAGCGGACGCCCGATTGACGGGGCTGTTGGCTCCGGTACCTCACGTGGTGCCGGAGAAGAAGGCCAAGAAGGAGGCTACGGGAACTCGAAGGAGCTCCCGGCGCCAGGGGCTGTCGGACTCGTCGCCCGACAACCCTGAGGCAGGATCCTCCTCTGAGGAAGAGGAGGAGGAAAAAGAAGCCTCTGCCCCAGCGGGGGAAGAGAAGAAAAGGAAGGCCGCCCAAACTGGGGAGGCCGGAGGGTCCAAGAAGGGAAGGACCCTTCCTCCGGACTTCTCCACCAACGCCAAAAACGACAAGGAGGAGTGGCCAACAAGGGCCAAGCCCCTGGCGAGATCGTAAGTGTCCGGATACCCATGGCTGTTTTTTTCATTTCATAGTGTTCTCTTATGCCGAACAATCATGCAGCCCGCCCAAGGACGAGTTCGCCGCTTTGTCGAGCAGGTCCTTGAGTTCGTCGGAAGTGGAGAGTACTTCACTTCCGGCCGCCTCCTCACCTCACGCTGCAGATGACGCCGAGGTGGGGCCCCAAGGGGGGCCTGGTCAAGAGGAGGTGGCGCAGGAGGCGCCGTAAGGCAACCTCCCGGACTCGAGCGCGAGGAGCGAGACCCCAGGGCTGTAAGCCCGCCCCTCGTCCGGACTCCATACCGGAACCTTCAGCGGTTCCGAAGTCCGGCAAGCGGCCCCTTCGTAGGAAGGGTAAGCGCGGTGTCCTCCATCCAACGGAGGCACGGATAGCATCTGGAGGCGCTAACAGGCGCCTCCATCAAGGAGGAGCACCGCCTTTATTATGAGTGTGGTGATCCAGAAAGTTCGATCCGCCAAGAGCGCGGTGGTCAAGCCTGTACCAGCCTTCTAACGAGCTTTGAGGTAAGTTTAGAATATGTAAAAATATTACCGCATAGACAGTAGCCCTCGATGCTTAGTTCGTGTTGGAAAGAAAAGCGGACTAAGGATCTAAAAGATATCTGCAGGAGTCTAACATAAGTATGTCAATATGGGAATGCAGGCTCTTGTTGTTGACCTCTCGCCAGACCCTTCATGCGGAGGTCAATGCATTGAAGCGAGCCTCGGCGGTCCGAGAACGAGCTCAGCCAAGCCAAGAAGCAGCTCGAGGACAAGGAAGGTAAGTAATACCTTATTAAAGTAATACCTTATAGAAAGTATTAGGTTGCAAAAATGGCAGGAATAACGTGGGTATTGTAGGGGCCACGAGCGAGGTGGCGACCAAGAAGGCGGTGTCCGCAGGCGAAAGCAAAGCGCATGGAACTCACCGAGCGAGAGAAGTAGGAGGCGCGGTGGCGGAGATCGGCAAGGGCTCCGGGCTCGTGGAAAAACACGAGAGTTTGGGCGTGACTCGAAGACTCGAGAGTCGAGGCTCGCCTCGGCTCTTGAGAGTGCCAAAGCCGCTAAGGCCAAAGCCCAAAAAGCCCTCAAGAAATTGAATCATTAAAGAAGACAGCGGCGGGTAAGGCATTCTTTATGCAAAGCAAGCATATGAAAGTGAATTACCTATTACTTACCCAGATTCGAGCTCTCTAGGAGCATTCGTAGATCTGCCCGTGGTGTGTACGATCTTTGCGCGTTCTACCGCGCCAAGGAGGAGCTCGACGGAGAAGGTGTTCGGTCTCGGTATCTTTGAGGCCGACCGTCGGTGCCCTGAGCGACCAGCTGAAGCAAGCTGGTCGAGCTCCACAAGGTCGCCCGAACAGGCCATGAAGGGCCTCATAGTTCGGCTGTGGCCGTTGGAGGCCATGCCTCGGAGCTACTTCGGGCTAGTGCAGCGGCTGGTGGACGCCTGTCCATGGATTGAAGTCATCAAGCGCTCCATCTCCATTGAAGGTGCCCGTCGGGCTCTTGCCCGTGCTAAAGTGTACTGGGGCAAGCTGGATGCGTAGAAGCTTGTGACGGACGGGCCACCGAAGGGCAAGGATCATCGCAAGCCCGAAATGTATTATGAGGGCGTCCTGAAGGGTGCCCGCCGTATAGCGGATGAGTGCTCCAAAGATGTAATTTTGAATAGACTCGCATTTGTTATCACATGCGCTGAAAACTTGTTCATATGCGCTAAGCAACGCTTGTTAATTTAAAATATTACCTTCTGTGCGACCGTTTATCAAATTTAAGAGATGGCAAGTCGTTGGCTTCAGCCCCCATGCCACGAGTGCTGGGGTGTTCGGGATAAACTTGAGCGCTCTTGTTCCCATTCTTGGGTCCGTCGAGGGGCGCTCAGCATAGCGAACAAGGAAACCAGACTTATAGTGCTTGAACACTCTCACTTAGCCATAGAATTCTATAATTTTAAATTTGGTGAAGCCCCTAGTATTCGGAAGACCGAGTTGGGCGCTATCACGCCTTGGCGGACAATGCGGTTCCTCGCTCTAAGCGGCATAAGTCTTTAGGGACGTGAAGAAACCTCTCGAACAGCGGCGGCTCTCGCCTTATCATGACGGTCAGTTTAGCTTTCTCCCCGAGGTGCTCAACCCAGCTCACCGGGCACAATCGCAGTGGTTCTCCCAGCGCTACCTTAGCCGATATAGCGGGCGTAAGGTACGAAACATGGGAGCAGGCAAACCCAACTATTGACCCAAGACATGATTGAGCCGATGCATATAATGCTATAAGTTCAGGGTGCCGCACTTGTGAAAGTGTTCGGAGTTATCACACCATACTTTTGGGGTACTTAAGCCCATGGTGTATTGGCCGTACCAAATTGTACGGTTGCGCAATGTCATAAATGAACATATATAATGGGAAAGAATGCAATAATAGGCAAGAGCTATATATTGTTTATTAAAAAGAAACTGAGAATAAAAGCAGAACGATACAAATTGTGCGTTAAGCAAGGGATGGGACTATTTAACATGCCCCCCTCCAGGGGTAAGCTGCGGGATGGTATGTAAAACAGGTATAATGCTCGTAGTAGAGACCACCTGACACTCGACGTAGCTTTCTGTTTCCCTGGCTGTTGCATCGTGAGTTGGTAGCGAATGCGGACAGGGCTTCCGAGAAACGAGTCCTGAAAGTAGAAAAAGAAAAAAGAAAAGAATGACCCAACGGAGCCCAGTGCGGTTGAGCCGCGTGCTGGGCGTCCGTGGCTGTGCCCTCCCTTATGCCCATGGTATCTCGGGCGTAGTTATGTACGCGCGTAATCTTAACCGCAATTTCGCGAGGGCTGGGGTTGGGGCGGATTACTCTGGCGATGCTTGGACCGTGCCAGCGGTCTTGTTGTAGAGTTACTCGGGCGCAGCGGTGTCCGGACGTTTATTGGCGGACTCGAGAATTGCTGCCGAGGCTGCCTTGCACCTCCGCCGCGAGGGACGCCGTGTGCTCCTCCGTTTGGAGGGGCGTTCGTGTTTCCATTGACCGTGATTACTCCTCGAGGGCCTGGCATCTTGAGCTTGAGGTATGCATAGTGCGGCACCGCATTGAACTTTACCGTGCGGTTCGTCCGAGCGATCGCGTGATAGCCGCTGCATGAGCAGGACTATGTCGAAGATTAACTCTTAACCCGGAAGTTATCCGGGGATCCGAAGACCACCGAGTGTAAGCGAGCCTGTACAATTGGCCTCTACACTGGTATGGCGCCTTTAAAGGTCGTCTTTGTGGGTTTAATCCTTGAGGGTTCTATGCCCATTTTGCGCCTTTGTATCACGATAAAGCGAGGTTCAGGCTGCTACCGCCAAATCCATCGGGACTCTAGTGAGGTGAAATCCGTTGATAATTGGGTCAAGAACCAATGCGGTGAATCCGCCGTGGCGGATGCTAGTGGGGTGGTCCCTTGATCAAAGGTGATCGGGCGGGAGGACCATGGGTTGAACTTGAGGCGGTGGCTCCATCGCATATCGTCCCTTAGTGCACGCTTCCGCTCCCTTTTGGGAATGTGGGTTGTGTATATCATGTTCACCGTCCGCACTTGTGGGGGGAAGCCCTTCTGTCCTCTATTGTTCGGCGGCTGGGGCTCTTCCTCGTCATCACTGTGCAGCCCCTTGTCGTTGTTTTCGGCGCTTAGCTTGCCTGCTTGCTTGAACACCCAACAATCCCTGTTGGTGTGGTTGGCTGGTTTTTCGGGGGTGCCATGTATCTGGCACAAGCGATCGAGTATTCGGTCCAAGTTGGACGGGCCCTGGGTATTTCTTCTGAATGACTTTTTCCGCTGAATCCGGCATTAACTGGCGTATCTTCAGCATTATCGCCGTTAATGCGATGCTTGTTCTTGTTGCGATGCGACCTGCCATTGCTGTCCTTGGTATCCGAACTACCAGGGTGTTTGGCCAAGTTGCTGCTTCGAGCTAGCCAGCTGTCCTCTCCCGCGCAAAAGCGGGTCATGAGTGTGGTGAGGGCTGCCATGGATTTCAGCTTTTCCTGTCCTAGGTGCTGGGCTAGCCACTCGTCGCGGATGTTGTGTTTGAAGGCTGCTAGTGCCTCTGCATCCGGACAGTCGACGATCTGATTTTTCTTTGTTAGGAACCGCGTCCAGAATTGTCTGGCCGATTCTTCTGGCTGCTGAATTATATGGCTAAGGTCATCGGCGTCTGGTGGTCGCATAATATGTGCCTTGGAAGTTATCAAGGAATGCGGCTTCTAGGTCCTCCCAACAACCGATTGACTCTGCTGGCAAGCTGTTGAGCCAATGCCGAGCTGGTCCTTTAAGCTTGAGTGGGAGGTATTTGATGGCATGTAGATCATCACCGCGGGCCATGCGGATATGGAGGAGATAGTCCTCGATCTAGACCGCAGGATCTGTGGTACCATCGTATGATTCGATGTTTACGGGTTTGAAGCCCTCAGGGATTTGATGATCCATTACTTCATCTGTGCAGCATAGTGGGTGTGCGGTGCCTCTGTATTGGGCTATATCACGACGTAGCTCATATGAGCTTTGTCTACTGTGTTCGGCCCGGCCGAGTTTGCTGTATCCGGCATGACGGTAATCATCCGAGTCGTTGGGCGCCACGCGATCGTAGATCGATCTTGTATGTTTGCCTTATCCTCAATATATCTCGCTTAAGTCCGCACGTTTTCCGTGCCTTGGTACTTTGAGCAGCGTCGGGCGTGGCTTGGCGGAGGCTGAGAGGCTTCTCTGTCGCGCCGCAGGGTGGCGGTCTGCCATGTCGTGCGCTGGTGGCGTGGGTGCTTCCTCCTACGATCGAGGCAGCGGCCTGCGTTTGGGGTAGCTTTTGGAGGCGTTCGAGTTCATACTCTTGGCTGGAAGGACTTGAGTCCATCTGTCGACTAGCAGGTCTTGGTCAGCTCTAAGTTGTTGCTGCTTTTCTTGAGGCTGCTTGCGTGGCCATGAGCCTGCGTTTGAAAGCAGCTCTTGTTCGACGGGGTCCTCTGGCACGACAAATTAAATGCGTCGTCGAGGCTTGCCTCGTCTTCGAGGGGCGCATAATTATCGTCCTCTACCTCTCTTTCTGCCCGCGTCGTGCGGACTTCTCCCCTCCTCTGCGCTGAGTCCTGCTGGAGGGGGTCATCTTCGGCACTGTCCGGGGTATTATTGTCTCCCGTGCCGGAATCGCCGTTTTTACTGTGGCGGGATTTAGAGCGGCGCCGCTGAGGTCGGCGCTTGGGCTGTTTCTTGGAGGGGTCATCTTCCGCCGTTCCATCGCCATTCCCATCTTTTGGGATGTCCACCATGTATATGTCGTATGATGAGGTGGCCTTCCAGTGCCCTGTAGGCGCTGGTTCTTGGTTGTCTCCCGCATCGTCGTCCATACCGTCGATGTCTTCGGAGTCGAAGTCGAGCATGTCGGTTAAATCATTGACAGTGGCTACAAAGTGGGTGGTGGGTGGGCGTTGAATTTCTTCGTCGTCCGAATCCCAACCTTCCTGACCCTAGTTCGGCCAGGGCTCCCGACAAAGAGAGACTTTAATGAGTTCAGGATATCGCCAAAGGGCGAGTCTTTGAAAGATGTCAGCGGTGAACTCCATAACTTGGCGCCCGATCGGATTCGTGGCGGTATGAGGAGGCTCGAGTCCGGCACACAGGAGTCCTGAGCCGCAAAGGACAGGGATGGTGTTGGCTCAATCGCCGTAGAGATTTCAGCCCCGGCGGTGTCAACCAACCGTCCTCGATCGGTGAAACCGGCTCCAGATTAAGGGTCGGGCGGGCATGGTGCGGCCTCGAGGCACTGTTGGCAGAGCTAGATCGTACCCGTCGAGGCAGGCGGCACGCTTCGGTGTGGCTCGAATCCGTCGAAGATCAAGTCTCCGAGGACATCGGCCGTATAGTTCAAGCTTCCAAATCTGACACGATGGCGGGCGTAGCTTCGATCTGCTCCGGATGGCCTAGCGAATTGGCCCGCGATTGCAAAGCCGCCCGAATCTGAAGATCTGTCCGGGAGAAAAGTCTCACCCTGGACTGCGTCGTTCTTGATGATTGAAGGAGCCATCGGGCCTATAGGTGGCGACACGGAGGAACTCTCAATGAAAGCACCAATGTCGGTGTCAAAACCGGCGGATCTCGGTAGGGGTCCCGAACTGTGCGTCTAGGCGGATGGTAACGAGGAGACAAGGACACGATGTTTTTACCCAGATTCGGGCCCTCTCGATGGAGGTAATACCCTACTCCTGCTTGATTAATATTGATGATATGGGTAGTACAAGAGTAGATCTACCACGAGATCAGAGAGGCTAAACCCTAGAAGCTATCCTATGGTATGATTGTTGTCCGTCCTACGGACTAAAACCCTTCGGTTTATATAGACACCGAATAGGGTTAGGGTTACACAGAGTCAGTTACCATGGTAGGAGATCTACATATCCGTATCACCAAGCTTGCGTTCCACGCCAAGGAAAGTCCCATCCGGACACGGGACGAAGTCTTCAATCTTGTATCTTCATAGTCTAGGAGTCGGGCCAAAGAAGATAGTTCGGCTATCCGGACACCCCCTAATCCAGGACTCCCTCACCTGGTATACGGGGCAGAAGCAGTTCTCCCCACGGAACTCATATACGGGTCACCTCGAGTGCTCGCTTATGATGAGCTTGAGCAAGAGCCGTTGCGCCAAGATGGCCTTGACGCTCCTTGAGGAAGATCGATCTTGAGCAGTGTGAGAGCAGCATGCTACCGGCAAGCCTTGCGCGCTATCATAACCGCAAGGTTCATGCCGAAAGCTTTGAGGAAAGCGACCTTGTTCTTGGTAGCGTTCAGTCAGCCAAGAATTCCAACAAGTTGATGCGAAGTGGGAAGGCCCTTATCGGATATCTGAGTCACCGGGCTGGCGCAGTCCGCCTCGAGACCGAAGATGCCGTCGATGAGCAACTCCTGGAACATCGAGCATCTTCGCAAGTTTTACCCATAAGGCGCAGCTTACCGGGCCTCCCGGCAAGCCACCTTTTTGTACAAGCTTTGCCGGCAAGGCATGTGACCCTTTGTACAAAGCCGTAAGCGAGACCACGAGCATAAATAAATGAAGCGTGGCCCTAAGTTATAGCATGCATGCTAGGTCGAGTCTCTTCCTTGGTTAGGGTTAATAGTGCTTGGCGGCGACTAACCCCTAGCCTAGAGGTCGAGTGCGCGTCTATCTATTCCTTTTCTATCCTCCTTTGGTTTGCAGGGCACATGAGCACTTCTGCTGAGCTACTCGGAAAGAAGGAAACGGACCGGCGCCCCGACCCCGGCAAGCCAGAGTTGCCGGAGGCTGCAAGCACAAGGATCCAACCGCGGCAAGATGAGATTGCCGGGGGCTGCAGATCAAGATAAGTCTTTTATCCTCTATCATGCATTTCGGAACCGGACTGGGGTATGTGAAACCTCATTTTTATCTCTAGGCTGCCGTGCTCCCCTTTTTCCTATACCTAGGGATTATTTTCCTGGGTCCGGATTTGGTCGTAGCCGCGGTGGCAAGGAGATGGGACGAGGAGCCCGAAGCCCACTTCATCCCTGCCTCCGCCAAGAGCGCGAGAACGGTCAAGAGGAGTGGGGGGACGACAAGGCCTGTTGTCGGGAGAAAAACGTTTATCTTAAACAATAACAAGGATTCGCTCCTCGTCACGGGATTTACCCGCGAACAAAAAACCCGGCAAGCATCCCTTTTTCGTTAAAAAAATCCCATACAGGTACAGTTCGTGCGAGATGAAAAACATGAGCAAGGGGATTACAAGTTTTAAATTAAAAAAGGCCCGCAGGCTTACAAACTAAAAAAGACATAAGATGCCTGTAATCCCTTTCTTGTCCCTCTCCTCAGGAGGCATGCCAAGGAGGCGAAAGGGCAAAAGGGGCGCCTAGGCGAGCTACGAGCAGCAGAAAGCACCAAGAGAACACCTCGGTGGCCGCCCACGGGCCGGCCGGTGATGACGGTGCCGGGAAAGGAGCTGGAAGACGAGGCGGCAGGACCGGCAATACGCGATGAAGGCGTCGGTGCCCGCGTACTCCGAGTTGACGGCCTTGCCGCCCGCCCTCTTCCTCTTCCGTAGCCTCCCGATGCCAGCCGCCCAAGGAGACGGCCCCGAGAAGTTCAAGGAGCTGGCCTCGCCCCTGGCAAACCTCTGCCGGAGGAGCGGCCAGGTGTAGATGCTGCTGCTGCCGCACTCGCCCACGCATGGCGCATCCGACGCCTAGTCGGACTCGTCCCCGCTATCCGCCCCGCTGTCCTCCTCGTCACTGTCGCTCGAGGAAGAGCTTCCATCGTCAGAATTTCCATCGGAGGAGCTCTCCATGCAGCACTTCAGGCGAGTCCTGAACTCCCCAAAGACCTTGACGGAGAGTAGGCCGTCTTCCATTAATTTGAAGTAGAGGACGAGCCCCGCCGTCAGGCTGTGGATGCGGGCGAACATCTTCCACCCACGACGAAGGTACTGAAGGAAATATGCCCTAGAGGCAATAATAAAGTTATTATTTATTTCCTTATATCATGATAAATGTTTATTATTCATGCTAGAATTGTATTAACCGGAAACATAATACATGTGTGAATACATAAACCTACAGAGTGTCACTAGTATGCCTCTACTTGACTAGCTCGTTAATCAAAGATGGTTATGTTTCCTAACCATGAACAAGGAGTTGTTATTTGATTAACGGGATCACATCATTGGTTGAATGATCTGATTGACATGACCCATTCCATTAGCATAGCACCTGATCGTATAGTTTGTTGCTAGTGCTTTTCTTCATGACTTATACATGTTCCTATGACTATGAGATTATGCAACTCCGTTTGCCGAGGAACACTTTGGGTGCTACCAAGCGTCTGGCGTAATGCTGGGTGATTATAAAGGTACATTACAGGTGTCTCGAAGGTACATGTTGGGTTGGCATATTTGAGATTAGGATTTGTCACTCCGATTGTCGGAGAGGTATCTCTGGGCCCTCTCGGTAATGCACATCACATAAGCCTTGCAAGCATTGCAACTAAATGTGTTAGTTGTGAGATGATGTATTACGGAGCGAGAAAAGAGACTTGCCGATGCGAGATTGAACTAGGTATTGGATACCGACGATCGAATCTCGGGCAAGTAACATACCGATGACAAAGGAACAACGTATGTTGTTATGCGATCTGACCGATAAAGATCTTCGTAGAATATGTAGGAGCCAATATGGGCATCAGGTCCGCTATTGGTTATTGACCGAGAGGTGTCTCGGTCATGTCTACATAGTTCTCGAACCCGTAGGGTCCGCACGCAACAACGTTCGATGATGGTTATTATGAGTTTATATGATATTGATGTACGAAGGTTGTTCGAGTCCGGATGAGATCACGGACATGACGAGGAGTCTCGAAATGGTCGAGACATAAAGATTGATATATTGGAAGCCTATGTTTGGACTCGGAATCACTCCGGGTGAAATTGGGAATTTTTCGAGATGCGAGAGTTACGGAACCCCAGAAGTCAATGGGCCTTGATGGGCCTTAGTGGGAAAAGAGAAAGGGGCCATAGTGCTGGCGCACCTTCCCCCTTCCTAGTCCTATTAGGACTAGGAGAAGCGCCTCTCTCTCTCTCTTCCCACTTGGGAAAACCTAGTTGGACTAGGATTGGGGGAATCCTACTCCTAGTAGGAGTAGGAAACCAGTGCGCGCCTCTCTCTGGCCGCCAGCCCCTCCCTTCCCTCCTTTATATCTGAGGGCAGGGGCACCCCATGACACACAAGTTGATCATTGAGATCGTTCCTTAGCCGTGTCGGTGCCCCTTCCACCTAACTACACCTCGAATATACCGTTGCGGAGCTTAGGCGAAGCCCTGCGCCGGTGGAACATCATCATCGTCACCACGCCGTCGTCTTGTGAAACTCTCCCTCAACACTCGGCTGGATCGGAGTTCGAGGGGCGTCATCGAGCTGAGCGTGTGCAGAACTCGGAGGTGCCGTCGTTCGGTACTTGGATCGGTTGGATCGGGAAGAAGTCGACTACTTCCTCTCGTTGCGTCAACGCTTCCGTTGCTGGTCTCACAGTGCGTAGACAACACTCTCATCTCGTTGCTATGCATCACCATGATCTTGCGTGATCGTAGGAAAATTTTGAAATTACTCGTTCCCCAGCGGTGGCATCGAGCCTGGTTTTATGCGTTGATGTCATGTGCACGAGTAGAACACAAGTGAGTTGTGGGCGATACAAGTCATACTGCCTACCAGCATGTCATACTTTGGTTCAGCGGTATTGTGAGATGAAGCGGCCGGACCGACATTACGCGTCACGCTTACGCGAGACTGGTTTCACCGCTCGAGCACTCGTTGCTTAAAGGTGACGGCGGTGTCTGTCTCTCTCACTTTAGTTGAATCGAGTGTGGCTCGCCCGGTCCTTGAGAAGGTTAAAGCGGAGTCTATTTGACGAAATATCGTTGTGGTTTTGATGCGAGGTAAGAACGGTTCTTGCTCAGCCCGTAGCAGCCACGTAAAACTTGCAACAACAAAGTAGAGGGCGTCTAACTTGTTTTTGCAGGGCATGTTGTGATGTGATATGGTCAAGGCGTGATGCTATATTTTATTGTATGAGATGATCATGTTTTGTAACGAGTTATCGACAATGGCAGGAGCCATATGGTTGTCGCTTTATTGTATGAAATGCAAGCGCCATGTAATTGCTTTACTTTATCACTAAGGAGTAGCGATAGTCGTAGAAGCAATAGTTGGCGAGGCGACAACGATGCTACGATGGAGATCAAGGTGTCGCGCGGTGGCGATGGTGATCATGGCGGTGCTTGGAGATGGAATCACAAGCACAAGATGATGATGACCATATCATATCACTTATATTGATTGCATGTGATGTTTATCCTTTATGCATCTTATCTTGCTTTGATTGGCGGTAGCATTATAAGATGATCTCTCACTAAAATTATCAAGAAGTGTTCTCCCGAGTATGCACCGTTGCGAAAGTTCTTCGTCTTTGAGACACCACGTGATGATCGGGTGTGATAGGCTCTACGTTCAAATACAGCGGGTGCAAAACAGTTGCACACGCAGAATACTCAGGTTATACTTGACGAGCTATGCATATAAGATATGACCTCGGAACACGGAGACCGAAAGGTCGGCGTGAATCATATAGTAGATATGATCAACATAGTGATGTTCACCATTGAAACTACTCCATCTCACGTGATGATCGGACATGGTTTAGTTGATTTGGATCACGTGATCACTTAGATGACTAGAGATGTCTATCTAAGTGGGAGTTCTTAAATAATATGATTAATTGAACTTAAATTTATCATGAACTTAGTCCTGGTAGTATTTTGCAGATCAATAGCTCGCGTTGTTGCTTCCCTATGTTTTATATGTTTGTTCCTAGAGAAAATTGTGTTGAAAGATGTTAGTAGCAATGATGCGGATTGGATCCGTGATCTGAGGTTTATCCTCATTGCTTTTGAAGAATTATGTCCTTAATGCACGCTAGGTGACAGACCTATTGCAGGAGCAGATCTGAGGCGTTATGAGCGTTTGGCTAGCTCAATATGAGCGATCTGAGGCGTTATGAGCGTTTGGCTAGCTCAATATGATGACTACTTGATAGTTTAGTGCACCATGCTTAACGGCTTAGAATCGGGACTTCAAAGGCGTTTTGAGCGTCATGGACCATATGAGATGTTCAGGAATTGAAGTTAATATTTCAAGCAAATACCGAGTTGAGAGATATGAAGTCTCCAACAAGTTCTATAGCTAAAAGATGGAGAGAATCGCTCAACTAGTGAGCATGTGCTCAGATTATGCGAGTACTTCAATCGCTTGAATCAAGTGGGAGTTAATCTTCCGGATAAGATAGTGATTGACAGAATTCTCTAGTCACCATCACTAAGTTAGTAGAACTTCGTGATGAACTATAGTATGCAAGGGATGACGAAAAGATTCCGAGCTCTTCGTGATGTTGAAAATCGGCGAAGGTAGAAATCAAGAAAGAGCATCAAGTGTTGATGATTGACAAGACCACTAGTTTCAAGAAAAGGGCAAAGGGAAGAAAGGGAACTTCAAGTAGAAAGACAAGCAAGTTGTCACTCTTGTGAAGAAGCCCAAAGCTGGACCAAGCACTGAAACTGAGTGTTTACACTGCAAAGGAAATGGTCCTTTGAAGCGAAATACCCTGAATATTTGGTGGATAAGAAGGATGGCAAAGTGAACAAGGTATATTTGATATACAGATTATTGATGTGTGCATTACTAGTGTTTATAGTAGCCCCGAGTATTTGATACTTGTTAGGTTGCTAAGATTAGTAACTCAAAGCAGGAGTTCTGAGAATAAGCAGAGACTAGTTGAAGGGAAGTGACGATGAGTGTTGGAAGTAGTTCCAAGATTGATATGATCATCATCGCACACTCCTATACTTTCGGGATTAGTGTTAAACCTAAATAAATGTTATTTGGTGTTTGCGTTGAGCATGAATATGATTTGATCATGTTTATTGCAAAGCGGTTATTCATTTAAAGTCAAAGAATAATTGTTGTTACATTTAAATGAATAAAACCTTCAATGGTTATACACCCAATGAAAATAGTTTGTTGGATCTCGATCGTAGTGATACACATATTCATAATATTGATGCCAAAAGATGCAAAGTTAATAATGATAGTGCAACTTATTTGTGGTACTTGCCGTTTAGAGTCATATTGGTGTAAGCGCATGAAGAAACTCCATCTTGATGGACTTTTGGAATCACTTGATTATGAATCACTTGATGCTTGCGAACCATGCCTTATGGGCAAGATGACTAAAACTCGTTCTCGGAACAATGGAGCGAGCAAATGACTTATTGGAAATAATACATCTTGATGTATGCGGTCCGATGAGTGTTAAAGCTCACGGCAAGTATCGTTATTTTCGACCTTCACAAGATGATTTGAGCAGATATGGGTATATCTACTTGATGAAACACAAGTCTGAAACATTTGAAAAGTTCAAATAATTTCAGAGTGAAGTGGAGAATCATCGTAATAAGAAAATAAAGTTTCTACGATCTGATCGTGGAGGAGAATATTTGAGTTCTGAGTTTGGTCTTCATATAAAACAATGTGGAATAGTTTCACAGCTCACGCCACATGGAACACCATAACGTAATGGTGTGTCCGAGCGTCATAACCGTACTTTATTTTGATATGGTGCGATCTATGATGTCTCTTACCGATTTACCAATATCGTTTTGGGGTTATGCATTAGAGACAGCTGCATTCACGTTTAATAGGGCACCATCTAAATCCGTTGAGATGACACCGTATGAACTATGGTTTAGCGATAAACCTAAGCTGTCGTTTCTTAAAGTTTGGAGTTGTGATGCTTATGTGAAAAGGTTTCACGATAAGCTCGAACCCAAATCGGAAAATCGTCTTCATAGAATACCCAAAGGAAACTGTTGGGTACACCTTCTATCACAGATCCAAAGGCAAAACATTCGTTGCTAAGATGGATCCTTTCTAGAGAAGAAGTTTCTCTCGAAAGAAGTGAGTGGGAGGAAAGTAGAACTTGATGAGGTAATTGTACCTTCTCCTTATTGGAAAGTAGTTCATCACAGAAATCAGTTCGATGATTCCTACACCAATTAGTGAGGAAGTTAATGATGATGATCATGAAACTTCAGATCAAGTTGCTACCAAACCTCGTAGGTCTTCGAGAATAAGATCCGCACCGAGTGAATGCGGTAATCCTATTCGGAAATCATGTTACTAGACCATGATGAACCTACAAACTATGAGGAAGCGATGATGAGCCCAGATTCATGAAATGGCTTGAGGCCATGAAATCTGAGATGGGATCCATGTATGAGAACAAAGTATGGACTTTGATGGAGTTGCCCGATGATCGGCAAGCCATGTTATATAAATGGATCTTCAAGAGGAAGGCGGATGCTGATAGTAGTGTTACTATCTACAAAGCTCGACTTATGCAAAAAGGTTTTCGACAAGTTCAAGGTGTTGACTACAATGAGATTTTCTCAAGCTGTAGCGATTCTTAAAGTCTGTCGAATCATGTTAGCAATTGCCACATTTTATGAAATCGGCAAATGGATGTCAAAACTACATTCTTTAATGGATTTATTAAAGAAGAGTTGTATATGATGCAACCGAAGTTTTTGTCAATCCTAAAGGAGCTAACAAAATGTGCAAGCTCAGCGATCCATCTATGGACTGGTGCAAGCATCTCGGAGTTGGATATACGCTTTGATAAGTTGATCAAAGCATATAGTTTTATGAGACTTTTGGTGAAGCTGTATTTACAAGAAAGTGAGTGGGAGCACTACTGACATTTCGATAAGTATATGTGAATGACATATTGTTGATCGGAAATAATGTAGAATTATTCGCAAAGCATAAAGGAGTGTTTGAAAGGAGTTTTTAAAGAAAGACCTCGGTGAAGCTGCTTACATATTGAGCATCAAGATCTATAGAGATAGATCAAGGCGGCTTGATAAGTTTTTCAATGAATACATACCTTGACAAGATTTTGAAGTAGTTCAAAATGGAACAGTCAAAGAAAGAGTTCTTGCACGTGTTACAAGGTGTGAGATTGAGTAAGACTCAAAACCCGACCACGGCGAGAAGATAGAAAGAGAATGAAAGTCATTCCTATGCATCAGCCATAGGTTCTATAAAGTATGTCATCTTGTGTACGGATCTATTGCATACCCTACCACTAAGATTGGCAAGGGAGTGCAATAGTGATCTAGGAGTAGATCAATGGACAGCGGTCAAAATTATCCTTAGTAGAATAAGGATATGTTTCTCGATTATGGAAGTGAAAAAGGTTAAATGCGTAAAGAGTTACGTCGATGCAAGTTTTAACACTAATCTAGATGACTCTGAGTCTCAATCTGGATACATATTGAAAGTGGGAGCAATTAGCTAGAGTAGCTCCGTGCGAGCATTGTAGACATAGAAATTTGCAAAATACTTACGGCTCTGAATGTGACGGACCGTTGACTAAAATTATCTCACAAGCAAAACATGATCACACCTTAGTACTCTTTGGGTGTTAATCACATAGCGATGTGAACTAGATTCTTGACTCTAGTAAACCCTTTGGGTGTTGGTCACATGTCGATGTGAACTATGGGTGTTAACCACATATAGATGTGAACTATTGATGTTAAATCACATGGCGATGTGAACTAGATTATTGACTCTAGTGCAAGTGGGAGGCTGAAGGAAATATGCCCTAGAGGCAATAATAAAGTTATTATTTATTTCCTTATATCATGATAAATGTTTATTATTCATGCTAGAATTGTATTAACGGAAACATAATACATGTGTGAATACATAAACCTCTGAGTGTCACTAGTATGCCTCTACTTGACTAGCTCGTTAATCAAAGATGGTTATGTTTCCTAACCATGAACAAGGAGTTGTTATTTGATTAACGGGATCACATCATTGGTTGAATGATCGATTGACATGACCCATTCCATTAGCATAGCTTTTGATCGTATAGTTTGTTGCTAGTGCTTTTCTTCATGACTTATACATGTTCCTATGACTATGAGATTATGCAACTCCCGTTTGCCGAGGAACACTTTGGGTGCTACCAAGCGTCCTGGCGTAAGCTGGGTGATTATAAAGGTACATTACAGGTGTCTCGAAGGTACATGTTGGGTTGGCATATTTGAGATTAGGATTTGTCACTCCGATTGTCGGAGAGGTATCTCTGGGCCCTCTCGGTAATGCACATCACATAAGCCTTGCAAGCATTGCAACTAAATGTGTTAGTTGTGAGATGATGTATTACGGGCGAGAAAAGAGACTTGCGATGCGAGATTGAACTAGGTATTGGATACCGACGATCGAATCTCGGGCAAGTAACATACCGATGACAAAGGGAACAACGTATGTTGTTATGCGGATCGACCGATAAAGATCTTCGTAGAATATGTAGGAGCCAATATGGGCATCCAGGTCCGCTATTGGTTATTGACCGAGAGGTGTCTCGGTCATGTCTACATAGTTCTCGAACCCGTAGAATCCCACGCAACAACGTTCGATGGCGGTTATTATGAGTTTATATGATATTGATGTACGAAGGTTGTTGAGTCCGGATGAGATCACGGACATGACGAGGAGTCTCGAAATGGTCGAGACATAAAGATTGATATATTGGAAGCCTATGTTTGGACTCGGAATCACTCCGGGTGAAATTGGGAATTTTTAGGATGCAGGGGTTACGGAACCCCGAAGTCAATGGGCCATGATGGGCCTTAGTGGGAAAAGAGAAAGGGGCCATAGTGCTGGCGCACCTTCCCCTTCCCTAGTCCTATTGGGACTAGGAGAGAAGCGCCCCCTCTCTCTCTCTTCCCACTTGGGAAAACCTAGTTGGACTAGGATTGGGGGAATCCTACTCCTAGTAGGAGTAGGAAACCCCAGTCGCCTCCTCTCTCTGGCGGCCAGCCCCTCCCTTCCTCCTTTATATCTGAGGCAGGGGCACCCCATGACACACAAGTTGATCATTGAGATCGTTCCTTAGCAGTGTGCGGTGCCCCTTCCACCTAACTACACCTCGAATATACCGTTGCGGAGCTTAAGCGAAGCCTGCGCCGTGGAACATCATCATCGTCCCACGCCGTCGTCTTGTGAAACTCTCCCTCAACACTCGGCTGGATCGGAGTTCGAGGGCGTCATCGAGCTGAGCGTGTGCAGAACTTCGGAGGTGCCGTCGTTCGGTACTTGGATCGGTTGGATCGGGAAGAAATACGACTACTTCCTCTCGTTGCGTCAACGCTTCCGTTGCTGGTCTCTGAGTGCGTAGACAACACTCTCATCTCGTTGCTATGCATCACCATGATCTTGCGTGATCGTAGGAAAATTTTTGAAATTACTACGTTCCCCAACAGGTACATGACTCGAGGAGCCGGGAAGTCGACGACGACCTGCGTGCCCCCGTTCCCGCAACCCCTCATGTGCAATCTGAGGGATTGGGGCCGGTCACGCCCCATCTCCCGAGGAACGGGGCGGGAAGATGAAGACGACGACGCGGAGGCCGGCGCAGCCTCAGGAAGAACTCGCGGGGTTGGTCTCCAACATGGCCTTCCATCGGGAAAGGCATCATTGGTGGGGGCGAAGCCGCCGCGCCGCCCCGTCCTCCTCTTTCCCGAGCACTGCGGCCTCTGCCCCGGTCTCATCCACGGCCTCGCCCCCAATGAGGGAGTCCTGGATTAGGGGGTATCAGGACAGCCGGACTATATACGTCGTCCGAACTATTGAAGCGTGAAGATACAAGACTCAAGACTTCGACCCGTGTCCGGACGTGACTTTCCTTGGCGTGGAAGGCAAGCTTGGCGATTCGGACATTATATTTCCTTCTTTGTAACTGAATCCATGTAAACCCTAGCCCTCTCTAGTGTCTATATAAACCGGAGAGGTTGGTCCTTAGAAGGTCGATCACAATGACAATCATGCCATCATTGGCTAGCTTCTAGGGTTTAGCCTCTACAATCTCGTGGTAGATCTAGTCTTGTACTACCCAAATCATCAATATTAATCAAGCAGGAAGTAGGGTTTTACCTCCATCGAGAGGGCCCGAACCTGGGTAAACATCTATGTCCCTTGCTTCCTGTTACCATCAGCCTAGACGCACAGATCGGGACCCCCTACCGAGATCCGCGGTTTGACACCGACATTGGTGCTTTCATTGAGAGTTCCTACGTATGCGTTGCTAAAGGGCTCGATGGCTCCTCCGATCATAAATCAACAACACGATCCCGGGTGAGACCTTTCTCCCGGACAGACCTTCGTGTTGGCGGCCGCCCCTACGGGCCTTCGCAGCCATCTGGAAGCAGATCGACAGCTCGCCCCTGGCCACAGATCAGGTTTGGAAACCTGAACTACAGCGGACATTCGCGGAGACTTGATCTTTGTGATTCGGGCCTCTGCCGGGAGCGCCCGGACGATCCGGCGAGCACGGCTTAGACCTGCTGTCGGACAAAGCTCGAGGTATCACCCCGCGGTAGCCCGAACCTAAATCCGGAGCAGACAGCGCTGCCTAAGGACGGAGGGATGGACCCCGCCCCGCAGGTCGCGCACTCATCGGCGGTGGAGCCGAACACGGGCCTTACCTCTGTGGTGGCCTGTGAATCCGGACCCCCGGATCCGTATTCGGATGTTGGTTCCGGTCCACGCACTCCCGATCCAGTCGAGCCAGGTTGGGCTCCGGTAATGGAGTTCACTACTGCGGATATCTTCTAGCACTCGCCCTTCGATGACATGCTGGACTCATTAAAGTCTCTCTCTTTGTCAGGAGGCTCTTGGCCGAACTATGTCCAGCTCCAGTGGGAAGCAGCCGATGAAGGAATTCTTTGCCCACCCACCACCCACTTCATTGCCACAGTCGATAATTTAATTGGCGTACTGGACTTCAACTTGGAAGACATCAACGGAATAGACGACGATGCAGGAGAAGAACATGAAGCACCACTCACTGGGCGGTGGACAGCCGCCTATCCCTATGATACATATATGGCGGACACTTCAAAGGAAACCAATGGCGATGAGGCAGCGGAGGATAATCCCTCAGGGAGAAAAGCAAAGCATGGGCGTTGTCAGCGCCGCTCCAAGCCCCGCCACAGGAATACCGGCCCAGAAGACGAAAACAATCCGGATGGCGCCAAAGTTGAATATAACCCTAGTCGGCTTGCCTTTCAGAAGGCCGGACTGGCCACTGTGGGATACTTGGAGAGGGACAACTATACGCCCCCCTCCAAGGATGAGGCAAGCCTCGGCAACGACGAATTCGGTGTGCCTGAAGATCTAGTGGAACAAGCTCGCTTCGAGCGATGGCTCATGGCCATGACAAAGAGCCTGCAATGGAAGCAACAACAGCTTAAAGCTGACCAAGATTTGCTGGTGGACAGATGGTCCAAGGTCCTGGCCACCGAAAGATACGGACCCGACCGCCCCAACAAAGGGCACACAGGGCACAACTGGCCACCCCAACCTAAGTAGGAGAACCCAAGGCACATGCCCCGACGTCAACACACCACTACGGTCCAAAACAATACGAAGGACAGAAGAAGAAGCATCCTCAAGCCTCGGCGCAATGGTCATAAGCGTCAAGTCAGGAAAGTTGGTGCTAATTCCAGCGATTCCCAGTCCGGTCAGCGGACAAAGAACAACTCAGACCTATCCGGCCCGAGCCACACACTCGATCAACCATGTGAAATTCATGGTACTCCTAGAAGGACGGCAAAGCATACCAATAGAGAATGTCGGATCCTCAAAACAAAGCGGCTGGTCGCGTGCCAGAAGCAATGAAGGGAGGCGTCTAGTCAAGAGCCCCCCATAGCATAAAAGTACGGCCGATCGCCCCCGACCGCATTAACCACAGCAACTCAATTGCAGTACCTCTGGACATAGCAAACCGGGGGCTCCATAACACATAAAACCCCCGCAGGTGTGAAACCACAAACAACATCTCCTAAAAGATGCTAGGGGCAAAGGCCAAGTTTTTCTAGCCCATCACTTTCAACGGTTGCCATCGGTTCACCAAAAATGCTAAGCCAAAGAATAAATCTTCGACACCTTCCCACCATGCGGTAATTTACCGTATGCTGACGGGACGAACCACGTTGACTAGATTCCACGTGGTAAATCACTCAGGACAACACCATGTCATGCAATCACACCTATGGGCAAGGCGAACCCGCCCTCGGCGGAAATCATACACTGCGGAGTAGCGAGTGGCGCATGCCTATCAAAATTTTGATATGACAGCCAACTATCCGGACACCAAGCGAGGAGTCCGCTACCCAGCGGTATAGCGGCTGGGTTTACGAGGTCGATCAGGAGCCCTCGGACCAACCACAAGAGGACTCGGCTACCTCCGAGTATTAGCCTTACAAACTAACTTTGCCTTGAACAGGATTGGTGGCGTGGAATCGGCCGGGACACACAAGGCCCCCTAAAGAAGGCAGTCGGATTCACTCTTGATCCCTCACAACACCCTCGAGTCCGGCCATCACGAGTTCCGCCAAAAACACCTCTTTTAAGTAATCATACATCGTACTCATATGCATAGACATATATCATCTTACTACAATCATGAGACTTAAATAACACTTACCGGCCGTCGCTTTTCGCCGACACCTCGTGTTATGCCCATCGGCATGCAGGGAGCGGGGTACCCAGACTTGCACTGCTGACTGCTGGCGTAGCTCAAGGGTGACCCAGCACGGCCCATCTTCATCAGCACAAGCTCAAGACCCTTGCGTGGGGCCGAGCCTCGCGGGGCGGACGACAGGAAGCCTCCTCAGGCACGGCCTCGTCAGGCTGAGGGTACCTCACGAGGTGCCCATGACGCAAGCCATGACGACCAAGGGCGCCAGGCGGAAGCCAGCGCGGTGTCCTCGTTCCTCTTTGGTGCAAAGGGGCAAGCGCGGCGAGAGCATCAAGCAAAGGCAGCCATTTGGTGCAACAAGACCAAGACCAACACAGCGGCAGGAAGGAGGTCATCGTGGAGCCCAAGCCGGCGTCATCGTCGAGCCTTTCATGGCGAGGACCAACTTTAGTCGAGGATAAGTGTACTAGATGTTAGCCTTCAAAATGGCCAACTGTTGGCGCCCTTCCGCTCAATATTTAGGAAGAGGCCGGGGCCTTTGCCTATAAATAGGACTAGCCTCCCACGAGGTAGAGAGATCGAAAAGTGGAGAACAGGGCTAGAGGTGGATCTTGAATCCGAGAGAGCGTCGAACTCCCCTAGCAGTTCATCGCACCGGCCAGAAACAGACCCTCATGAGGCTGTTCTTCCTTGTACTGTTCATCATCAGCCCCTGAGGCAATCCACCACATCACACACTGGAGTAGGGTATTACACCACAATGGTGGCCCGGACCAACATAAACATTGTGTCCCATGTGTTTCTCTTTGCGTAGTTTAGATCCTTGCGAGGTGACAAGGTGCAGGTAGGTAGGGGGTGAGATCTCCGCGTGCACCCCAGAGTTCGAACCTAAAGGGTCTGCCGGAACCGGAAATCCGACATTTGGCGCGCCCGGTAAAGTGCACGGAATCCGTCTTCCGCCGCCTTGTTCTTCACCGCCCATCGCATCCATATCGGGCCTTCGTCGGTCCTGCGCGGCGCCCGGAGCATCTCGCTACTCGCGTCGCCCGAGGCGGCTCCGTCGGCCCGCCCGCCGTTCCCGTCGCTTTCTTGTCAATGCCGCCACCGGCCCGGTGGGGAACGAGCAGCACGCGTCGTCCCAGCATCCATCCATGAGGCGAGACGGCCGTACCGCTACTCCTTCACTCGCTCCAGCTGGTTCTTCGTCTCGCGCGCTCCGCGTGCCCATGGAGGC
The DNA here is from genome assembly GCA_021605205.1 of Aegilops longissima. Classification (NCBI taxonomy): domain Eukaryota; kingdom Viridiplantae; phylum Streptophyta; class Magnoliopsida; order Poales; family Poaceae; genus Aegilops; species Aegilops longissima. The sequence continues at coordinate 169,932,705 of CM038681.1, read as the reverse complement.
CCGAGCCGCGCTCATCGTGGCAAACGAGCTCCTGCGCTACCGCCCTGTCGACGACGTCTACGAGGAGTGGCTCGACTGCGTCGCCGAGCTCGTCCGCGTCGCAGGGGGCTCCCCCGCGCCGTCCTTCTCACTGCACCGCGCCCCGCCTTGCGCAGGCGATGAAGCTCCGGGGGCGCCTCAGCCGCCTCCCCCTCAAGGAGGCGCCTTGGCCCCAAGGCGCGTGGCCCCAGGGCGGAACCCACTCCGCTCGGTGCCAGCGCAGCAAGAGCAGAGCTGTCAAGAGGTTCCTCGCCCCCAAGAAGCTGCCCGAGTGCTCCTTGCACCGGCCCATCACGACCGCGCTCCTGCTCTAGCACGCCAAGAACCCGCGCTGCTCCAAGCGGTAGCTTATGGGTTCCCGCAAGACCAGGCCCTTCATCACCAAAGGCCTCCCATGGCCACTGCAGGCTGTCGCGCCTTCACCACCGAGCTATGCAGCGTCGCGTGGCCCGGCAAGTTCAAGCCAGACCTGCCTCCTCGGTACGACGGCACGGCCGACCCTGCGGAGTTCCTCCAGCTTTACGAGCTGGGCATCGAGGCCGCCAACGGGGACGAGAAGGTCATTGCAAAATGGTTTCCCATGGTGCTCAAAGACGATGCCCGCACCTGGCTCATGAACCTCGCTCCTGGCACGATCTCCTCCTGGAACGAGATGTGCACCCGCTTCATCGCCAACTTCCAAGGCACCCGCGACCGGCCTCCTACCGTGAGCGACATGCGCCGCATCAAGCAGCAGCCGGGAGAAACCCTGCAGAAGTACATCCGGCGCTTCAACAGCATGCGCCTCAAGATTCCCAAGGTGACCGAGGAGGCCATCGTCTCAGCCTTCTCCGGCGGTGTGCGTGGCGTCAAGATGAGGAGGGCTGGCGATGCATGAAGACCTGTGCACATCCCTGGAGCTGTTCAACTTGGCGACCAAGTGTGCCAGGGCAGAGGAAGGACGCCTTTCCCTCCTCGAGCTGCCGTCTGCTGACCCAAAAATGAAGAAGCCCAAGGTCAAGGACGTGAAGCGCAAGGGGGCTGCCGTGCTCGCGGCAAAACCGGACACCAAGCGAGGCAGAGATCAGCCCGAGTCTTCCAATGGCAGCCGGCACTGTGTGTACCACGACCTCCACACCCACAACACCAACGAATGTCAAGAGCTCAGAGCCGTGCGAGAAGGGCGAATCGGTCGACACCCCGACCGCAATGATCGATCTTTCTGACGGAGGAGGAGGAAAAAGCATGACCTTTGGGAAGACCGCGGCCCTCACCAAGGGTGGCGTGACCGACCTCGCGAGGACCGCTGGCAGGATCAGCCTCGCGAGGGAGGTTGGAGGGACCCGCCTCGCGATTGAGGCTGGAGAGATCAGCCTCGCGAGGATCGCCCACAAGGCAACACAGGCCTCCCTCCACTGCCACCACAGCCAAGGAGAAATGAAGACCACCATCGGGGCCGAGGGGTTGGGGGCTTCGGGGAGCAGCGCGATCGCTTGCATCTGGGCGGAGCTCAAGCCCAGCCTCTCGGCGCATCTTCGAGCAGTTCGCCCGCGAAGTGAATGGAGTCCTCCCCAAGCTCGAAGCCACGCGCCCTCTCAGGTGGTCAGCGTGCGCCATCACGTTCAGCTCAGCGGATCAGCTCAAGTGCGCAGCCATAGCCGGAGTCCTCCCGATGTTTGCTCCCCAATCATCAGCAACGTGCAAGTCACCAGGACCCTCATCGATGGCGGAGCAGGGCTCAATGTCCTGTCCGTAGAGACATTCAACAATCTCCAAGTGCCTTACAATCAGCTTCAGCCAACCAAGCCTTTCTCCGGGGTCACCGATGGCTCCATAGTGCCGATTGGGCAGGTCCGCCTCCCTGTCACCTTCGGGGCGCGCGACAACTACCGCACCGAGCTCATCGATTTCGACATCGCCCACATTCGCCTGCCATACAATGCCTTCCTCGGGTACCTAGCTCTGGCCAAATTCATGGCCGTGACCCATCACGGCTACAATGTCCTCAAGATGCCAGGAAGTGGTGGAGTCATCACGGTGCCTTGTGAAGAGAGAGATGCAGTGTGTTCCCTGGAGCATGCTTTTCAAGCCGCATCACTTGAAGACCCAGATCACAGGAGCGGGAGGCTCCCCGAAGCTCCTCCCAAGAAGAAGAAGACATCGCCTGGCCCGACCCCTCGGGAGGCAGGCCCTCAGAGTCGCGCTGTTAGGGGCACCTCCTTCTGTCGCATAGGAAGGCGTGCCCGACGCCCTCCTCGAGCAAGGCTCGGGGGCTCTCTCCTGGAGGGCCACCGACTTCGCTAAGATCACGAGGGAGGCGCTCGGGCACCACTTGGAGGCGTGTTTCAAAGCACGTTTCCCTTAGAAAGGAGCAAGGCAAGGATGGACAAACCCTCAGGAGTTCGTCAGCTAGATCATTCAGGAGCTGCAGGAGTCAAGAGCCATGAGTGGCAGCCGCCGCTTACCCGCCATAGCTCCCCATCCAGGCGAAGATGGTGGGCTGCGGCGTCTGCATCGACATACCGGGCTCAGCCGAGCCGCCTCTCGAGGCGCCTCGGCCCTCGCGTGGGGCGTTGTGAAGGTCCACCCACAGCTACAATCGCATGCCTTACGGTTTCTTTGAGCAGCTGCCATGCAGGCGCCTCATGAGGAGCATCACGGAGGCTCAAGAGGCCAGGCGTTCAGCGGTCTGGTGGAGATGGAGGCAGTCGCGAGGAGCCACCAGCGCCTCCGGGCCTCCGAGCTCCTAGGCACAGGGGCTCGTGAAGATCGCTTCCGTGGCGCCTGACGTCCGCTACTTCAGCATTCGCCGTCTTCAATGTTACAGTGTGTGCCGGTTTGGGTTCGGCGGACCCTTGAGGTTCAAACTCTAGGGTGCACGCAGAGATCCAACCTTCCGCCGTCTCGTACCTCGCCGAATCGCAGGAACCTAAACTACTAAGAAGAACAGCATTAGAGACACGAGATTTATACTAGTTCGGGCCACCGTTGTGGTGCAATACCCTACTCTAGTTTGTGGTGTGGTGGATTGCCTCTGGGGCTGATGAAGAACGGTACAGGGAAGAACAGCCTCGCGAGGGCCAGTTCTTGGTGGGTGTTATGAACTGCTAAGTGGTATCCCGTCGCTCTAGCTTGAGAATCGGGTCTCTCTCTCTCTCTGGATTCCAAGTACCGGATCTGCCTCTATCCGGTCGTTCCTCTATCCGCCCATCATCCTTCTACTATGGTGGCTAGCCCTACTTATATAGACGAAGGCCCTGGGCCTCTTCCCAAATATTGAGCGGGAAGGGCACCAACAATTGGCCATTTTGAAGGGGAACAGCGGGTACACTTATCTGACTAAAGTTGGTCCTCGCTTTGCCAAAGGCTCTGGTGATGGCCTTTGCTTGGGCTCCACGATGGCTGCATTCCAGCCGTTGGGGCTGGTCTTGGTCTTGTTGCACGAAGCAGATGCCTTTGCTTGATGCTCTCGCTGCGCTTGCTGCCTTTGCACCAAAGAGGAAAGGAGGACCTGCAGGCTGGCGCCTAGTGCGTCATGGCTTGCGTCGAGGGCACCTCGCGAGTACCCTGCCTTGAACTCTCCGCCTCCTCGTGAGCCAGCCTGCCGAGGCCGTGCACGAGAAGCTCTGGTCGTCCGCCCCAATCTGGCCCCTGCGAGGTCTTGAGTTTGTGTTGATGAAGATGGGCTGTCTTGGGCCTCCTTTGAGCCCACGCCCAGGCAGCGCGGGAAAACAAGTCTGGGGCCTCCTCCCCACGCCTTAGTAACCGACCGGATTCGGCAGGTCCTTCCATGCGAGTTGGGCATGATGGTGGTGATCGTGGAGGCCGACGGTTAGCCTCCGCCCGGCTATAAATCTGGAACAGCGTCGCCCTTCCGGTCTATCCTTCTGCTTCTCCTCTTCCTCGTCTCGTCTGGCTGGCATGGCTCCGACCCGCTGGTTCTCCAGGGAAGAAGAGGGAAAGGCTCCTCAAGAGGATCCTGCCCCCCCCATAAAGCGGCTTGCTCTCTGGTGTCGAGGCGGGGAGGCCTTGTGAGCGCCCTGCAGTGCGTCGGCCGCCACCGGGTTTCCTCTTCCTTGTGTCATAAATTGGTGGCCTGAAGGAGGTGGCCGGGCGCCCAGCGGCGCTGCCCAGCAGCCGGCCGGGTCACGAAGGTGTCGTCTTCCCCACAGGGTCCACGCCGAGGCTCTGCCGGAGCTCGTGCTTAGCGTCGCCGCGCCTCCTAAGTCTTGGATTCGCCTTCCTTCTTTCTTCGCCTCCGTTGTCCGTGAGGAGCCCACAGGACTTTGGCTGCAGCCGCCCGGCTCGGCACCCTCATGACAAGGCGAGAGGTCGCGATGGTTGCCCAGGCGAGGTCTTCATGACTCGAGGCTGGGGCAGTCGCCTGGTCTGCGGGGACGAGGGGCCCTCACGATCCACACAGGTCGATGGCGCTTGGTGATGTCCTTCAAGCTCTTGACGGAGGGTGTCATCATTGGAGTCTGCTTGGCGGGAGAGGTGGTGGGAGTCTGCTTGTGGTGAGACAGAGGCCAACCGCCCGCTCCCTTGGCAGCTCCTCAGGCGACGAAGGCGCCGGAGGATCCGTTTTCACATCCCTAGTTCTGGTATGACCTAGACTAGCTAGTCATTTGTGCATCATGTTTAAATTCCATTTAAATTGAAATGAGGATTTGTGAAACCCTCAGAATCATTTTTGGAAATTGACCCAAGTAAAAATTGCTCCAAAAAGGTCCAAGAAAATGCTCATGTTGCCCTCTGAAAATATTGGACAGAGATAAAAATCAAACCAATATTTTTGGGAGCTCATAAGTATTTATTTTGGGCATTTGGAATTAATGCATAATTATTTGCATTGGATATATAAATGTTATATATATATTATATGTCCAAAAATTATGCTAGTTGATGAGGAGCTCTGGAATAATACCACTAGCCCCTACAAAAATTGGCATAAGAAAATAAAATGGTTTAGTATTTTTATTAAACCAAACAAATGTCAGAAAAATAGAAAAGAAAACAAAAAGGGGGAAACCCTTACCTGGACTTACTTGGGCCACTCGCTGGCCTGGCTCTGTCTTGGCCCAGCCGGCCCAGCCAGCGCCTTGATCGTCCCCCTCCTCGCGCCCGGTGGCAGGCAGGCGTGGTGCGCCCGCCGCGCCCTTGCAAGCATGCGCGCCCAGCAGCTGCTGCCTGCCCTCTCCCTCTTAAATCTGGCCTCGCATGGCGCCCAGCGCCGCCCGCATCTCTCACTCTCTCTCGCTCTCCCTCCTCCCTAGACCTCTCCCTCTCCCAGCGCCCGAAGCCTTGCCGCGCCGCAGCTCACGCCCGCCGCGCTCCCGCCGTCCCTCGCCCCTCCAGCGTGCCCGAGCTCCGCGCCACCTTCCTCGTCCTCTCCGCCAAGCCGTGCCTCGCCGGACGCCCCGTGGAGCCGTCGCCGTGGCCATCTTCGCCTCCGACCGCTGTGGATCCCCATCGCTGCCCCGCCGTCTCCAGTGCGTCCCCGAGCTCGCCGTCAAGCCGTCGAGTCCGCTGTGAGCTCCGCCATCGTTTCCCCCTCTCCGTTTAGCTGCCCGCACGCCGTAGCCCTCCTCCCCACCACGGCCGAAGCCTCTCGCCGCCGTCCATGTCACCGTCGTCGTCTCGGCCGCCTCCGCCCAAACCGAGCACCCCAACGTGCTCCTGGTGCCACGAGGGTGCCGCAGAGCCCCTCGGGTGGCCTCCCCGTGCCCCGCAGCCCGATTCCGCTTGAAGCCGAACTCCGGCACGCCCCGAGCTTCGCTCCAGCGAGCTCCAGTCGCCCTGCCTCTCCCATTTGCTCCAATCGGTGCGGACGAGCGCGGGCTACGTCCATGTGTTCTCCGCGGTCCTTTTAGTCGCCGGAACAACGATCCCGAGCCCCTCCGCTGTGTTCGGCCTCGCCGGCGGCTAAACGCCGGTGGGGTTGACCGGGTCTAACCCCCCAGTTGACCTGGGGTTTGACTACCCACGGTCAATGACAGGTGGGACCCGGCCCTGCTAATGTTTCTGTTAGGATTAGTTTAATATCTAATTAACTCTGTTAACTAACTATGCCAATGACATGTGGGACCCGGACGTCAGGTTTGACCCCAGTCAGCCGCAGTTGACTTGCTGACGTCATGCTTACTCAATGCTGACGCAGTAATACAATTTTCTGGATTTATTCTTATTCAGGAATTTCCAGAAAATGTTCAAAACTTCAAAAATTCATATAAATTCAACCGTAGCTCAGATTGAAATAATTTATATATGAAAAATTATCAGAAAAATGCGATCTATCCATTGGTAACAGTTTCATGCATGAAAAACCAACTTATACCTGCTGTATAAGTGAAACACTATAATGGCATATATAAGAGCTTAACTTGGAGTTGCATTTGAATTCTTGGTTCAAATGGACCTCTTCCAAACTGAATGCTAGTTGCATTAGCTCAAACAACATCACATCTACATGCCATGTTCATGCATCATATTGTTGCATATGATTGTGTATTGATTGCGGCACCGTTCCTTCTCGATAGGTCACTGCTCCGGAGGCGTTCAGCACATGCGTGAAGCATGCCCCCTTGTTGATTTACCGGGCAAGCAAACCCCATGTTCATTCGATACAATCCTACTCTCTTGCTCCTGCTCTCAGTTATTGCATTAGGACAACACCGATTTATACGCTACTTTGTGCTGCGGTAGTTGAACCCATTCCTCTGCATGACCTGTCATTGCCACAGTAAATAGTTGAAACCCACTAGCATGTGTAGGAGTTGATTGAGCCATGTTGTGTTCCTACCATGCTATGCCTGCTATTGCTTAGAGTTGTGTCAGGTCTGATTCATTGGGAATGAATTGGAGTGTTACGATATGTTCGATCTTTGAGAGTGAAGTGTGTGAACACGATTTGGTAAAGGTAGCGGTGAGAGGCCATGTAGGAGTACATGGTGGGTTGTCTCACTGGGACCGTCCTTAAGCACTGAGTTCTGTGTATGTTGTCCAATGACTAGCTACTACCACACATTGGAATGCTTAAGTTGAAGGAAATATGCCCTAGAGGCAATTATAAAGTTATTATTTATTTCCTTATTTCATGATAAATGTTTATTATTCATGCTAGAATTGTATTAACCGGAAACATAATACATGTGTGAATACATAGACAAATAGTATGTCACTAGTATGCCTCTACTTGACTAGCTTGTTAATCAAAGATGGTTATGTTTCCTAACCATGAACAAGGAGTTGTTATTTGATTAACAAGGTCACATCATTAGTTGAATGATCTGATTGACATGACCCATTCCGTTAGCTTAACACTTGATCGTTTAGTATGTTAATGCTTTCTTCATGACCCATACATGTTCCTATAACTATGAGATTATGCAACTCCGTTTACGGAGGAACACTTTGGGTACTACCAAGCGTCTAGCGTAACTGGGTGATTATAAAGGAGTACTACAGGTGTCTCCAAAGGTACTTGTTGGGTTGGCGTATTTGAGATTAGGTTTTGTCACTCCGATTGTGGAGAGGTATCTCTAGGCCTTCTCGGTAATACACATCACTTAAGCCTTGCAAGCATTACAACTAATGAGTTAGTTGTGAGATGATGTATTACGGAGCGAGTAAAGAGACTTGCGGTAGCGAGATTGAACTAGGTATTGGATACCGACGATCGAATCTCGGGCAAGTAACATACCGATGACAAAGGGAACAAAGTATGTTGTTATGCGGTTTGACCGATAAAGATCTTCGTAGAATATGTAGGACCAATATGGGCATCCAGGTTCCGCTATTGGTTATTGACCAAGAATAGTTCTAGGTCATGTCTACATAGTTCTCGAACCCGTAGGGTCCGCTTGCAACAAGGTTTCGATGGCGGTTATGTTATGAGTTTATGAGTTTTGATGTACCGAAGGAGTTGAGTCCCGGATGAGATCGGGGACATGACGAGGAGTCTCGAAATGGTCGAGGCGTAAAGATCGATATATTGGACGACTATATTCGGAGTTGGAAGGTTCGAATGATTGGTATTTTGAGATCTGGGAGAGTTACAGGAATTCGCGGGAGAAGTATTGGGCCTTATTGGGCCTGCAGAAAAGAGAGGGCTGCCTAGGGCAGGCGCGTGCCCCAAGGCCTAGTCGGGTGGACTAGGGGAGGGCCGCACCTTCTTCTCTTCCCTTCCTTCTCTCCTACTCCTACTAGGAAAGGAGAGTCCTACTCCCGGTGGGAGTAGGACTCCCCCATAATCGCCTCCTCCCTTTGGCGGCCACTTCCTCCTTGCTCCTTTATATCTGGGGCAGGGGCACCCCATGACACACAAGTTGATCTCGGATCTTTCCTTAGCCGTGTGCGGTGCCCCTTCCACCATATTCCACTTGGTCATATCGTCGCGGAGCTTAAGTGAAGCCCTGCGCGGAGAAGTCATATCGTCGCGGAGCTTAGGCGAAGCCCTGCGTCGGTGGAGCATCAACATCGTCCTGCGCCGTCGTCTTGTGGAACTCATCCCGACACTTTGCTGGATCGAGTCGGGGATCGTCATCGAGCTGAGCGTGTGCAGAACTCGGAGGTGCCGTCGTTCGGTGCTTGGATCGGTCGGATCGTGAAGGCGTCGACTACATCAACAGCGTTGTTATAATGCTTCGCTTTCGGTCTCACAGTGCGTGGGCGGATACTCTCCCTCTCGTTGCTATGCCATCACCATGGTCTTGCGTGATCGTAGGAAATTTTTGAAATTACTCGTTCCCCAACAGTGGCATCCGAGCCTGGTTTTATCGTTGATGTCATGTGCGAGTAGAACACAAGTGAGTTGTGGGCGATACAAGTCATACTGCCTACCAGCATGTCATACTTTGGTTCAGCGGTATTGTGAGATGAAGCGGCCGGACCGACATTACAGCGTGCGCTTACGCGAGACTGGTTTCACCGCTCCGAGCACTCGTTGCTTAAAGGTGACCGGCGGGTGTCTGTCTCTCTCACTTTAGTTGAACCGAGTATGACTCGCCCGGTCCTTGAGAAGGTTAAAAGCGAGTCTATTTGACAAACTATCGTTGTGGTTTTGATGCGTAGGTAAACGGTTCTTGCTCAGCCCGTAGTAGCCACGTAAAACTTGCAACAACAAAGTAGAGGGCGTCTAACTTGTTTTGCAGGGCATGTTGTGATGTGATATGGTCAAGGCGTGATGCTATATTTTATTGTATGAGATGATCATGTTTTGTAACGAGTTATCGGCATGGCTGGCGAGGAGCCATATGGTTGTCGCTTTATTGTATGAAATGCAAGCGCCATGTAATTGCTTTACTTTATCACTAAGCGATAGCGATAGTCGTAGAAGCAATAGTTGGCGAGGCGACAACGATGCTACGATGGAGATCAAGGTGTCGGCGCCGGTGGCGATGGTGATCATGGCGGTGCTTGGCGATGGAATCACAAGCACAAGATGATGATGACCATATCATATCACTTATATTGATTGCATGTGATGTTTATCCTTTATGCATCTTATCTTGCTTTGATTGGCGGTAGCATTATAAGATGATCTCTCACTAAAATTATCAAAGTGTTCTCCACGAGTATGCACCGTTGCGAAAGTTCTTCGTCTTTGAGACACCACGTGATGATCGGGTGTGATAGGCTCTCGTTCAAATACAGCGGGTGCAAAACAGTTTGCGCCGCGGAATACTCAGGTTAAACTTGCGAGCCTAGCATATAACAGATATGGCCTCGGAACACGGAGACCGAAAGGTCGAGCGTGAATCATATAGTAGATATGATCAACATAGTGATGTTCACCATTGAAACTACTCCATCTCACGTGATGATGGGACATGGTTTAGTTGATTTGGATCACGTAATCACTTAGATGACTAGAGATGTCTATCTAAGTGGGAGTTCTTAAGTAATATGATTAATTGAACTTTAATTTATCATGAACTTAGTCTGGTAGTATTTTGCAAATTATGTTGTAGATCAATAGCTCGCGTTGTTGCTTCCTATGTTTTTATATGTGTTCCTAGAAAATTGTATTGAAAAATGTTAGTAGCAATGATGCGGATTGGATCCGTGATCGAGGTTTATCCTCATTGCTGCTTGAAGAATTATGTCCTTAATGCACGCTAGGTGCAGACCTATTGCGAGGAGCGGATCACGGCGTTATGAGCGTTTGGCTAGCTCAATATGAGCGATCTGAGGCGTTATGAGCGTTTGGCTAGCTCAATATGATGACTACTTGATAGTTTAGTGCACCATGCTTAGCGGCTTAGAATCGGGACTTCAAAGGCGTTTTGAGCGTCATGGACCATATGAGATGTTCAGGGATTGAAGTTAATATTTCAAGCAAATACCGAGTTGAGAGATATGAAGTCTCCAACAAGTTCTATAGCTAAAGATGGAGGAGAATCGCTCAACTAGTGAGCATGTGCTCAGATTATGCGAGTACTTCAATCGCTTGAATCAAGTGGGAGTTAATCTTCGAGATAAGATAGTGATTGACAGAATTCTCTAGTCACCATCACTAAGTTAGTAGAACTTCGTGATGAACTATAGTATGCAAGGGATGGCGACAAAGATTCCCGAGCTCTTCGTGATGTTGAAAATCGGCGAAGGTAGAAATCAAGAAAAGAGCATCAAGTGTTGATGATTGACAAGACCACTAGTTTCAAGAAAGGGCAAAGGGAAGAAGGGAACTTCAAGAAGAGCGGCAAGCAAGTTGCTGCTCGGTGAAGAAGCCCAAGTCTGGACCTAAGCACGAGACTAAGTGCTTTTGCTGCAATGGAACTGGTCACTAGAAGCGGAACTACCCCAAGTATTTGGCGGATAAGAAGGATGGCAAAGTGAACAAGGTATATTTGATATACAGATTATTGATGTGTATTTTACTAGTGTTTATAGCAACCCCTCGGTATTTGATACTGGTTCAGTTGCTAAGAGTAGTAACTTGAAGCAGGAGTTGCAGAATAAGCGAAACTAGTTGAAGGGAAGTGACGATGAGTGTTGGAAGTAGTTCCAAGATTGATATGATCATCATCGCACACTCCCTATACTTTCGGGATTAGTGTTAAACCTAAATAAATGTTATTTGGTGTTTGCGTTGAGCATGAATATGATTTGATCATGTTTATTGCAAAGCGGTTATTCATTTAAAGTCAAAGAATAATTGTTGTTCTGTTTACATGAATAAAACCTTCAATGGTCATACACCCAATGAAAATAGTTTTCAAAGCGGTTATTCATTTAAAGTCAAAGAATAATTGTTGTTCTGTTTAAATGAATAAAACCTTCGATGGTCATACACCCAATGAAAATAGTTTATTGGATCTCGATCGTAGTGATACGCATATTCATAATATTGATGCCAAAAGATGCAAAGTTAATAATGATAGTGCAACTTATTTGTGGCCTTGCTGTTTGGAGTCATATCGGTATAAAGCGCATGAAGAAACTCCATAAGGATGGATTTTGGAATCACTTGGTTATGAATCATTTGATGCTTGCGAACCGTGCTTTTTGGGCAAGATGACTAAAACTCCGTTCTCGGAACAATGGAACAAACTCTTGACTTATTGGAAATAATACATACCGATGTATGCGATTCAATGAGTATTGATGCTCGTGGCAAGTATCATTATTTTCGACTTTCACAGATGATTTGAGCAGATATGGGTATATCTTCTTGATGAAACATAAGTCTGAAATAGTTGAAAAGTTCAAAGAATTTCAGAGTGAAGTGGAAAATCATCGTAACAAGAAAATAAAGTTTCTGCGATCTGATCGTGGAGATGAATATTTGAGTTCTGAGTTTGGTCTTCAATTAAAACAATGTGGAATAGTTTCACAGCTCACGCCACTGGAACACCACAGCGTTATGGTGTGTCGAGCGTCGTAACCGTACTTTATTTTGATATGGTGCGATCAATGATGTCTCTTACCGATTTACCAATATCGTTTTGGGGTTATGCATTAGAGACAGCTGCATTCACGTTTAATAGGGCACCATCTAAATCCGTTGAGGCGACACCATATGAACTATGGTTTAACGATAAACCTAAGCTGTCGTTTCTTAAAGTTTGGAGTTGTGATGCTTATGTGAAAAAGTTTTCAACTGATAAGCTCGAACCCAAATCGGAGAATGCGTCTTCATAGAATACCCAAAAGAAACTGTTGGGTACACCTTCTATCACAGATCTAAAGGCAAAACATTCGTTGCTAAAATGGATCCTTTCTAGAAGGAGTTTCTCTCGAAAGAAGTGAGTGGGAGGAAAGTAGAACTTGATGAGGTAATTGTACCTTCTCCCTTATTGGAAAGTAGTTCATCACGAAATCAGTTCGGTGATTCCTACACCAATTAGTGAGAAAGTTAATGATGATGATCATGAAACTTCAGATCAAGTTGCTACCAAACCTCGTAGGTCTTCGAGCAAAATCCGCACCGAGTGATACGGTAATCATGTTCGGAAGTCATGTTACTAGACCATGATGAACCTACGAACTATGAGAAGCGATGATGAGCCCAGATTCAGCGAAATGGCTTGAGGCCATGAAATCTGAGATAGGATCCATGTATGAGAACAAAGTATGGACTTTGATTGACTTGCTCTATGATCAGCAAGCCATGTTAAATAAATGGATCTTCAAGAGGAAGATGGACAGCGATAGTAGTGTTACTATCTACAAAGCTCGACTTGTTGCAAAAGGTTTTCGACAAGTTCAAGGTGTTGAATACGATGAAATTTTCTCACTCATGCGATGCTTAAGTCTATCCGAATCATGTTAGCAATTGCCACATTTTATGAAATCTGGCAAATGGATGTCAAAACTGCATTCCTTAATGGATTTATTAAAGAAGAGTTGTATATGATGCAACAGAAGGTTTTGTCAATCCTAAAGATGCTAACAAAATGTGCAAGCTCAGCGATCCATCTATGGACTGGTGCAAGCATCTCGGAGTTGGAATATATGCTTGATGATTTGATCAAAGCATATGGTTTTATCTGAACTTTTGGAGAAGCCTGTATTTACAAGAAAGTGAGTGGGAGCACTATAGCATTTCGATAAGTATATGTGAATGACATATTGTTGATCGGAAATAATGTAGAATTATTCTGCAAAGCATAAAGGAGTGTTTGAAAGGAGTTTTTTCAAAGAAAGACCTCGGTGAAGCTGCTTACATATTGAGCATCAAGATCTATAGAGATAGATCAAGACGCTTGATAAGTTTTTCAATGAATACATACCTTGACAAGATTTTGAAGTAGTTCAAAATGGAACAGTCAAAGAAAAGTTCTTGCCTGTGTTACAAAGGTGTGAAATTGAGTAAGACTCAAATCCCGACCACGGCAGAAAATAGAAAAGAGAATGAAAGTCATTTCCTATGCCTCAGTCATAGGTTCTATAAAGTATGCTATGCTATGTACCAGACCTATTGTATACCTTGCTCTGAATTTGGCAAGGGAGTACAATAGTGATCTAGGAGTAGATCCTTTGGACATTGGTCAAGAACATCCTTAGTGAGGACTAAGGAAATATTTCTCGATTATGGAGGTGATAAAAGAGCCCGTCGTAAAGAGTTACATCGATGCAAGCTTTTTACACTAATCCAGATGACTCTAAGTCTCTATCTGGATACATATTGAAAGTGGGAGCAATTAGCTAGGGTAGCTCCGTGCAGAGCATTGTAGACATAGAGTATTTGCAAAATACATACGGCTCTCGAATGTAGCAGACCGTTGACTAAGCTTCTCTCACGAAGCAAAACATGATCATCCTTAGTACTCTTTGGGTGTTAATCACATAGCGATGTGAACTAGATTATTGACTCTAGTAAACCCTTTGGGTGTTGGTCACATGACGATGTGAACTATGGGTGTTAATCACATACAGATGTGAATATTAGTGTTGAATCACATGATGATGTGAACTAGATTATTGACTCTAGTGCAAGTGGGAGGCTGAAGGAAATATGCCCTAGAGGCAATAATAAAGTTATTATTTATTTCCTTATTTCATGATAAATGTTTATTATTCATGCTAGAATTGTATTAACGGAAACATAATACATGTGTGAATACATAGACAAGCAGTATGTCACTAGTATGCCTCTACTTGACTAGCTTGTTAATCAAAGATGGTTATGTTTCCTAACCATGAACAAGGAGTTGTTATTTGATTAACAAGGTCACATCATTAGTTGAATGATCTGATTGACATGACCCATTCCGTTAGCTTAACACTTGATCGTTTAGTATGTTAATGCTTTCTTCATGACCCATACATGTTCCTATAACTATGAGATTATGCAACTCCGTTTACGGAGGAACACTTTGGGTACTACCAAGCGTCTAGCGTAATGCTGGGTGATTATAAAGGAGTACTACAGGTGTCTCCAAAGGTACTTGTTGGGTTGGCGTATTTGAGATTAGGTTTTGTCACTCCGATTGTGGAGAGGTATCTCTAGGCCTTCTCGGTAATACACATCACTTAAGCCTTGCAAGCATTACAACTAATGAGTTAGTTGTGAGATGATGTATTACGGAGCGAGTAAAGAGACTTGCGGTAGCGAGATTGAACTAGGTATTGGATACCGACGATCGAATCTCGGGCAAGTAACATACCGATGACAAAGGGAACAAAGTATGTTGTTATGCGGTTTGACCGATAAAGATCTTCGTAGGATATGTAGGAGCCAATATGGGCATCAGGTTCCGCTATTGGTTATTGACCAGAATAGTTCTAGGTCATGTCTACATAGTTCTCGAACCCGTAGAGTCCATGCAACAAGGTTTCGATGGCGGTTATATTATGAGTTTATGAGTTTTGATGTACCGAAGGAGTTGAGTCCGGATGAGATCGGGGACATGACGAGAGTCTCGAAATGGTCGAGGCGTAAAGATCGATATATTGGACGACTATATTCGGAGTTGGAAAGGTTCGAATGATTCGGTATTTTTGAATGCGGAGAGTTACGGGAATTCGCGGGGAGAAGTATTGGGCCTTATTGGGCCTGCAGAAAGAGAGGGCTGCCTAGGGCAGGCGCGCGCCCAAGGCCTAGTCCGGGTGGACTGGGGAGGGCCGCACCCCTTCTTCTCTTCCCTTCCTTCTCTCCTACTCCTACTAGGAAAGGAGGAGTCCTACTCCCGGTGGGAGTAGGACTCCCCCCTGTCGCCTCCTCCCTTTGGCGGCCACTTCCTCCTTGCTCCTTTATATCACAGGGGCAGGGGCACCCCATGACACACAAGTTGATCTGGATCTTTCCTTAGCCGTGTCGGTGCCCCTTCCACCATATTCCACTTCGGTCATATCGTCGCGGAGCTTAAGCGAAGCTTCTGCGCCGGAGAAGTCATATCGTCGCGGAGCTTAAGCGAAGCCCTGCGTCGGTGGAGCATCAACATCGTCCTGCCCCGTCGTGCTTGTGGAACTCATCCCGACACTTTGCTGGATCGGTCCGGGGATCGTCATCGAGCTGAGCGTGTGCAGAACTTCGGAGGTGCCGTCGTTCGGTACTTGGATCGGTCGGATCGTGAAGGCGTCGACTACATCAACAGCGTTGTTATAATGCTTCGCTTTCGGTCTCACGAGTGCGTGGGCGGACCTCTCCCTCTCGTTGCTATGCCATCACCATGGTCTTGCGTGATCGTAGGAAATTTTTGAAATTACTACGTTCCCCAAACATAAGTGCCCTCTCGACTTATTAACCAACTTGATCTCGTCCGAGTCGCAACTAGTTTACGGTGTTTGTAGGTAGTGCTATTTTTCTACCAAGTGGCACCCGGCAGGTAAGGCTTAGGACAGACTAGGCACCGTGGCCTGGTGTACCAGTGGCACCGGATGGTGGGCTCGGGAACCGTGCACACATCGTTTGGGGCCATGGCGACACCCGGCCGGATCTCCTTGCGGATGGAACCGAATAGGCGATAAACACAGGCTAGAGTCTTGTGTGGTTAGTCGGTCGTGGCCGACACCCTCGCGGGCTTCCTCTTGAAGGTTGCCGAGGTACATAACGATGTACATGGTGATAAGTGGTGAGGCGTGTGTGAAGAAGTACACCCTGCGGGGTTATCATGATCTATTGAATAGTCGTGTCCTCGGTTATGGACTTCTTGGATGCTTCGTGGTACATAGACAACTTGAAGTGGATACTCTAAAATGCTCAAGACAAGTGTGAGTGCCATGGATGGCCTTCTCGTATGGAGGCGGGAATGAATCCATAGTAGTGTATTGTGTGGTGACTAGTGGACTCGTGTGCATCATATCACCTCAAGGAAGTTACGGTAGTCGTAGAACAGGATAGCCACGAGTCAAAGCTGGCTTGCTGCAACTAAACCCCACATTACCTTCTTGATACAAGCGCATGTATAATAGGATCGATGTAAGTCTTCTTGAGTACCTTTGTACTCACGTTGCTTTATTATGTTTTGCAGCGGAGATTTCGGTCTTACTAGTAGTTCGCTTGGACTTGACGAGTAGCTTGTTACCTCAGCTATGATCTTGTACCCTTGGGAGGTCTTGTAGATAGTCAGGCTTCTCAGCCTTTTTCTTTTGTAGTTATGCGTACTCGGACATGTAATGCTTCCGCTTGTTGCTTGTATTCTCTGAATGATGGGTCATGTGACCCCTGTTTGTATTAAATGCTATGTGGCTCTTCTGGGCCTTCACCTATATGAGTTTGCGTTATGTTGTGATGCCATGTTGTACAACACATACTTGCATGTTATGCGTACGTGTAACTTGTATTGCTATGTGTGGGATCCGACAACCTAGTTGTTTATCCTTGGTAGCCTCTCTTATGGGGAAATGTAGTCTAGTGCTTCCTTTGAGCCATGGTAGTCTGCTACAGCCGGTTCACGAGTCCTGCTAGCCCAGCACTCTTGCTCGGAACACTTGACTGGCGGCATGTGATTCACTTCGTTCTGTATACGTCCCTTGAGGAAATGTCACGGGTGACATTGAGTCTGCCTAGCACTGCTACGGGCGGGTTGCGAGTCTGTTAGCCAGTGCTACACGGATTCTGCAGCTGTGACCGACATGCTCGATGTTGATTCATGTATGCTGTCCCCATAGGTTAGTGCCACTTTGGGTTCCACGACTAGTCATGTCGGCCGGGTTCTCTATCATATGGATGCTAGCGACACTATCATATCGTGAGCCAAAAGGCATAAGCGGTCCCGGGCCATGGTAAGGCGACACCGGTGGGAATACCGTGCGTGAGGCGCAAAGTGATATGATGTGTTACATGCTAGATCGGTGTGACTTAGGATCGGGGTCCCGACAGCTTTGGTATCAGAGCCTGACTGCCTGTAGGATTTCCAAGCCAACCTGGTCGAAGTTGAGTCTAGAAATTTTTTAGTTATGTAAGGAATTGATTGTGGGAAGGAACGTAAGGCTCTTTTTACTCCTTTACCTCATGGCCTTCAGATCTGAGTCATCTTACCTTTCCTACGGGGTTAAGGAACTAGGCTTTCTCTTCTATCTATCAGGATCACGTGTTACCACTCCGTAGTTCCATAGGATTGGATGATCGAGTCATACCCAGTTTTGAGTACTTCGGTGTAGTCATTTAGTATTAACCCGGAACCTTGAGTGAAGATGTTGAGTATGTTACTACCCCATTTTAGCAGGATGTCTCATTTGAGCATTTCTTGCCGTTATCTGCGGAATTGCCCTAGGAGTTTGAGAGATACTAATTTCTTTGTCCTACATTTCTGATCTGTAGTTGATGTTGATTCCGTCCTTGGTTTCGTTTCTCGGGATGTCATCGGTTAAGCGAAGTTACATTGCTCGTAGCGAGAACCACGGAGATGGTAGGGATGAGGATCCTCCGACCAGCCTTCATTGGCAGAGTTTATGTTAGAGATGGAAGGAACAAGCGTGAATCTAACGCTTGTTGCGCGTGTCGAGGAGAACACGCACATCAGTTCAAAGTGCGCAACCATTCATGACTTCATTAGCTTGCACCCACCTACCTTTCATCATTCCATCGAGCCACTCGATGCGGATGGTAGCTCCATAGTATCACATGCAAGCTCCGTTCTGCGACGTGGCTGAAAGTGACAAGGTCACCTATGCTGCATACCACGGAAGGTCATGCTAGTCTTTGGTGGCGAGAACTATGAGGCTATGCTTCCGGCTGGCGATTCCTACGGAGAGATTTCACTTAGGCTTTTCGCGAGCATCACATTCTGAAGCCCTCATCAATCGCAAGAGAGAAGAGTTACGTAGTTTCATCCAGGGTAAGATGGTTGTTGATGCTTTGATGAGAGTTTGAGAACCTCGCCGCTTCGCTCGAAGAGGTGTCCACGGGCGCCAAGAAGCGAGCTAGGTTTGGAAGGTCTCAACCCCAAGTTGCGTCGTGATCTCCACTTGCACCATTGCAATACATTCCAGGCTCTTGTGAACAAGGCCATTAGCGAGAACAGCTCAGCTCACTTACGAGAGTCTCGTAAGCACACCGTGATTTGGGATCTTCCTCGGTTCTAGTTCTCGAAGCGCGGATTTGGATTCGAACTCTGCTCTTCCACCGGATATGCACGAGACCATCCTATGTGGTGCCTCACCCAGTTCAGCGGTATGCTCCACCCAGGCCTATTGTTAGACCGCTTGTCAATGCGGGTCCACGTCCAACCGAGGACTTGCTTCACATGCGGAGAGCCAGGACACTATGCGCGGTTGCTCTCGGGCCGATTATGCTCCACCCAGCCGAGAAGGCTGTTGGCTGTGTTAAGCCATCACATAAGATGATCAATGTTAAGTCAGCTCCCTTGAGCGTGGGCGTGTGCATCACGTCTCGACTAAAGATGCTCATGATGATCCGGATGTCGTTCTTGGTACACTCCTTGTCAAGCGCCATCCAGCCGGTTCTATTCGATCTTGGAGCATCTCATTCCTTCATTTCGAAAGCTATGCTAACTTGCACAACATATCATTTTGTGATATGCCCTCTCCACTAGTCATTCAAACCCACGGATCCAAATGGCAAACTTCTAGTGTAAGCCATGGTAATGAAATCCTTGTTGACAGACTTGTATTCCTTGCCTCACTTATAGCCCTCAAGTCCACATATATTAACATCATCTTGGGTATGGAGTGGATGACAGCTCATCATGCCAAGATTGATTGTTACACCAGGTTTGTTCATCTTACACACCCATCGGCAAGATAGTCACTTGTCTCCACTAGAGTTGCAAGCGTCAACTCTATTCTCTTAATGCCAGCCCTCTTCCGGACCTTGAAGATATCCCGGTAGTCCGTGACTTTCCGAATGTCTTTCGGAGGAACTGCGGTGTTCCACAGCGAGAGATGTAGAGTTAGTCATAGATCTTATCCGGGAACCGCCCCAATTTCTAGGAGACCTTACAAGATGGCACCCTTAGAACTAGCGAGCTTAGAAACAACTTGATGAGTCCTTGCAAAGGGTTTCATCCGTCCTAGTTCTTCTCCTTGGGCTTGCCCGTCCTCTTCGTCAAGAAGAAGGATGATGCGGACGGATGGTTGTAGATTATCGTCCGTTAATTTGGTCATGATAAAGAACAAATATCCGCTTCCGGGATCAACGACCTGTATGATCAGCTCGCTGGATCCTCGATCTTCTCAAGATGGATTTGAGGTTAGGCTACCACCAAATCAAGATTAGAAGCGAGGGACATCCCAAGACAGCCTTTGTCACTCGTTATGGCGATCTGAGTACACCGTCATGTCCTTTGGTCTAACCAACGCTCCAGCTACATTCTCCGCTTGATGAACTCGATCTTCATGGAGTACTTAGACAAGTTCGCCGTGGTTTACCTCGATGATATTCTTATTTACTCGAAGAACGAGGAAGAGCATGCCGAACATCTTAGACTTGTGCTAGAAAAACTCAGAGAGCACCGCCTTTATGCCAAGTTCTCCAAGTGTGAATTTTGGTTGCCAGAAGTGACCTACCTAGGCCACGTAATCTCTGGTAAGGGCATTGCTGTCAATCCCGAGAGAGTTCAGGCCGTTCTTGATTGGACTCCACCTGAAACCGTTAAACAAGTTAGGAGTTTCCTTGGTCTAGCCAGCTATTGTCACCGCTTTGTTGAAAACTTCTCCAAAGTAGCCAAACCCCTCACGGAACTTCTCAAGAAAGATAAAAAGTTTGAGTGGTCCCCATAGTGTGAGTATAGTTTTCAGGAACTAAAAAGACGCCTGACTTTTGCTCCCATACTTGTGCCACCGGATTTCACTAAAGACTTTGTTATCTACTGCGACGCCTCACGACAAGGACTAGGTTGCATTCTTATGCAAGATCGTCATGTGATTGCCTATGCATCTCGACAGTTGCATCCACATGAGGAGAATTATCCTACACATGATCTAGAGCTTGCAGCCGTAGTCTATGCACTCAAGACCTGGCGACATTACCTTCTTAGTAGCGTTGCGAGATCTACACGATCACGAGTCTCAAGTATATCTTCACCCAACCAGATTTGAACCTTAGGCAAAGGCGTTGGTTGGAGTTGATCTCGATTATGATCTACGGATTACCTACACCCGAGCAAAGCTAATGTCATGGCTGATCGCTAAGCCGTAAATCCTATTGCAACAATCTCATGTTGCAGCGAGGTCAACCACTTCTCCATGAGGAATTACGTAAGCTTAACCTTCACATTGCTCCTCACGGATTCCTTTCTACCTTGGTGGCGAAACCTACCCTTGAGGATCAGATCATCTCTGACCAGAAGTTTGATAGGGGTGTTATCCGCATCAAGAGAAACATTAAGAAGGGAATTGGTGGATGTTTCTCTATGGATGATCGAGGTGTTGTTTTCTTTGAAAACCGCTTGGTGGTTCCCAGAATCAACATCTGCGAAAATTGATTCTTAAGGGCGCATGAATCTCCTCTCACAATTCATCCGGTAGTACTAAGATGTATCGGGACCTCGCCCGGATGTTACGGTGGACTAGGATGAAGAGAAATCGCTCGGTTTATTGCTAAGCTGCGGCGTTTGTCGTCGCGTTAAGCGAGCATCGAGGCCTCTTGGCACCCTTGACCTTTAGCCATTCGAGTGGAAATGGGATAAAGTTGGTATGGACTTCATCATCGGCTTTCCGGGACCAAGAAAGGGAATAATGCTATCTTCGTAGTCATTGATCGTCTTCCAAGGTGGCTCACTTCCTACCTGTTAGAGAGTATCACGCTAGTCAGCTTGCTGACTTATACATTCTCGAATAGTGTCACTTCATGGTGTTCCACTAGAGATCAATTCAGACCGTGGCAGTCTTTTCACTTCTCATTTACGGGAGAGTTTCCAAACTGCCATGGGAACCCATCTTTCCTTGATGCCGCTTTCCACCCTCGGTCAGTGGTCGGTGGAAAGGTCAACCAAATCTCGAAGACATGCTTAGAGCTTGCGTTATCTCATTCGGTATGGATTGGGAGAATGTCTTCCTTTCGCGAGTTTGCTTATAACAATAGCTATCAATCCGGTCTCAAAGCTCCTTTTGAGATTCTCTATGGGCGAAGATGCGAACACCCTTGAACTGGTGAGAAACGGTGAAAGACAATTCTTTGGACGGATATGATCCGGGAGGCGAGAAGAGCAAGTTCGCATCATTACGTGAGAATTTGAAAACAGCCCAATCTCGTCAAAAGAGCCAGTATGACCGTTGTCATAAGGAAGTGGCTTATGAAATTGGCGACAAAGCTTACCTTTGGGTTACTCCTTTGAAGGGTACCCATCGTTTCGGTATCAAGGGCAAGTTGGCTCCTCGTTACATTGGTCCCTTTAGCATTCTCGCTAAGCGAGGAGAGGTTGCCTACCGGTTGGAACTACCCCACATCTTTCTCGAGTTCATGATGTCTTCCCGTCTCTCAACTCGGCGTTGCTTCTCGGATCCCATCCGTGGAGTGGACCACAAGCGCTTGATCTCCAAGATAACCTCACATACCGAGAGTACCGGTTCGCATTCTTGATCAAGCGAGGCGTGTTACCCGACGTCGAACATCAAGTTTCTCAAGGTTCAGTTGTCTCATCATTAGAGAGAAGCTACTTGGGGGCGAGAAGATCGTCTTCATTGGAGTACCCCTCTTTCTTTCCGTCGACCCTAAATCTCGGGGCGAGATTCTTTCAAGTGAGGCGAGTTGTCACATCCTAGTTACGGTATGACCTAGACTAGCTAGTCATTTGTGCATCATGTTTAAATTCCATTTAAATTGAAATGAGGATTTGTGAAACCCTCAGAATCATTTTTGGAAATTGACCCAAGTAAAAATTGCTCCAAAAAGGTCCAAGAAAATGCTCATGTTGCCCTCTGAAAATATTGGACAGAGATAAAAATCAAACCAATATTTTTGGGAGCTCATAAGTATTTATTTTGGGCATTTGGAATTAATGCATAATTATTTGTATTGGATATATAAATGCTATATATATATTATATGTCCAAAAATTATGCTAGTTGATGAGGAGCTCTGGAATAATACCACTAGCCCCTACAAAAATTGGCATAAGAAAATAAAATGGTTTAGTATTTTTATTAAACCAAACAAATGTCAGAAAAATAGAAAAGAAAACAAAAAGGGGGAAACCCTTACGGACTTACAGGCCACTTTCATTGGCACGGCTCATCTTGGCCCAGTGGGTGGCGGCGCCCGATCGTCCCCTCCTCGCGCCCGGAGGGCAGGCGTGTGGTGCGCCGCCGCGCCCATGCAGCATGCCACGCGGCTGCACTGCCTGCCCTCTCCCTCTTCGTCTGGCCGAGGCAGGCGCCCAGCGCCGCCCGCATCTCTCTCTCTCTCGCTCTCCCTCCTCCCCTGGACCTCTCCCTCTCCCGTGCTGAAGCCTTTGCCGCGCCGCAGCTCACCTTGGCAGCGCTCCCGCCGTCCCCTCGCCCCTCCGACGTGCCCACGAGCTCCGCGCCACCTTCCTCGTCCTCTCCGCCAAGCCGTGCCTCGCCGGACGCCCCGTGGAGCCGTCGCCGTCGCCATCTTCGCCTCCGACCGCCGTGGATCCCCATCGCCGCCCGCCCGTCTCGGTCGTCCCGAGCTTCGCCGTCAAGCCGTCGAGTCGCGGTGAGCTCCGCCATCGTTCCCCCTCTCCGTTTAGCTGCCCGCGCCGTAGCCCTCCTCCCACCACGGCGAAGCCTCTCGCCGCCGTCCATGTCACCGTCATCGTCTCGGCCGCCTCCGCCCAAACCGAGCACCCCAGCGTGCTCCTGGTGCCCCGAGTGCCCGAGCCCCTCGGGTAGCCTCCCGTGCCCGCAGCCCGATTCCGCTCGGCGAACTCGGCCGCCGCCCGAGCCGCTCGGCGAGATCGGTCGCCTGCCTCTCCCATTGCTCCAATCGGTGCAGACGGCCTTGAGCTCGTCCCTGTGTTCTCCAGCGGTCCTTTTAGTCGCGGAACAACGATCCCGAGCCCCTCCGCCGCGTTCGGCCTCGCCCGGCGGCTAAGCCGATGGGGTTGACGGGTCTAACCCCGATTGACACGAGGTTTGACTACTACAGTCGATGGCGGTGGGACCGGCCACTGCTAATGTTTCCGTTAGGATTAGTTCAATATCTAATTAACTCTGTTAACTAACTATGCCAATGACATGTGGGACCCGGACGTCAGGTTTGACCCCAGTCAGCCGCAGTTGACTTGCTGACGTCATGCTTACTCAATGCTGACGCAGTAATACAATTTTCTGGATTTATTCTTATTCAGGAATTTCCTGAAAATGTTCAAAACTTCAAAAATTCATATAAATTCAACCGTAGCTCAGATTGAAATAATTTATATATGAAAAATTATCAGAAAAATGCAATCTATCCATCTGTACCAGTTTCATGCATGAAAAACCAACTTATACCTGCTGTATAAGTGAAACACTATAATGGTATATATAAGAGCTTAACTTGGAGTTGCATTTGAATTCTTGGTTCAAATGGACTTCTTCAAATGAATACTAGTTGCATTAGCTCAAACAACATCACATCTACATGCCATGTTCATGCATCATATTGTTGCATATGATTGTGTATTGATTGCCTGCACCGTTCCTTCTCGATAGGTCTGCTCAGGAGATGTTCAGTACACATGCGTGAGCGGTGCCCCCTTGTTGATTTACCGGGCAAGCAAACCCCTTGTTCATTCGATACAATCCTACTCTCTCGCTCTTGCTCTCGGTTATTGCATTAGGACAACAACGATTCATACGCTACTTTGTGCTGCGGTAGTTGAACCCATTCCTCTGCATGACTGTCATTGCCACGATAAATAGTTGAAACCCACTAGCATGTGTAGGAGTTGATTGAGCCATGTTGTGTTCCTACCATGCTATGCTGGTATTGCTTAGAGTTGTGTCGGGTCTGATTCATTGGGAATGAATTGGAGTGTTATGATATGTTACGATCTTTGAGAGTGAAGTGTGTGAACACGATTTGGTAAAGGTAGCGGTGAGAGGCCATGTAGGAGTACATGGTGGGTTGTCTCTTTGGGACCGTCCTTAAGCTTGAGTTCTATGTATGTTGTCCAATGACTAGCTACTACACACATTGGAATGCTTAAGTGCCCTCTCGACTTATTAACCAACTTGATCTCTGTCCGAGTCACAACTAGTTTACGGTGTTTGTTGGTAGTGCTATTTTTCTACCAAGTGGCACCCGGCGAGAATGGGCTTAGGACAGACTAAACACCGTGGCCTGGTGTGCAAGTGGCACCGGATGGTGGGCTCGGGAACCCTGCACACATCGTTTGGGGCCGTGGCGACACCCGGCGGATCTCCTTGCGGATGGAACCGAATAGGCGATAAACTGGGCTAGAGTCTTGTGTGGTTAGTCGGTCGTGGCCGACACCCTCGCCGAGCTTCGCTTGAAGGTTGCGAGGTACATGGCGTGTACATGGTGATAAGTGGTGAGGCGTGTGTGAAGAAGTACACCCTGCGGGGTTATCATGATCTATTGAATAGCCGTGTCCTCGGTTATGGACTTCTTGGATGCTTCGTGGTACATAGACAACTTGAAGTGGATACTCTAAAATGCTCAAGACAAGTGTGAGTGCTATGGATGGCCTTCTCGTATGGAGGCGGAATGAATCCATAGTAGTGTATTGTGTGGTGACTAGTGGACTCGTGTGCCATATCACCTCAAGGAAGTTACGGTAGTCGTAGAGCAGGATAGCCACGAGTCAAAGCTGGCTTGCTGCAACTAAACCCACATTACCTTCTTGATACAAATGCATGTATAATAGGATCGATGTAAGTCTTCTTGAGTACCTTTGTACTCACGTTGCTTTATTTATGTTTTTTGCGGAGATTTCGGTCTTACTAGTAGTTCGCTTGGACTTGACGAGTAGCTTGTTACCTCAGCTACGATCTTGTACCCTTGGGAGGTCTTGTAGATAGTCAGGCTTCTCAGCCTTTTTCTTTTGTAGTTATGCGTACTCGGACATGTAATGCTTCCGCTTGTTGCTTGTATGCTCTGAATGATGGGTCATGTGACCCTGTTTGTATTAAATGCTATGTGGCTCTTACGGGCCTTTACCTATATGAGTTTGCGTTATGTTGTGATGCCATGTTGTACAGCACATACTTGCATTTTATCGTGTCGTGTAACTTGTATTGCTATGTGTGGGATCCGACAACCTAGTTGTTTATCCTTGGTAGCCTCTCTTATGGGGAAATGTAGTCTAGTGCTTCCTTGAGCCATGGTAGTCTGCTACATCCCGGTTCACGAGTCCTGCTAGCCAGCACTCTTGCTCGGAACACTTGGTGGCGGCATGTGATTCACCGTTCCTGTATACGTCCCTTGAAATGTCACAGCGGTGACATCCAGTCTGCCTAGCCTGCTACAGCCGGGTTACGAGTCTGTTAGCCAGTGCTACAGCCAGTTCTGCGCTGCTGACCAACATGCTCGATGTTGATTCATGTATGCTGTCCCCATAGGTTAGTGCCACTTTGGGTTCACGACTAGTCATGTCGGCCGGGTTCTCGGTCATATGGATGCTAGCGACACTATCATATCGTGAGCCAAAAGGCATAAGCGGTCCGGGCCATGGTGGCGACACCGTGGGAATACCGTGCGTGAGGCGCAAAGTGATATGATGTGTTACATGCTAGATCGGTGTGACTTAGGATCGGGGTCCCGACATCCAGCGACTCCCGAGCTCTTGGCGATGCGGGAGGCAGTGGCGACAGACTCTGAGCCCCGAGCTGCACGCTCCCGGGCGGGGCGGGCTCGTCGGTCGTCGCCGCCCTGATCTGGGCGGGGTTGGCTCTGGACGGGTGGCCTTTGTTGATGATGGCGTCTGCATGGCGGTCCCTGTAGATAGGACTCCTTAGGATTCGCGTCTTTTTGTTCATGCGAGGAGCCAAGAATGTACCCGTGGGGGCTTGTAAGATGTTTGTAACCGTTTGTCAATATGATCCTTATTATGAGGCAATGCGGGATGCTCATTCCGTTCTAGCTTCGATCTCTCCTTTCGACCTCGTGAGGCTTGGTGCTCTGCGCCCGACAGGTCCCGATCCCAAAAGCGGCTTCAGCCGTCCCTGGTATGCCAGTCGCGATGCCGTGGTCAAGGCGGAGGTGGCGGCCGAGTCGATAAGAGCCTACGAGTCGCGATGCTCGGGGGTCCCCTTTGGCGCTCAAGCATCCATCATTCGGTGAGAAAGTAGAGCGACGTTGCTATCACGGAGTTGCATTGAGTGTGGGGATGGTGTTACGATGACTAGTGTGTCCGCAGGGTGACTTATCTTGAGGGCCAGGATAATGCCTCCCAGTGCGGTGCAGGTCCGTGCCTTGGCGGCGAGAGATTGCGTGGCGAGGTAGTTCCGTGCTCCTTGGAGGGACCTGCAGGTTCACCACAAAATGAACAAGAGCTTCGCCGTGGCGATTGTTGAATCTGCCGTTAGTTGCTTTGGAGGCGCGAGAGGCCTCGCGGTGTCTTTGGGGCACCGTGAGCCAGCGTGGGACTCACGAGGCCCTACCTCAAGGCGGGTTGCTGGCTCTGGGCCTTATCTTGAGTGTGTTCACTGCAAATTTGGCGGATGCGGTGCTCTCGTCTTGGTCCGGCTCTCGGGCTGGTCTCGGCCGTCGTTGGCAAGCCAGTCGCGATGCCATGGACAAGACCGGAGGTGAGGGCGGAGGCGGTAGGAGCCACTGGTCGCGATGCTCGGGCACCCCCCTTTAGCATAAGCTAGGTTAGATGGCGCAACTCGTCCTCGGGTCCCGGCTCTCGGGCTGGTCTCGGCCGTCGGCAAGCAAGCAGGTCGCGATGCCATGGACAAGACCGGAGGTGAGGGCGGAGGCGGTAGGAGCCTTGGTCGCGATGCTCGGGCACCCCCCTTTAGCGCAAGCTGGAGTGGACGGAGGAACTCGTCCTCGGGTCCCTGCTCTCGGGCTGGTCTCTACCGTCGGGCAAGCTAGGTTGCGATGCCATGGACAAGACCCGGAGGGTGAGGGCGGAGAGCGGTAGGAGCCACAGGTCGCGATGCTCAGGCACCCCCCTTTAGCAGCATAAGCTGGATTGGATAATGAAACTCGTCCTCGGGTCCGGCTCTCGGGCTGGTCTCGGCCGTCGTTGGCAAGCCAGTCGCGATGCCATGGACAAGACCGGAGGTGAGGCGGAGGCGGTAGGAGCCACAGTCGCGATGCTCGGGCACCCCCTTTGCGTGCAAGATTTAGCCACCGGGAGAAGGCACCAAATAACAAGCATGGTGGAGCGAGAGCATAATCCTAAGGAAAGCATGAAGGATACATGCGGCTGGGGCTGGCGGCGGCAGGGATGATGCAGCCAGGCGCCCCCAACGAGGATAAGCTAAAGACATGAAATAAAAGGATACATGCAGAGGGGCGGACCTGGCCTAGGAATAATCTGACCTGAAAGGCGCTCCCAGTAGAAAGTAAAACTTAAAGATGTCACTGGTGATGTTGGGGATGAAGGGTTGTTGATGTAGCAGACTCGGTGGGCTGCGGGGCCGATCCTCATGAGCCCCGGGCCAGGGGCCTCGGGAGGCTCGGGAGGCTAGCGGCTCCTCATGGGCCATCTCCATCTCCGCCCGGGCTGCTGGCGTGCGACCTCTTGAGCCTCGAGGATGGTCCTCACGAGGCAGTGGTGCGCAGCAGCAGCGTTTGGGAGGCCATCACGGCATGCGTCTCGTGGCGTGTGGGCGGACCCCCAGCGTCCCACTCGCGATGCGGCTCGGTGACCCCTGGTATGTCGATGCAGGCGCGCAGCCCACCATCCTCGCTGGATGGGGGCCACAGCGGAGTGGCGGCAGCTGCCCCTCATGACCCTTGACTCTGTAGCTCTGAATGGCCTTGCTTGATTAACTCTTGAAGGTTTGTCCTCCGGTCTTGCTCCTGCTTGCGGGAAGCGTGCTTGGCTCACGCCTCCACGTGGTGCCCAAGCGCCTCCCTCGAGACCTTGGCGAGGTCGGCGGCCCTCGGGGAGAGCCCGAGCCTGCTGAGGAGGCGTCAGGCGCTTTCTATGCGATGGAAGGAGGCTCCCCCTGGCCGGTCACGGGCCACGAGAACTGTCTCTTGAAAGCCCGGGCGGTCGGCGTCTTCTTCTTCTTGGGTGCTGCCTCGGGAGGCATCCTGCTGCTATGGTATGGGTCTTCCGGCGATGCGGCTGAAAAGCTCGCTCGGGGGCACTGCTGCATCTCTCTCTTCACGAGGCACCGTGATGACCCGCCGCTTCTGGCATTTTGAGGATGTTGTAGCCATGGTGGAGTTCGTCCATGAACTTAGCCGCGCTGGGTACAGAGGATGGCGTTATGCGGTGGCGAATGTGGGCGACATCGAAGTCGATGAGCTCGGTGTGGTAGGTGTCGCGGGCCCGAAGGTAGCGGGAAGCGGACCTGCCCGATCGGGACAGCGGGCCGTCGGTGACTCGGAGAAAGGCTTGGTTGGCTGGAGCTGACTGTAAGGCGCGGAGATTGTTGAATGTTTCCACGGACGGGGCGTTGAGCCCTGCTCCGCCGTCGATGAGGTCTTTGCGACTAGCACATTCTTGCGATGATTGGGGAGCAAAGCATCGGAAGAACTCAGCTGTGGCTGCGCACTTGAGCTGATCCGCTGAGCTGAGCGTGATGGCGCCGCCCGACCACGAGAGGCGCGTGGCCTCGAGCTTGGGAGGACTTCATTCACTTCCGCAGGCGAACTGCTTGAAGATGCGGTGAAAGGCTGGGGCGAGCTCCGCCCAGGATGCGGCGATCGCCGCGCTTCACAGAAGCCCCAACCCCTCGTCGATGGCGGTCTTGACTCTCCTTGGTGGCGGCGGCAGCGGAGGGAGCCTGCGTTCCCTGCGGGACGATCCTCACGAGGCTGATCCCTCCAGCCCCCTCGCGAGTGGGTCTTGCAGCGGTCCTCGCGGGTTGGTCGCGCCACCCTTAGCACGGGCGCGGTCTTCCTAGCATCCTGCATTCCTTCCTCCTCCTCGGCCGTAGGCCGGTCGCGCTTCTCTTTCGGGCGTCTGCCGACCCTTCCCGCAGCCGGCCGGAGCTCTTGACATTCGTTGGTGTTGTGGGTGTGGAGTGCGTGGTACCGCAGCGATGCGGCTGCCCTTAGAGGACTCGGGCTGATCTACGCCTCGCTTGTTTATGCGGTTGGCCGCGAGCACGGCAGCCACCTTGCGCTTCCGTCCTTGGCCTTGGACTTCTTCTCTTGAGGATCCGTGGCAGGCAGCTCGAGGAGGGCGCCCCTCCTCAGCCTGGCGCGCAATGCGCCAAGTTGAACAGCTCGGGGAGGTGCCGCAGATCTTCATGCATCGCCAGCTCCTCCTTCATCTTGGCGTCGCGCCGCGCCGTCGGAGAAGAGCGAGATGATGGCCTCCTCCGTTACCACAGGGATCTTGAGGCGCAGCGTTGTTGAAGTCTTTGGATGTACTTTTGCAGGTTTCCACGGCTGCTGCTTGATCCGGCGCATATCGCTCCTGACGGGTGGCGATCGCGAGTACCTTGAAGTTGGCGATGAAGCGGTGCGCATCTCGGCCGGAAGAGATGCGTGCACGGGGCGGTTCAGGGCGGTGCGGGCTCCGTCCTTGGCGCCATGAAACCAGTTCGCCATGACCTTTTCATCCCGCTGGAGCCTCGATGCCCAGCTCGTGAAGCTGGAGAACTCCGTAAGGGTCAGCCGTGTCGTCGTGGCGGAGGCAGGTCGGCGAACTTGGCGGGCCATGCGGCACTGCGCGCCTTCGGTGGTGAAAGCGGCAGCCCGCCCGTGGCAGAGGGGCCTTGGGCGGCGAAGCTTGGTCTTGCAGGCCTCCTGCGCCCTTGACTAGGGGCAGCGAGGTCTTGGCGTCTTTGGGCGAGGGCGCTCGGCAGGCTTCTTGCGGCGAGAACTTCTTGGCAGCTCTGCTCTTGCAGCGCCCGGCGCTGGCGAGCAGGTTCGCCAGGGCCGCAGCATATGAACCAGTCGCCATCGTGAGAGGAGGTGGCTAAAGCGCCCGGGAGCTTCATCGCCCGTGGCGGTGCGGTGCAGCGAAGGCCAGGCGACGCGAGGTGCGCCTCCCGCAGCGGCACGAGCTTCAGCGGCGGTCAAGCCATTCTTCGTGAAGCGTCGTCGGCAGGCGTAGCGTAAGGCTTCGTTAGCGCGATGAGTGCAGCTTCGGGCCTCCATGGCAGCGTGGTAGCGTGGCGACGAACCAGCGGGGGTGGCGGCGTGGCGGTGCGGCGTCCGCCTCATGGGCGAGTCTGGGATGGCGCTTGCTTTCGTTCCCCGCCCGGGCGGTGGCGGCGTTGACAGCGGTGTGAGAGCGGCGAAGCGCCCGCCGGCGAACCGTCGGCGACATGGGAGGCGGCGGCTCGGCGCTCGCGCCGGCCCGGCAGCGTCGAACATAGTTGCGGTGGTCGGGGAAGAACAGCGGCAACGCGCAATTCGGCGCACCCCTACCTGGCACGCCAAATGTCAGATTTCGAGTTTCGACAGACCCTTGAGGTTCGAACTCTGGGGTGCGCGCGGAGATCCAGCACAATTGACACGAGATTTATACTAGTTCGGGCCACCGTTGTGGTGTAATACCCTACTCTAGTTTGTGGTGTGGTGGATTGCCTCTGGGGCTGATGAAGAACAGTACAGGGAAGAACAGCCTCGCGAGGGCCTGTTCTTGGTGGGTGTGATGAACTGCTAAGTGGTATCCCGTCGCTCTAGCTTGAGGATCGGATCTCTCTCTATCTCTAGATTCCAAGTGCCGGATCTGCCTCTATCCGGTCGTTCCTCTATCCGCCCATCATCCTTCTACTATGGTGGCTAGCCCTACTTATATAGACGAAGGCCCTGGGCCTCTTCCCAAATATTGAGCGGGAAGGGCGCCAACAATTGGCCATTTTGAAGGGGAACAGCGGGTACACTTATCCTGACTAAAGTTGGTCCTCGCCTGCCAAAGGCTCTGGTGATGATGCCTGCTTGGGCTCCATGATGACTGCATTCCAGCCGTTGGGGCTGGTCTTGAATCTTGTTGCACGAAGCGGATGCCTTTGCTTGATGCTCGCTGCGCTTGCTCCTTTACACCAAAGAGGAAGGAGGACACTTTGCGGGCTGGCGCCTGGTCGTCATGGCTTGCGTCACGGGCACCTCGCGAGTACCCTGCCTTGAACTCTCCGCCTACTCGTGAGCCAGCTTCACGAGGCCGTGCTGAGAAGCTCTGGTGCGTCCGCCCGCAATCTCAGCCCCCGCGAGGTCTTGAGTTTGTGTTGATGAAGATGAGCTGTCTGAGCCTCCTTTGAGCCCGCCCTTGCGGGCGCGGGGAGAGCAAGTCAGGGACCCCGTTCCCGAGCGCCCGACAAGGTGACATCCTTCGAGTTTCATTTTCAGCCGGGAGCGCCCCCGGGGCTGCATCATTCCCCCCGCGGCATGTATCCCTTTTGCTTCATGTTCCTAGCTTACTTGATTGGGGGCACCCCTCGGGCTGCATCATCCCCAAGTCGCTTGGGCCAGACCCAGCGATGTCTGCCTTCCCTACACCTATCTAAATGAACTTGCTCCTTCGTGATTAACGTGTTTGACCTAGTCGCCCGCTCAATTAACACCAACTGATGGAGCTGCTCCCCAACGGCATGACGCTTGCGCATGGGTCCGTCCCTGCAACACCGACAACTGAATGGCTGAGCTCACACGGCAGCCCGCATAAGGCGCCACCTCGCCAAGCCTTGGTGCCTCGTCACCCCTCGAGCAACCAGCGGCTGTTATCCAATTGTCATGGCGAACTCTTGTTCTCTTTGTGTTGACCCTGCAGGATCTCTTCAAGGAGCAGCGCCAGGCCAGGCCCTCACGGCGTCTTCTTCACTCTCGTTATGTGAACCGCTTGCGTTAAAGGGGGTACCGAGCATCGCGACTCATGGGCTCTCTTGTCTCTCCAGCCCTCACCCTCGGCCTTGACCCGGCATCGCGACTGGCATACCAGCGGCGCTGAGCCCCACTCGAGGGCGGGACCGGGCGTGGAGCAGAAAGGGGAGTAAAGGCGAGAGGGAAGATGCTGCGTGGGGACCTTGCGAGCAACTCCTCACTGCCGATCGCGGACCTAACGCCCGCACCGAGGCGGTTTCGACTCGAGATAAGTCATCCTCTGGAAACACTAGCTATCGCAGCACCGACCTCGCACCTAAGGCAATCCCGTGTTATAGCGTCGCTCTCCTTTCTCCTGCTTGATGGCTGGCAGGTGCTAAATGGGACCTCTGAGCATCGCGACTCGGGGGAGCTCTTCTTTGGGTCGGGCCGCTCACCTCTGGCCTTGACCACGACATGGACACAGCACACCGGCGGCAGTGAAGCCTGCCTTGGGACGGGACACAGTCGGTAGCGGAGAATCAAGCCCTCGTGAGGTTGAAAGGAGAACTAAGCTAAGATGGGATGAGCATCTCGCACTACTTCACGCCAAGGATCATATTAACAAACAGAACCACGGGCACCTTACAAGCCCCCGCAGGCGCGTTTTCGATTCCTCGCGGGGAACAAAGGGGCAGATCCTAAAAAGCGCTAGCTGCGCGCCTCCGCAAGCGCCATCACCAATAGTGGGCCGTCGGGCACCGGCGCCAACCCATCAGGATCGAGGCGGCGGCTGGCAGGCCCGCCCTGCTCGAGGCGGCCTTGCTCGGGGCTCGTAGCTGTCGTCGCTCGTCTCCGGAGTCGCTGGACCCTTCGCCGCCTCCGCCGCCTGAGGAGGTGCCGGGGGAGCGGTTGGCGAGCCTAGTCCTCGCCGTGGCAGGGCCCCGACCACCCCTCTCAGGGCAGCACTCCAGCCGGCGTCCTTCTGCGTCGAAGAACTTGAAGAGCATCACGGAAGCGCCGTCATACTCTAGGGACTTGTCAATTCGTGCAGTCGCCGAGGTGTCGTGGGAAGCAGGGACGCCTGAGGGAGTCCCGTACTAGGGGGTGTCCGGATAGCCGGACTATCGTCATGGCCGGACTCCAAGACTATGAAGATACAAGATTGAAGACTTCGTCCCGTGTCCGGATGGGACTTTCCTTGGCGTGGAAGGCAAGCTTGGCGTCTGGATATGTAGATCTCCTACCATTGTAAGCTGACTCGTGTAACCCTAACCTATCTGGTGTCTATATAAACCGGAGGGTTTTAGTCCGTGGGGCGAACAACAATTATACCATAGGCTAGCTTCTAGGGTTTAGCCCCTTGATCTCGTGGTAGATCTACTCTTGTACTACCCATATCATCAATATTAATCAAGCAGGGTAGGGTATTACCTCCATCGAGAGGCCTGAACCTGGGTAAAACTGTCGTGTCCCTTGTCTCCTGTTACCATCCGCCCTAGGCGCACAGTTCGGGACCCCCTACCGAGATCCGCGGTTTGACACCGACATTGGTGCTTTCATTGAGAGTTCCTCGTGTGCGTCACCGATAGGCCCGATGGCTCCCGATCATCAACGGCGACATGGTCGGGTGAGACTTTTCTCCCGGACAGATCTTCGTGTTGGCGGCTTTGCCGCTGAGGGGCAATTAAGCAGCCATACGGAGCAGATCGAAAGCTATGCCCCTGGCCATCAGGTCAGATTTGGAAGTTTATACTATACGGCCGATATCCGTGGGGACTTGATCTTCGATGGATTCGAGCCGCAACCAAGCGCGCCGCACTGTCTTGATGGGCATGATCTAGCTACGCGGCGAGCAGTGCCCTTGAGGCGCACCGATATCCGCTCGACCCTTAATCCGGAGCTGGATTCCCGATTGAGGGCGAGTGGTTGGACACGCCTCGGGGCTACAATCTCTCTGGCGATCGAGCGAACTCCATCCTGTCCCTTGCAAAGACCTCGACTCGGTGTCGGACTCCTCTCCGGACTCCGAACCCTCCCCCCCCAATCGAATCCGATTGGGCGCCGGTCATGGAGTTCACTGCGCGGACATCTTTCAACACTTCGCCCTTGGCGACATCCTGAATTACTAAAGTCTCTCTCTTTATCCGGAGAGCCTGGCGGACTACGGACGGGGAAGGTTGGGATCGCGGACGGCGAAGAAATTCAACACCCACCCACCACCCACTTTGTAGCCGCATCGATGATTTAACAAGCGTGCTGAACTACGACTCGAAGACATCGGCGGTATGGGCGGCGATGCGGAGGCGATCAAGACCCAGCGCCTACGAGGGCGCTGGAAGGCCACCTGATCATATGACATATATATGGTGGACATCCCAAAAGATGGGAACAACGATGGAACAACGGAGGATGACCCCTCAAGAAACAGCCCGAAGCGCCCGGCGTCGTGGCGCCGCTCTAAATCCTGCCACAATAAAAGCGGTGATTCGGCCGGGAGATAATAACACCCGGACGGTGCGAAGAACCCTCTCGGCGGGACTCGGCGCGGGAGGAGGGAGAAGCAAGTCTGCACGGTCTGCTGAGAAAGAGAGGTTGAGGGCGATAATTATCGCCTCCCTCCGAAGATGAGGCAAGCCTCGGCGACGACGAGTTTGTGGTGCACGAGGATCCCGCGAACAGCGGCGTTTCAAGCGGGCTTATAGCCACGGCAAGCAGCCTTAAGAAAAGCAGCACGACTTAGAGCTGACCAAGACCTGCTAGGTGACGGATGTCTTTGAAGTCCTTGCGACGAAGAGTATGAACTCGAGCGCCCCTCAAAAGCTACCCCAAGCGCGAGCCGTTGCCTCGACTAGAGGAGGAAGCACCCAAGTCACCGGCGCATGACACGGCAGACCGGCCACCCGTGGCGCGATAGAAGGCCTCTAGACCCTCCTCTCAAGCCACACCCGGCGCCCGCTCAAAAAGTACCAAGGCAGGAAAATCGCGCGGACTTGCGAGATATCTTGGAGGATAAGGCAAAACATACAAGATCGATCTACGGATCGCGTGGGCGCCCAACAATGCGGGATGATTACCGTCGCGCCGGATCTGACAAAACCGGCGGGCGAACACGATGAACAAAGCTCATATGAGCTACGTCGTGATATAGCCCAATCTGAGCGCCGCACATCCACTATGCTTCACGGATGAAGTAATGGATCATCAAATCCCGAGGGCTTCAAGCGGCGTAAACATCGAATCATCGATGGTACCCACAGACCCATGATGCGGATGAGATTATCTCCTCCATATCCACATGGCCCGGTGATGATCTACATGCCATCAAATACCTCCCACTCAAGCTTAAAGGACCAGCTCGACATTGGCTCAATAGCTTACCAGCGAGAATCAATTGGTTGTTGGGAGGACACGGAAGCCGCATTCATGATAACTTCCGGGGCACATATATGCGACCACGGGCGCGTAATGAACTTAGCCACATAATTCAGCAGCGAAGAATCGGCGGACAATTACGGACTCGGTTCCTAACAAAGAAAAATCAAATCGTTGATTTGTCCGGATCAGAGGCCTCGCAGCCTTCAAGCATAACATCCGCGACAAGCGGCTTGCCCGGCACCTAGGGCAGGAAAAGCGAAATCTATGGCAGCCCTCACAACCCTCATGACTCTCTTTTGTGCGGGAGAGGACAGCTGGCTAGCTCGAAGCAACAACTTGGCCAAACAGCACGATAGTCCGGATACCAAGGACAGCAATGGCAGGTCGCGTCGCAACAAGAACAAGCGCCGCGTGCTTGGCGATAATACTAAAGATCTGACCATCAATGCGGATTGAGCTCTAAACCAGTCGGCGAAGAAGCCATTCAAAAGAAATACCGGGGCCGTCCATCTGGACCGCATACTCGATCGCTTGTGCCAAATACATGGCACCCCGAAAAACCAGCCAATCACTGCAAGAGGATTGTTGGGTGTTCAAACAAGCGAGCAAGTTAAGTGCGAACTCAATGACAAGGGCTGCATAGCCATGCGAGGAAGATCCGCGCCGCCCGAACAATAGAGGGCAGAAAGGTTTTCCCACACAAGTGCGGACGGTGAACATGATATCGCAACCCACATACCCAAAAGGGGCGAGCGCGCACTCTGGGGCGTATATGCGATGGAGCCGGTCGCCCCAAAGTTCAACCCATGGTCTTCCTGCCCGATCACCTTCGATCGAAGGACCACCCACTAGCATCCGTCACGGCGGCTTTGCCTCATTGGTTCTTGACCCAATTATTGATGGATTTCACCTCACGAGTCTGATGGGCGGCGGTAGCAACTGAACCTGCTTTATCGGGATACTGCGCAAAATGGGCATAGACTCCTCAAAGATTAAACCTACAAAGGCGACCTTTAAAGGCGTCATACAGTGTAGAGGCCAATTATGCGAGCTCGAGTCACACTCGAAGTGGTCTTCGGATCTCGGATAACTTCGAAGCGAAGAGTTAATCTTTGACATCGTCCCATTCATGGCGGCTATCATGCACTGCTTTCGGACGAACCGCATTTGCAAATTTCAATGCGGTGCCGCTCGCATACCTCAAGCTCAAGATGCGGGCCCTCGAGGTAATCACGGTCAATGGAAACACCGAGCGCTCTCTTGAGCGGAGGAGCATCGGCTGACCCTCGCGCGGAGGTGCAAAGCAGCCTATCACGGCAATGCTCGAGTCCGGCCACTAAGCGTCCGGACAACGCCCGAGCGCGCCGGAGTAACCTGCAACAAGACCACAGCACGATTCAAGCACGGTAGCAATCCGGCCCCAACCCAGCCCTCGCGAAATTGCGATGCTAGTATTACGCGTACATAATTACGCTCTGGAGATACCATGGGCACATGGGGAGGGGCAAGACAACGGTACGCCAAGAATGCGGCTCGACCGCACCAGGGGCTCCCGTTCGTGTCACTTCCTTTTTATTTTTTATTTTTCTTCCTTTTTTTACTTCCAGGACTCCTTCTTTGAGAAGTCCTGTCCAGCACTCGAATTGCCAAACTCACGATGCAACAGCCAGGGAAGCGGAAAGCCACGTCAAGTGTTCAGGTGGTCTCTATTACGAGCATTATACCTGTTTACATATCATCCGCAGCTTACCCACGGAGAGGACATGTTAGATAGTCCCATCCCTTGATTATCGCACTATTTGTATCGTTCTGCTTCCATTGCAGTACCTTTTGAATAAACAATACATAGCTTTTGCTTATTATTGCTCTACTTCCTTTATATACACATATGTTCATTACCGACATGTTGTAACCGTACACTTTAGTGCGGCCAATACACCGAGGGCTCAAGTATCCCAAAATTATGGTGTGATAAGTCCGAACACTTTCACAAGTGCGGCACCCGAACTTATAGCATTATATGAATTGGCTCGAATCATGTCTTGGGTCAATAGTTGGGTTTTCCGGCTCCGTGTTTTAGTACCTTCGTTCCGCTATATCGGCTAAGGTAGCACCGGAGAACCACTGCGATTGTGCCCAGATTATGTTGGGTTGAGCACCTCGATGGAAAGCTAAAACTGACCGTCATGATAGAGGCGAGAGCGTCGCTGTTCGAGAGGTTTTTTCGGGTCCCTAAAGACTTATGCCGCTTAGAGCGAGGAATCGGAATTGTCCGGCCAAGGCATGGATAGCACCTCGAACTCGGTCTTCCGTATACTAGGGGCTTCGCCGAAATTTAAAATTATAGAATTCTATGGCTAAGTGAGAGTGTTCAAGCACTATAAGTCCGGTTGCCTTGTTACGTTGTGTTGGCGCCTCCTAGATGGACCCAAGAATGGGAACAAGAGTGCTCAAGTTTATCCGAACACCCCAGCACTCGTGGCATGGGGGCTGAAGCCAACGACTTGCCATCTCTCAAATTTGATAAGCGATCGCCTGAAGGTAATATTTTAAATTAATAAGCGTTGCTTAGCGCATATGAACAAGTTTTCAGCGTACAGGATAACAAATGCGAGTTTATTCAAAAATTACATCTCTGGAGCACACATCCGCTATTCGGCGGGCACCCTTCAGGAGGCCCTCATAGTACATTTCGCCGTGCGATGCTCATGGCCCTTCGGTGGCCCGTCCGTCACAAGCCTCTCCGCATCCAGCTTGCCCGGTGCACTTTAGCACGGGCAAGGGCCAACGGACACCTTCAATACAGGCGGAGCGTTTGATGACTTCAAGCGCGGACGGGCATCCACCGGCCGCTGCACCAAGCGAAGTAACTCCGGGCATGGCCTCCAATGGCCACAGCCGCACTATAAGGCCCTTCATGGCCTGTTCGGCGACCTTATGGAGCTCGACCAGCTGTTTCAGCTGGTCGCTCGAAACACCGGATGGTCGGCCTCGGCATACTCGAGACTAGAACACCTTCTCCGTGGAGCTCCCCTCCTGGCGCGGTAGAATCGGCGACATCGGACGCCTCTGAGGCAAATCTGCAAATGCTCCTGGAGAGCTGCGAATCCGGGTAAGTAACAGGTAATTGACTTTTACATTCTTGCTTTGCATAAAGAATGCCTTACCGCCGCTATATTCTTTAGTGCTTCAATTTCTTGGAGGCTTTTTGGGCCTCGGCCTTAGCAGCTTTGGCACTCTCAAGAGCAGGCGGCTCGGACTCTCGAGTCTTGAGTCACGCTCCAAACTCTCGTGTTTTTCCACGAGCTTGGAGCTCTTGCCGCTCTGTAGCCAGCTCGCCTCCCCTTCTCTCGCTTGCAGTGCGTTCCATAACCGCTTTGTTTCGACCACGAGACACCGCTTCCTTGGGGCCGCCACCTCGTTCGTGGCCCCTATAGTACCCATGTTATTCCTGTTATTTTTCGCAACCAAAACCCTTTCTATAAGGTATTTCTTTAATAAGGTATTACTTACCTTCCTTGTCCTCGAGCTCCTTCTTGGCTTGTCCGAGCTCGTTCTCGGACCGCTTCGAGTTACTGCTTCAATACATTGACCTCTGCGGTCGGTCTTGGCGAGGTCGGCGCACAACCTGCATTCCCATATTGACATACTTATGTTAGACTCCTGCGTATATCATTTTAGATCCTTAGTCCGGCTTTTCTTTCCGAACACCGAACTAAGCATCGAGAACTCTTGTCTATGCGGTTATATTTTTACATATTCTAAAACTTACCTCAAAGCTTTGTTAGAAGGCTGGTGCGAGCTTGATCGATCCGCTCTTGGCGGACTGAACTGTCGGATCACCGCACTCATGGCGGTGCGGTGTTCCTCCTCGATGGAAGCTGTTAGCGCCTCATAGCTATCCGGTGCCTCGGTTGGGCCGGAGGACACGGCGTCTTACCCTTCTTGCGAAGGATCCGCTGTCCGGACTTGAGCTGCTGATGGTTCGGCATGGAGTCGGACGAGTGGGCTTAGAGCCCCAGGGATCTTGCCCCCAGCGCTGAGTCCGGGAGGTGCTTGTAGCACCTCTGCGCTACCTCCTCTTGACCAAGCCCCTCTTGGGGCCCCGCCCATGGCGTCGCCCGTGGCGTGAGGGCAGGAGGCGGTCGGGCAAGTACTCTCCATTTCCGGCGAGCCCATGGACCCGCTCGGCCAGATCGGCGAACTTCGCCCTTGTGCGGGCTGCGGTTGTTCAACATTAGAGAAGCTCTGCAATAAAAAAAACCATGGGTATCCGGACACTTACGATCTCGCCCGAGGCTTGGCCTTGTAGGCCATACCTCCTCCTAAATCGTCGATGTTGGTGGAGAAGTCCGGAGGAAGGTTCTTCCTTCTTGGACCCTCCGGCCTCCCAGTGGGGCGGCCTTCCTTTTCTTCTCCTCCCCGGCTGGGGAGGAGCTTCTTCTTCTTCCTCCTCATCTTGGGAGAAGATTCCGCTTGAATCGACGGCACCAGCGTCGGGAGCTCCTTGAGTTCCGTGACCTCCTTCTTGGCCTTCTTCTCCGGCACCACGTGCAGGCGCGGAGCCGGCCTTCCGTCAATCAGGCGTCCGATGGGTCTTCGGCAAAGGGCGGACAGTTAATCTGTCCGAGCGTCTTCTTGCCAGTCTGTCAAAGATTAGGGAGTTTTAGATCCCACATAGAGTCAATCTATGAAAAAGAGTCCGTAAAGGGTAAAATAACTTACCTCTTGGCTGGGCGCTGCGAGCTATATCCGTGATCTTTGGTAGCGGATCTTTGGGGCTTCGGCGCCCTTGAACAGCACCTTCCGAGCATCTTCGTGCGTAGTGTCGAAGAGCGGTTCAAGATTTGGTGTTGTGCGGATCGAACTCCCACAAGTTAAAGGCCCTTTGTTGGCATGGGAGAATCCGGCGGATGAGCATCACACAGTTTCGTCGGCGAGCCTAAGATTCTTGGCCACCAGGTTTGGACGCATGTTTGAAGTCCGTATGTCTCGTCGAATTCCCCACGTCGAGGCCCGTCTCTTTCCATGGCGAGCCGTGTGGGGAAGCCAGATCTGAATCGGGGCGCCGCCCATTTGGTGTTGCGGGCTCGGTGATGTAGAACCACCCCGATTGCCACCCATTTATTGTCTCCATGAAGGCGCCTTGAGCCATGGGACTTTGGCCATCTTGCCAACCATGGCGCCTCCGCACTCGCTTGCACGGCCGCCCACTATCTTCCGCGGACGTTGAAGATCTTCAGCCATAAGCGAAGTGGGGCTGGATCTGAGAGGAAAGCCTCGCACACTGACGATAAACACCGAGATGTTGAGGATGAAATTCGGGCCAGGTCGTGGAAGTCCAGGCCATAGTAGAACATGAGCCCCCGGACAAATGGCTGAAGAGGAAACCCTAGTCCGCGGAGGAAGTGGGGGAGAAACACCACCCTCTCACGGGGCCCGGGGGTGGAATGAGCTGCCCCTCGTCGGGAAGCTTTGTGCGCTGATGTTGCGGACAAGTATCGGCCTCCCGCAGTCTTGCGATGTGCCCTCCGTGATGGAGTAGGCCATCCACCTGCCTCCCTCTCCTGACATGATTGGAGAAAGGTTGAGGTGGGATGTGCGGACTTGGGCGCTGGACCTCGAGTCTTGTGAAATGGATAAGCAAAGGAGGAAGAAGGCGTGGGTGAAAAGGTGGATCCTTATCCCTTATATAGGCGGACGAGGCTATCGTCCCCACCAGCCTGGTAAAACTCGCTTATTTCCCAAGCGCCCGTAATCAATGGCGCGGATGGGTTTACGTCCGTATTGATGAGAATCCCGGAATAAGGGCCACGATCTATGCTTTGATAAGGCGTGCCAAGGAAACCGCCTCGCTAAACACGCTGAGGTGGGAACAGTAAAAAGCGATTCATATAAAGGCCTTGCCGTGGTGTGATGTCACGCGCAGAGATCGTCAGCAGATCGTGCAAAAATTATTCTCTACGGTGTTGTGTGGAACTTTTTTGCGAGCGGACACTATCCTTGTGTTCAAAACCTTCTATGAAGTATTCGGAGGAGGAACCCGCCTTGCAATGCCGAAGACAATCAACGCGTCGGACTCATCGTCATTGAATCCTGGTTCAGGGGCTACTGAGGGATTCCCGAACTAGGGGGTGTCCGGATAGCCGGACTATCGTCACG
Organism: Aegilops longissima; assembly: GCA_021605205.1. Classification (NCBI taxonomy): domain Eukaryota; kingdom Viridiplantae; phylum Streptophyta; class Magnoliopsida; order Poales; family Poaceae; genus Aegilops; species Aegilops longissima. The sequence goes on along the minus strand of CM038681.1, from coordinate 169,890,947 downwards.
GCCGGACTCCAAGACTATGAAGATACAAGATTGAAGACTTCGTCCCGTGTCCGGATGGGACTTTCGTTGGCGTGGAAGGCAAGCTTGGCGTCTGGATATGTAGATCTCCTACCATTGTAACCGACTCTGTGTAACCCTAACCTATCCGGTGTCTATATAAACCGGAGGGTTTTAGTCTGTAGGACGAACAACAATTATACCATAGGCTAGCTTCTAGGGTTTAACCCCCTTGATCTCGTGGTAGATCTACTCTTGTACTACCCATATCATCAATATTAATCAAGCAGGAGTATGGTATTACCTCCATCGAGAGGGCCCGAACCTGGGTAAAAACATCTTGTCCCTTGTCTCCTGTTACCATCCGCCTAGACGCACAGTTCGGGACCCCCTACCAGAGATCCGCCGGTTTTGACACCGACAACGCCCATGTCCAATCAACCGCCACGCGACACCCAAGGCCGCATGCTGTTAGGGCCCGCGGCGCTTCGCACTTGCCCCTTCGCTTCTCCGCTAAGCCAAGTCCAGGCGCGCCTTGGGCCGAGGCTCTTGTCGGAATTCTGGGAGCAGGGGTACCTAGACTTGCACTGCGGCTGCTGGCGTGGCTCAAGGGTGGCCCCAAGACGGCCCATCTTCATCGGCCAAGCTCAAGACCCTCGCGAGGGCCGAGCCTCATGAGGCATACAATAGGAAGCCTCCTCAGTGCGGCCTCGTCGGGCTGGCTCGCGAGGCGGAGAGATCAAGGCGGGGTACCTCACGAGGTGCCCATGGCGCAAGCCATGACGACCAAGGCGCCCAGTGGCGCCAGCCAGCAGATGTCTCGTTCCTCTTTGGTGCAAAGGGGCAAGCGCAGGCGAGAACATCAAGCAAAGGCAGCCATTTCGGTGCAACAAGACCAAGACCAACACAACGGCAGGAAGGAGGTCATCATGGAGCCCAAGTCGGCGTCATCGTCAGAGCCTTTCACATGCGAGGACCAACTTTAGTCAGGATAAGTGTACTAGATGTTCCCCTTCAAAATGGCCAACTGTTGGCGCCCTTCCCGCTCAATATTTGGGAAGAGGCCCAGGGCCTTTGCCTATAAATAGGACTAGCCTCCCATAGGGTAGAGAGATCAGAAAGTTGAGAACAGGGCTAGAGGTGGACTTGAATCCAGAGAGAGAGAGAGCGATCGAACTCCCCCTAGCAGTTCATCGCACCGGCCAAGAACAGACCCTCGCGAGGCTGTTCTTCCTTGTATTGTTCATCATCATCCCCTGAGGCAATCCACCACACCACACACTGGAGTAGAGTATTACACCACAATGGTGGCCCGAACCAGTATAAACATTGTGTCCCTTGTGTTGCTCTTCGCGTAGTTTAGATCCTTGCGAGGCGACGAGGTGCAGGTAGGTAGGGGGTGAGATTTCCGCGTGCACCCTAGAGTTCGAACCTAGAGGGTCTGCCGGAACCCGAAATCCGACACGCCCGATTATGCCAGGGGCCTCACAGTACGGCAATAAAGTCCGACCACCTTCTCGGTCGCTCGGCACCCCGAACTTATAGCATTATATGCATCAGCTCCGAATCATGTCTTGGGTCATTGGTTGGGTTTGCCCGGCTTCCTTGTTTTGGTACCTTACGTTCCGTTATATCGGCTAAGGTAGCGCAGGGAGAACTACTGCGATTGTGTCGGATCTACGGAGAAGCACCTTAGTAGAAAGCGAAAACCATTGTCATGATCAATGAGAGCTGGTCGGCTGTTCAAGAGGTTGTAAAATCCTTGAAGATTTATTCCGCTAGCGCCATTATAAATGCAGAGTGAGGCGGATCGTTCTTACGATCGAAGCTAATAGAGCCCCTAGTTAGGCCTTCCGAACACTAGAACTCTGGTGACTCATACTCAATTCCTATGGCTAAGTGAGAGTAATAAAGCCTTATAGTCTGATTGCTGGTTCATGGTGAGAGGTACCGTCATTAACATAAGTTCCCACGACAAGAGAGGATTTGATCCCCTGCCCGGCTCCCTCTCCTTCGCCGGACAGTGTATCAGGGGCTACTACTCATATTATGATGATTCCTCAAAGGTTTCTTAGGAAACATACCTCAAAGGCCTTTATAAGGCCAAGGCAGGACTCGTTCAGCCCGCTCTCGGCGGATTGAATCTTTTCAACCACCGCACCCATAAGGGTCCGATGTTCATCGACGATAGACGCGTTCTTTAACGCTTTCGATAGACCGCCTAGCAACTCTGCTTGAACAAAGGTTGCTGGCGGAGTAGGCAGGCCTACCACCATTGAAGGTGGCTGCTCGCCCGATCCGGGAGCCTTAGAGGTCTCCTGGACCTTGTCCGGCTGTGGGTCGAACCCGAGGTCGCCCCCGCTGACGGCACACTCAGGGGCTATCGCTATCGTGTGTCCGGCTCCATTGATATAACCCCCTGGTCCGGGCCCCGTTGAGGCGACACCTAAGTGTCGTGCCGGGACTTTGGGGAAGGGGCCACTAGAGGCGTCTCGCTCGCCAAGGCGTCCGAGCTCAGCGAATCCTCGGATGAAGACTGTCCGGCGCGAGACCTTGCCAGACTGTGCAAAATATAGCAACAGTTAAAACTATTATACCCAAAAACAATCCCGGACGCATATGCGTGTTTGGATTTTGTATACTTACGACTTCTCCAGGGGCTGGGCCCTAGGATCCCACTCCGGGCTGCTATCGGTAGCCGTGGTGGATGCCTCTGGGAGGGAACCTTTTCTCCTCTTGGGCGATTCGGCCTCCAGGGACGGGGAAGCTGCACGCTTCTTCCCACCTTCAGAGTGAGGCTCGTCCTCCTCTGCTTCTTCCTCTTCGTCTTTCGAAGAAGGAGCGTCGCTTGAGTCTTCGGATTTCGCGTCCGAAGCCTCGCGGTGACACTCTGGTCTTCTTGACCTTCTTGGAGGCCTCCTTCTTTGGCGCCTTGTAAGGCGCGGGGACCAGCATCTTCGTCACAAGAGGTCCGGCCGGTTCCTCCGGCAGCGGGGCCGGACAATGAATCCACTCCACCTTCTTTATCCATCCTTGAGGTCACGACAAAACACGATTAAGATGCCTCCCTCATGACATGCCAACCGAAGCGTGGATGGACAAAGCGTGGCTGTAACTTACCGAGCTTGCGGCATGGGATAATTGATACCTACGGTCCTCGGCGGAGCCCGACCATGATTTGATGGGCTTGAAGAGCACCTTCCAGATATCCTTGTGGGAGGAGTCGTAGAGCTCCTGAAGGGTTTGGTGCTCGGTTGGGTCGAACTCCCACAGAGTGCAGGCTCGGTGCTGACAAGGGAGAACCAGGCGAACTAGCATCACCTGGACCACGTCGACGAGTTTGACGTCCCTGTCAACCAAACTCTGAACGCGCGTCTGGAGCAATGACAGCTCATGGGACGAGGACCAGTTCAGGCACTTCTTGGGCTAGGACGTGAGCCGCAGTGGAGCTCCAGATCTAAACTCAGGAGCTGCAGCCCACTTTTTTCCGCGTGGTTAGGTGATATAAAACCACTGCTGCTGCCACTCCTTGACGGAGTCGTTGAAAGCGCCCTTCGGCCAAACGGCCTTGGGAACCTTGCTCACCATGGCGCCGCCGCACTCGGCGTGTTCGCCACTCACCACCTTGGGCTTCACATTAAAAATCTCCAGCCACAGGCCGAAGTGAGGTGAGATCCGAAGAAAAGCCTCGCACACAACGATGAACGTCGAGATATTGAGGAAGGAGGACATCTTTGGAAAACCTCTCTTTGGTGGAAAAGAAGAGTGCTTGGGCGTTAGGGCTCGAAAAGAGGGGAATAAGCTAGCGGAAGGAGAAAGGCGTGGGTAAAAAGAAAGAGGCCTTGTCTCTTTATAGGGGTGGTAAGTGCTTTTTGCGCCTCCCCACTTGCCTGGTGGAACCCGTTTGCCTCCCGCTCGCCGCGATTAGCAGTGCGGTTGGATTACCCATACCCATATTGATGAGAATCCCGTGATAATGGGACGCGATCTCTGCTTTGACAAGACGTGCGAAGGAAACCGCCTCGCAATATGCACTGTGGCTGGTCGTGGGAAAACGGTTCGAATAATGACCCGACCGTAATGACACGTCGCGTTGACTAAAAGTCGTCAGCAAATTTCGTTTGTGAAATACCGTTCTCTCTACGGTGACATGTGAAGATCATTTTGCAGATCCGGACACGGTTCAAGTGTTCGATAATTACCTAGGAGTATTCGGAGGAGGAACCTGCCCTGCAATGCCGAAGACAAGACTACACGCCAGACTCATCGTCATTGAAGCCTGGTTCAGGGGCTACTGAGGGAGTCCTGGATTAGGGGGTATCCGGATAGCCGATTGTATACGTCGTCCGGACTATTGAAGCGTGAAGGTACAAGACTCAAGACTTCGACCAGTGTCCGGACGAGACTTTCCTTAGCGTGGAAGGCAAGCTTGGCGATCCGGATATTATATTTCCTTCCTTGTAACCGACTCCATGTAAACCCTAGCCCTCTTCGGTGTCTATATAAACCGGAGAGGTTGGTCCTTAGAAGGCCGATCACAATGACAATCATACCATCATAGGCTGGCTTCTAGGGTTTAGCCTCTACGATCTCGTGGTAGATCTACTCTTGTACTACCCATATCATCAATATTAATCAAGCAGGAAGTAGGGTTTTACCTCCATCGAGAGGGCCCGAACCTGGGTAAACATCTGTCTCCCTTGCTTCCTGTTACCATCAGCCTAGATGCACATATCGGGACCACCTACCCGAGATCCGCCGGTTTTGACACCGACACCCTCCCCCTTCCCCTCGCGGCCGGTTCCACCACCACGGGCTTAGGAGGAGGAGGGACGCGTTGAGGAGCGGCGACCCTCGCCGCCACTGTCGAAGGACCAGGATTCCCTTTCTCCATGGTGAGTGGAAGGAAGAAGCAGAAGCAAGAGGAGATGGATGACGGAAGAATGCGGGATGCCATCCCCCCTTCCCCCTCCTTATAAAGGAGCGGGGTCGGGGCACGGCCGCCCCGTTCGGCCAATCCAGCCACCAGAGGCGCGCGGAATCGGGACTGACCCGCTGCCCCAACCAGCGACGGCCCGGATTCCCGCCCCTGCCGCTTGCTACCCCAAGTGCATGGGGGACGCGTGGCGAACGTGCAGAACCGAGGGGACGGGCGAAGCGACCCCTCCCAACCCCGTGATCGCGGGGAGGGGACGCCTTGAAGACCGTGCCCCGGCCCCGTTCAGTAAATGAGTCGCGCCTCCACGCCTCCCTCTTTTTTACGGGGAAGGCGCGAGCCGCCTCTTTACTGCGATGTGATGCATGCGTGCGGGAACCACCCCACGCATGCCGCCCACGTCATGCACACCCCTCCAAGCCATGCCACGCATGCTGGTCGTGGGAGGCGGAGCGCGCGATAAGTCTTACCACGGTAAAAACCGCCCCGCCTGCCCATGCACCGTTTTGGGCCTGACCCAACAACATGTCGCGCTTATGTGTGGCCCGGGCACAGGGGGCTCTGTCGGTGTACAAAAGAGAGGCATGTTTTGTACCCCTTTACTGTGCAGGCGGTCGAGCCGCGCCCACGATCGCACCAAGCGAGCAGGGGAGGTGAGCCAAGGTAAGACCGAAGCCCAAGATAATCGGAGCAACACCAAGGACAAGACCACGAAGAAGCGAGAGGATGAGCAGGTTCCCCGACAAGACCCTTGCGGGGCAACCTCAGCGGCCCCGACAAGATCCTTGCCGGGACAGCTCGCCCCACACCAACAGAGCGAGCCACCCTTGAGCCCACGGCGGCCAACACCATCATCCACGTGGGGCCAGGGCTCGGGAGGCACCTCCGTGGTGGCATGCAGATCTTTGTGAAGACATGACCAATATCAGATGAGGATTAGAAGACGACGGTTCTCGGCAAGATCCTTGCCGAGGAAGGCCACCAGCCCCCCCCCCCCCTCCCGGCAAGATCCTTGCCGGAGACGACAGCACGCCACGGCAAGACCCTTGCCGGGCCACCCTGCAAGACCCTTGTCGGGCCACCCGGCAGGGCCCTCACCAAGGACACCAGCAGGGCCACCGCCGGACCCGCCGATGACCAAGCTTCCACAGCCGTTCGCATGCGGCTGCCAGCCCAACCAGCTGGGCGGGCACCTGCGTGGCAACATGCACCTCCCAGGACAACTTATCGAGCGCCTGCGTGGCGGCATGCAGATCTTCATGAAGGTTCCACCAGCGCACCACCTCAGCTGCCTGCCTTCCTACATGGCACCGCACGCATCACTGGTCGGGGTGCGTGTCAAAGCAAGGAGGAGCTGCGACGGACGGGACGAGCCTCGCCCCCATCCCCTGATAAAGCAAGGGGACACCTAAGCGGTGCATTAAATGCATCTTGTCCTGTAATACGAGGGATAACCTCGCGACACTGTACACCTATCCACCTCCTGTGTACCACTGTGTGATAACCCACAAGTATAGGGGATCGCAACAGTTTTCGAGGGTAGAGTATTCAACCCAAATTTGTTGATTCGACACAAGGGGAGCCAAAAGAATATTCTCAAGTATTAGCAGCTGAGTTGTCAATCCAACCACACCTGGAAACTTAGTATCTGTAGCAAGGTATTTAGTAGCAAAGTAATATGATAGTGGTGGTAACGGTAACAAAAGTAAAGACAGCAAAAGTAATGTTTTTGGTATTTTTGTAGTGATTGTAACAGTAGCAATGGAAAAGTAAATAAGCGTAAACCAGTATATGGAAAGCTCGTAGGCATCGGATCCGTGATGGATAATTATGCCGGATGTGGTTCGTCATGTAACAGTCATAACATAGGGTGACACAGAACTAGCTCCAATTCAACAATGTAGTGTAGGCATGTATTCTGTAAATAGTCATACGTGCTTATGGAAAAGAACTTGCATGACATCTTTTGTCCTACCCTCCTGTGGCAGCGGGGTCCTATTGGAAACTAAGGGATATTAAGGCCTCCTTTTAATAGAGAACCGGAACAAAGCATTAGCACATAGTGAATACATGAACTCCTCAAACTATGGTCATCACCGAGAAGTATCCCGATTATTGTCACCTCGGGGTTGTCGGATCATAACACATAATAGGTGACTATAGACTTGCAAGATAGGATCAAGAACAAACATATATTCATGAAAACATAATAGGTTCAGATCTGAAATCATGGCACTCGGGCCCTAGTGACAAGCATTAAGCATAACAAAGTCATAGCAACATCAATCTCAGAACATAGTGGATACTAGGGATCAAACCCTAACAAAACTAACTCGATTACATGATAAATCTCATCCAACCCATCACCGTCCAGCAAGCCTACGATGGAATTACTCACGCACGGTGGTGAGCATCATGAAATTGGTGATGGAGGATGGTTGATGATGGCGACGGCGACGAATCCCCCTCTCCGGAGCCCCGAACGGACTCCAGATCAGCCCTCCCAAGAGATTAGGGCTTGGCGGCAGCTCCGTATCGTAAAACGTGATGATTTCTTCTCTCTGATTTTTTTCTCCCCGAAAGCCAATATATGGAGTTGGAGTTGGCGTCGGAGGGTCTCCAGGGGGCCCACGAGGTAGGGGCGCGCCCCCCACCCTCGTGGACAGGGTGTGGCCCCCCTAGTCTTCATCTTTGGCGAGGATTTTTTCATTATTTTTTATAAGACATCCCGTGGAGTTTCAGGTCATTCCGAGAACTTTTGTTTTCTACACATAAAACAACACCATGGCAATTCTGCTGAAAATAGCGTCAGTCCGGGTTAGTTCCATTCAAATCATACAAGTTAGGGTCCAAAACAAGGGCAAAAGTGTTTGGAAAAGTAGATACGACGGAGACGTATCAACTCCCCCAAGCTTAAACCCTTGCTTGTCCTCAAGCAATTCAGTTGACAAACTGAAAGAGAAAAAGAAAAACTTTTACAAACTCTATTTGCTCTTGTTGTTGTACTTATGTCAAGCAACATTCAGGTTTTCAGCAAAGATCATAACTAACCACATTTGCGATAACTCCTAGGTCTCATGTTTACTCATATCAATAACATAATCAGCTAGCAAGCCATAATAATAAATCTCGGATGACAACACTTTCTCAAAACAATCATAATATGATATAAGAAGATGGTATCTCGCTAGCCCTTTCTGAGACCGCAAAACATAAATGCAGAGCACCTTCAAAGATCAAGGACTGACTAGACATTGTAATTCATGGTAAAAGAGATCCAATCATAGTCATACCCGATATAAATTAACAATAATGAATGCAGATGACAGCTGTGCTCTCTAGCTATTGCTTTTCAATAAGAGGGTGATAACTCAACATGAAAGTAAATAGATAGGCCCTTCGCAGAGGGAAGCAGGGATTTGTAGAGGTCCCATACTTTCATTGTCAACATAACAACTAAGAGATGACGATATCTTCCATGCTAAACAAATTATAGGCGGTTCCCAAACAGAATGGTAAATTTTATACTCCCCCTCCTCCACAAGCATCAATCCATGGCTTGCTCGAAACAACGAGTGCCTCCAACATTCAACTGGTCCTAGGGGGAGTTTTGTTTGCAATTATTTTGATTTAGTTTGCATAAAGCATGGGATTTGGGCATCGGTGACCAGCCATTTTCTCGTGAGTGAGGCGGAGTCCACTCCTCTTGAGAATAACCCACCTAACACGGAAGATAAGGGCAGCACTAGTTGATATATGAGCTATTCGAGCATGCAAAACAGAATTTTTATTTGAAGGTTTAGAGTTTGGCACATACAAATTTACTTGGAACGGCAGGTAGATACCGCATATAGGAAGGTATAGTGGACTCATATGGAATAACTTTGGGGTTTAAGGGATTGGATGCACAAGCAGTATTCCGCTTAGTACAAGTGAAGGCTAGCAAAAGGCGGGAAGCGACCAACTAGAGGCGACAACAGTCATGAACATGCATTAAAATTAATAAACATTGAATACAAGCATGAGTAGGATATAATCCACCATGAACATAAATATCGTCAAGGCTATGTTGATTTGTTTCAACTACATGCGTGAACATGTGCCAAGTCAAGTCACTTAAATCATTCAAAGGAGGATACCACCCCATCGTACAACATCACAACCATTTTAATAGCATGTTGGCACGCAAGGTAAACCATTATAACTCATAGCTAATCAAGCATGGCACAGGCAACTATGATCTCTAATTGTCATTGCAAACATGTTTATTCATAATAAGCTGAATCAAGAATGATGGACTCATCATATTTACCAAAACAAAAGAGGTCGAGTTCATACCAGCTTTTCCCATCTCAGTCAGTCCATCATATATGTCATCATAATTGCCTTTCACTTGCACGACCGAACGATGTGAATAATAATAAGAGTGCATGTGCATTGGACTAAGCTGGAATCTGCGAGCATTCAATAAACAGGAGAAGACAAGGCAATATGGGCTCTTGGTTAAATCAACAATTATGCATATAAGAGCCACTACAACAATTTAATCATGGTCTTCTCCTACTGACCCCCAAAGAAAAGAAAAGAAATAAAAACTATTTACACGGGAAAGCTCCCAACAAGAAAAAGAAGAACGGGAAATATTTTTGGGTTTCCTTTTTAATTATTACTACTACAGCAGGAAAAATACACTACTACTATTTTTCTGGTTTTTCTAAGGTTTATTAAACACACAAGATGAAAGCAAGAAAAAGAAAATAAACTAGCATGGATATTACAGTGAAAGAGTATGAGCACCGACATCTAGCAATGAGTGTGTGTGAACATGAATGTAATGTCGGTGGGAAATACGTACTCCCCCAAGCTTATGCTTTTGGCCTAAGTTGGTCTATTGCCAGGGAGAGCCTAGCGGATACCCGTAGGTGTAGCTGGGGTCGTACTGCGATGCAGCCGCTATCGCCTCCTGAGCTGCAGCGTGGCGTCGAGCCGCCTCCGCTCTCCTCTCGTACTCATCTGCCTCCTCTCTGGTAATAATATATCTTCCTCTCGTCTGAAAATCAAAGAAGGCAGGAGCAGGAAGAGTAACATGGACAACATGTCGTTTATTAAAGATTAGTCGATACTGGAGAGGTGCTTCAGTCCTCTCAACAAACTGGTGGGAAACCATAGAATCAAAATCTAAATAAGTAGGGGGTAACTCCATATCACCCTCACGAATGTCTATCTCAAGAAAATTAGCTAAGCGGGTTGCATAAATTCCTCCAAAGAAATCTCTGTAATGTATATTATGATGCAACCTATGAGCTACAATGGCTCCCATATGATAAGATTGGTCCCCTAACATAGACTTCTGAGAATGCTGAGATCAGGGGCACACATGTGACATGCTTCATCCTTAGCATTTATGCATCTACCTATGAAGAGAGCAAAATAATGTATAGCAGGAAAGTGAATGCTCCCTATAGTGGCTTGTGTTATATCTCTAGATTCCCCCACAGTTATTCTAGCAAGAAAGTCTCTATATTCAGATTTAGGGGATCCACGACCTTTGCCCCAAGATGGAAGTTTGCAAGCAAAAGTGAAATCCTCTAAGTCCATGGTATAAGATTTGTCATAAAGGTCAAACATGGTGAAGGAGAATTACGCGAAGATGAAAACTCAAACCTCCCACAAATGAACTTGTGAGGTCATGATCTTTGGGGCATTTGTCGACTTCAAAGTCCTCAAGACCGGCATTACACAAATATGCGTTGAATTCTTATTTGATTCCCGCTTGATCCATAAAATTTTCCGAAGGCCATTCACAGGGCCTCACAGGAGCGTCTCTTGGTGGTTCCTCGTAAGCATCTCGCATTGCAAGCACAGGACCTTGCTTCCTTGAAGAACCACCTTGGAACATCTTCCTAAACATATTGTTTTCTCTGAAAAATTCTGAAATTTTAGTAACTTCAAACAAAAGTGAACCAACTTCAATAAAGCTGATAGCAACTACTCATACAAGTGCCTAGAGCATATATCAAGCATTAGAACTACTTGGAACCATATAAATTTGACATGCAAGCTCAAGAACATGGTCACCTATGCAGCACAAATTTGCAAAGAATAAAGCACTAGAACAAAAACTAATTGGACCAATGGAGGAGTCACATACCAAGGAACAATCTCCCCAAGCAGTTTTGTGAGAGGTGCTTTGAGCAAGGAGATCGAAAATCACAGCAAAAGTGGCTGGAACACGAGCTTGAGTTGGTTTTTCGGGTTTGTGTGAGGCAGAGGAAGAATATGGGTGCAGGGATAAGTGGAGGAGGGCCACCGTGGGCCCGCGAGGCAGGGGGGCGCGCCCAGGGGGGTAGGGCGCTGTTGGGGAACGTTGCAGAAAATAAAAAAAATTCTACAGTTTCACCAAGATCAATCTATGAGTTCATCTAGCAATGAGAGGGAGGAGTGCATCTACATACCCTTGTAGATCGAGCGGAAGCGTTCAAGAGAACGGGGTTGAGGGAGTCGTACTCGTCGTGATCCAAATCACCGATGATCCTAGTGCTGAACGAACAGCACCTCCGCGTTCAACACATGTACAGTTGGGAAGACGTCTCCTCCTTCTTGATCCAGCAAGGGGGAAGGAGAGGTTGATGAAGATCCAGCAGCACGACGGCGTGGTGGTGGATGCAGCAGCGATCTCGGCAGGGCTTCGCCAAGCGTCTGCGAGAGGGAGAGGTGTAGCAAGGGGAGAGGGAGGCGCCAAGAGCATGGGGTGCGGCTGCCCTCCCTCCCCCCTCTTTATATAGGCCCCCAAGGGGGACGGCGGCCAGGGGGTGGCTCCCCCCCCCCAAGCCAGGTGGAGGCGCCCCCACCCCTAGGGTTTCCCAACCCTAGGCGCAGGGGGGCCCAAGGGGGGCGCACCAGCCCACAAGGGGTTGGTTCCCCTCCCACTTCAGCCCATGGGGCCCTCCGAGATAGGTGGCCCAACCCGGTGGACCCCCAGGACCCTTCCGGTGGTCCCGGTACAATACCGGTGACCCCCAAAACTTCCCCGATGGCCGAAACCTGACTTCCTATATATAATTATTTACCTCCGGACCATTCCGGAACTCCTTGTGACGTCCGGGATCTCATCCGGGACTCCGAACAACTTTCGGGTTACTGCATACTCATATCTATACAACCCTAGCGTCACCGAACCTTAAGTGTGTAGACCCCACGGGTTCGGGAGACATGCAGACATGACCGAGACACCTCTCCGGTCAATAACCAACAGCGGGATCTGGATACCCATGTTGGCTCCCACATGCTCCTCGATGATCTCATCGGATGAACCACGATGTTGAGGATTCAAGCAACCCCGTATACAATTCCCTTTGTCAATCGGTACGTTACTTGCCCGAGACTCGATCGTCGGTATCCCAATACCTCGTTTAATCTTGTTACCGGCAAGTCACTTTACTCGTACTTTAATGCATGATCCCGTGACCAGACACTTGGTCACATTGGGCTCATTATGATGATCCATTACCGAGTGGGCCCAGAGATACCTCTCCGTCATACGGAGTGAAAAATCCCAGTCTCGATTCGTGCCAACCCAAAGACACTTTCGGAGATACTCGTAGTGTACCTTTATAGTCACCCAGTTACGGTGTGACGTTTGGCACACCCAAAGTACTCCTACAGTATCCGGGAGTTGCACAATCTCATGGTCTAAGGAAATGATACTTGACATTTGGAAAAGCTCTAGCTAAACGAACCACACGATCTTTGAGCTATGCTTAGGATTGGGTCTTGTCCATCACATCATTCTCCCAATGATGTGATCCCATTATCAATGACATCCAATGTCCATAGTCAGGAAACCATGACTATCTATTGATCAACGAGCTAGTCAACTAGAGGCTTACTAGGGACACGTTGTGGTCTATGTATTCACACGTGTATTACGATTTCCGGATAATACAATTATAGCATGAATAACAGACAATTATCATGAACAAAGAAATATAATAATAACCATTTTATTATTGCCTCTAGGGCATATTTCCAACAGTCTCCCACTTGCACTAGAGTTCAGTAATCTAGTTACATTGTGATGAATCGAACACCCATGGAATTCTGGTGTTGATCATGTTTTGCTCTAGGGAGAGGTTTAGTCAACGGATCTGCTACATTCAGGTCCGTATGCACTTTACAAATATATATGTCTCCATCTTGAACATTTTCATGAATGGAGTTGAAGCGACGCTTGATGTGCCTGGTCTTCTTGTGAAACCTGGGCTCCTTGGCAAGTGCAATAGCTCCAGTGTTGTCACATAAGAGTTTGATCGGCCCCGACGCATTGGGTATGACTCTTAGGTCGGTGATGAACTCCTTCACCCAGATTGCTTCATGCGCTGCCTCCGAGGCTGCCATGTACTCGCTTCACATGTAGATCCCGCCACGACGCTTTGCTTGCAATTGCACCAGCTAACTGCCCCACCATTCAAAATATACATGTATCCGGTTTGTGACTTAGAGTCATCCAGATATGTGTCGAAGCTAGCGTCGACGTAACCCTTTACGACGAGCTCTTCATCACCTCCATAGACGAGAAACATATCCTTAGTCCTTTTCAGGTACTTCAGGATATTCTTGACCGTTGTCCAGTGTTCCTTGCTTGGATTACTTTGGTACCTTCCTACCAAACTTACGGCAAGGTTTACATCAGGTCTGGTACACAGCATGGCATACATAATAGATCCTATGGCTGAGGCATAGGGGATGACACTCATCTCTTCTTTATCTCCTGCCGTGGTCGGGCATTGAACCGAGCTCAATCTCACACCTTGCAATACAGGCAAGAACCCTTTCTTGGACTGATCCATATTGAACTTCTTCAATATCTTATCAAGGTATGTGCTTTGTGAAAGACCTATGAGGCGTCTTAATCTATCCCTATAGATCTTGATGCCTAATATGTAAGCAGCTTCTCCAAGGTCCTTCATTGAAAAACACTTATTCAAGTAGGCCTTAATGTTGTCCAAAAGTTCTATATCATTTCCCATCAAAAGTATGTCATCTACATATAATATGAGAAATGATCTGAGCTCCACTCACTTTCTTGTAAACGCAGGCTTCTCCATAAGTCGCATAAACCTAAATGCTTTGATCATCTCATCAAAGCGAATGTTCCAACTCGAGATGCTTGCACCAGCCCATAAATGGATCCTGAGCTTGCATAACTTGTTAGAATTCTCGTGGTCGACAAAACCTTCGGATGCATCATATACAGTTCTTCCTTAAGATGGCTGTTAAGGAATGCCGTTTGACGTCCATTTGCCATATCTCATAATCATAGTATGCGGCAATTGCTAACATGATTCGGACGGACTTTAGCTTCGCTACGGGAGAGAATGTCTTATCGTAGTCAACCCCTTGAACTTGTCGATAACCCTTAGCGACAAGTCGAGCTTTATAGATGGTAACATTACCATCCGCGTCCGTCTTCTTCTTAAAGATCCATTTATTTTCTATCGCTCGCCGATCATCAGGCAAGTTTGTCAAAGTCCATACTTAGTTTTCATACATGGATCCTATCTCGGATTGCATGGCTTCAAGCCATTTGTTGGAATCTGGGCCCGCCATCGCTTCTTCATAGTTCGAAGGTTCACCGTTGTCTAACAACATGGTTTCCAGGACGGGGTTGCCATACCACTCTGGTGTGGAACGTGTCCTCGTGGACCTACGTAGTTCAGTAGTAACTTGATCCGAAGTACCTTGATCATCATCATTAACTTCCTCTTCACTTGGTGCTGGCACCACATGAACATCTTCCTGAGCAGCGCCACTCACCGGTTCAAGAGGTAGTACTTCATCAAGTTCTACTTTCCTCCCACTTACTTCTCTCGAGAGAAACTCTTTCTCCAGAAAGGACCCGTTCTTGGCAACAAAGATCTTGCCTTCGGATCTGAGGTAGAAGGTATACCCAATGGTTTCCTTAGGGTATCCTATGAAGACGCATTTTTCGACTTGGGTTGAGCTTTTCAGGTTGAAGTTTCTTGACATAAGCATCGCATCCCTAAACTTTTAGAAACGACAGCTTAGGTTTCTTCCCAAACCATAATCCATACGGTGTCGTCTGAACGGATTTAGACGATGCCCTATTTAAAGTGAATGTAGTTGTCTCTAGAGCGTATCCCCAAAATGATAGCGGTAAATCAGTAAGAGACATCATAGATCGCACCATATCCAATAAAGTGCGATTACGACGTTCGGACACACTGTTACGCTGAGGTGTTCCAGGCGGTGTGAGTTGTGAAACGATTCCACATTTCCTTAAATGCGAACCAAATTCGTGACCTAAATATTCTCCTCCACGATCTGATCGTAAGAACTTTATTTTTTGGTCACGTTGATTCTCTACCTCATTCTGAAACTCCTTGAACTTTTCAAAGGTCTTAGACTTGTGTTTCATCAAGTAGACATACCCATATCTACTCAAGTCGTCAGCGAGAGTGAGAACATAATGATATCCTCCGTGAGCCTCAACGCTCATTGGATCGCACACATCAGTATGTATGATTTCCAATAAGTTGGTTGCTCGCTCCATTGTTCCGGAGAATGGAGTCTTGGTCATTTTGCCCATGAGGCATGGTTCGCATGTGTCAAATGATTCATAATCGAGAGACTCTAAAAGTCCATCAGCATGGAGCTTCTTCATGCGCTTGACACCAATGTGACCAAGGCGGAAGTGCCACAAGTATGTGGGACTATCGTTATCAACTTTACATCTTTTGGTATTCACACTATGAATATGTGTAACATCACGTTCGTGATTCATTAAGAATAAACCATTGACCATCGGGACATGACCATAAAACATATCTCTCATATAAATAGAACAACCATTATTCTTGGATTTAAATGAGTAGCCATCTCGTATTAAACGAGATCCAGATACAATGTTCATGCTCAAAGCTGGCACTAAATAACAATCATTGAGGTTTAGAACTAATCCCGTAGGTAAATGTAGAGGTAGCGTGCCGACGGCGATCACATCGACCTTGGAACCATTCCCGACGCGCATCGTCACCTCGTCCTTCACCAGTCTCTGCTTATTCCGCAGCTCCTGCTTTGAGTTACAAATATGAGCAACAACACCAGTATCAAATACCTAGGAGCTACTACGAGTACTGGTAAGGTACACATCAATTACATGTATATCACATATACCTTTAGTGTTGCCGGCCTTCTTGTCCGCTAAGTATTTGGGCCAGTTCCGCTTCAAGTGTCTGCTTCCCTTGCAATAAAAGCACTCAGTTTCAGGCTTGGGTCCATTCTTTGACTTCTTCCCGGCAACTGGCTTACCGGGCACGGCAACTCCCTTGCCGTCCTTCTTGAAGTTCTTCTTACCCTTGCCTTTCTTGAACTTAGTGGTTTTATTCACCATCAACACTTGATGTTCCTTCTTGATTTCTACCTCTGCTGATTTCAGCATTGAATATACCTCAGGAATGGTCTTTTCCATCCCCTGCATATTGAAGTTCATCACAAAGCTCTTGTAGCTCGGTGGAAGCGGCGGAGGATTCTGTCAATGGCTGCGTCATCAGGAGATTAACTCCCGGTGAGTCAAGCGGTTGTGCAACCAGACATTTTGAGTATGTGCTCCCGTGAGAACTATTTTACTCCATCTTACAACTGAAGAACTTGTCGGAGACTTCATATCTCTCGACCCGGGCATGAGCTTGGAAAACCATTTTCAGCTCTTCAAACATCTCATATGCTCCGTGTTGCTCAAAACGCTTTTGGAGCCCGGTTCTAAATTGTAAAGCATGCCGCCTTGAGCGAGGGAGTAATCATCGAGACGAGACTGCCAAGCGTTCTAACGTCTTGGTTCTGTGGGATGGGAGCTTCACCTAGTGGTGCTTCTAGGACCTAATCTTTCTTTGCAGCTATGAGGAAGATCCTCAGGTTCTGGACCCAGTCCATATAGTTGTTGCCATCATCTTTCAGCTTGGTTTTCTCTAGGAACGCGTTGAAGTTGAGGTGGACATGAGCGTTGGCCATTTGATCTACAAGACATATTTGCAAAGGTTTTTAGACTAAGTTCATGATAATTAAGTTCATCTAATCAAATTATTTAATGAACTCCCACTCATATTAGACATCCCTCTAGTCATCTAAGTGATACATGATCCGAGTCGACTAGGCCGTGTCTGATCATCACGTGAGACGGACTAGTCATCATCGGTGAACATCTCCATGTTGATCGTATCTTCCATACGACTCATGTTCGACCTTTTGGTCTCTTGTGTTCCGAGGCCATGTCTGTACATGCTAGGCTCGTCAAGTTAACCTAAGTGTTTATGCATGTGTAAATCTGTCTTACACCCGTTGTATGTGAACGTTAGAATCCATCACACCCGATCATCACGTGGTGCTTTGAAACAATGAACTTTCGCAATGGCGCACAGTTAGGGGGAACACTTTCTTGAAATTATTATGAGGGATCATCTTATTTACTACCGTCGTTCTAAGTAAACAAGATGAAAAACATGATAAACATCACATGCAATCAAATAGTGACATGATATGGCCAATATCATATAGCTCCTTTGATCTCCATCTTCGGGGCTCCATGATCATCTTCTTCACCGGCATGACACCATGATCTCCATCATCATGATCTCCATCATCGTGTCTCCATGGGGTTGCTCGCCAACTATTACTTCTACTACTATGGCTAACGGTTTAGCAATAAAGCAAAGTAATTACATGGCGTTGAATCAATGACATGCAGGTCATACAATAATTAAGACAACTCTTATGGCTCCTGCCGGTTGTCATACTCATCGACATTCAAGTCGTGATTCCTATTACAAGAACATGATTTCATACATCACATATATATCATTCATCATTCATCACAACTTTTGGCCATATCACATCACAATCACATGCTGCAAAAACAAGTTAGACATCCTCTAATTGTTGTTGCATGTTTTACGATGGCTGCAATAGGGTTCTAGCAAGAGCGTTTTCTTACCTACGTAAAAGTCTGGCGTGATTTGTCAACTTCTATTTACCATTCATAAGGACCCTTTTCATCTAATCCGCTCCAACTAAAGTGGGAGAGCAGGACACCGCTAGCCACCTTATGCAACTAGTGCATGTCGATTCGGTGGAACCTGTCTCACGTAAGCGCACGTGTAAGGTCGGTCCGGGCCGCTTCATCCCACAATACCGCTGAAGCAAAATAAGACTAGTAGTGGCAAGAAAGTTGACAACATCTATGCCCACAACAAGTTTGTTTTCTACTCGTGCAAATAGAACTACGCATAGACCTAGCTCATGATGCCACTGTTGGGGACCGTTGCAGAAAATAAAAATTTTCTACGGTTTCACCAAGATCAATCTATGAGTTCATCTAGCAACGAGAGGGAGGAGTGCATCTACATATCCTTGTAGATCGAGCGGAAGCGTTCAAGAGAACGGGGTTGAGGGAGTCGTACTCGTCGTGATTCAAATCACCGATGATCCTAGTGCTGAACGGAAAACACCTCCGCGTTCAACACACGTATGGTTGGGAAGACGTCTCCTCCTTCTTGATCCAGCAAGGGGGAAGGAGAGGTTCATGAAGATCCAGCAGCACGACGGCGTGGTGGTGGATGCAACAGCGATCTCGGCATGGCTTCGCCAAGCGTCTATGAGAGGGAGAGGTGTAGCAAGGGGAGAGGGAGGCGCCAAGAGCATGGGGTGCGGCTGCCCTCCCTCCCCCCTCTTTATATAGGCCCCCAAGGGGGGCGGGCGCCGGCCCTGGAGATGCGATCTCCAAGGGGGGCGGCGGCTTCCCCCCCAAGCCAGGTGGAGGCACCCCCACCCGTAGGGTTTCCCAACCCTAGGCGCAGGGCGCCCAAGGGGGGCGGGCGCACCAGCCCACCAGGGGCTGGTTCCCCTCCCACTTCAGCCCATGGGTCCCTCCGGGATAGGTGGCCCCACCCGGTGGACCCCCGGGACCCTTCTGGTGGTCCCGGTACAATACTGGTGACCTTCGAAACTTTCCCGATGGCCGAAACCTGACTTCCTATATATAATTCTTTACCTCCGGACCATTCCGGAACTCCTCGTGATGTCCGGGATCTCATCCGGGACTCCGAACAACTTTTGGGTTACTGCATACTCATATCTATACAAACCTAGCGTCACCGAACCTTAAGTGTGTAGACCTCACGGGTTCGGGAGACATGCAGACATGACCGAGACACCTCTCCGGTCAATAACCAACAGCGGGATCTGGATACCCATGTTGGCTCCCACATGCTCCTCGATGATCTCATCGGATGAACCACGATGTCGAGTATTCAAGCAACCCCGTATACAATTCCCTTTGTCAATCCGTACGTTACTTGCCCGAGACTCGATCGTCGGTATCCCAATACCTGTTTAATCTCGTTACCGGCAAGTCACTTTACTCGTACCGTAATGCATGATCCCATGACCAGACACTTGGTCACATTGAGCTCATTATGATGATGCATTACCGAGTGGGCCCAGAGATACCTCTCCGTCATACGGAGTGACAAATCCATCTCGATTCGTTCCAACCTTGAGACACTTTCGGAGATACCCGTAGTGTACCTTTATAGTCACCCAGTTACGTTGTGACGTTTGGCACACCCAAAGTACTCCTACGGTATCCGGGAGTTGCACAATCTCATGGTCTAAGGAAATGATACTTGACATTTGGAAAAGCTCTAGCTAAACGAACTACACGATCTTTGAGCTATGCCTAGGATTGGGTCTTGTCCATCACATCATTCTCCCAATGATGTGATCCCGTTATCAATGACATCCAATGTCCATAGTTAGGAAACCATGACTATCTGTTGATCAACGAGCTAGTCAACTAGAGGCTTACTAGGGACACGTTGTGGTCTATGTATTCACACGTGTATTACGATTTCCGGATAACACAATTATAGCATGAATAACAGACAATTATCATGAACAAAGAAATATAATAATATCCATTTTATTATTGCCTCTAGGGCATATTTCCAACAGGCACGCCCTCCACCCTCGTGCTCATCAAAATATGCCCTAACAAAGTCCATCTCATGCTCATCAAAAGGAATCCACTAACAAGGTTGATCAAGTCTTGTTAACAAACTCATTCTGATTAACATGGAACCGGAGAAATTTCGAATAACACTATGTTACCTCAACGCGGATATGGACATCCCCAATAATAAGTATATCATATTTCTTCCTGACAGCGGGGATAGGAAATTCAGAACCTCCAAATATAATCGATGGAATTTTTCCAATAGAGTTGATACTATGAACTTGAGGTTGTTTCCTCGGAAAGTGTATCGTATGCTCATTACCATTAACATGAAAAGTGACATTGCCTTTGTTGCAATCAATAACAGCTCCTGCAGTGTTAAGGAAAGGTCTTCCAAGAATGATAGACATACTAACATCCTCGGGAATATGAAGAATAACAAAGTCCGTTAAAATAGTAACGTTTGCTACCACAACAGGCACATCCTCACAAATACCGACAGGTATAGCAGTTGATTTTTCAGCCATTTGCAAAGATATTTCAGTAGGTGTCAACTTATTCAAGTCAAGTCTACGATATAAAGAGAGAGGCATAACACTAACACCGGCTCCAAGATCACATAAGGCAGTTTTAACACAATTTCTCTTAATGGAGCATGGTATAGTAGGTACTCCTGGATCTCCAAGTTTCTTTGGTATTCCACCCTTAAAAGTATAATTAGCAAGCATGGTGGAAATTTCAGCTTCCGGTATCTTTCTTTTATTTGTAACAATATCTTTCATATATTTAGCATAAGGATTCATTTTGAGCATATCGGTCAATCGCATACATAAAAGATGGGTCTAATCATTTCAACAAAGCGCTCAAAATCCTCATCATCCTTTTTCTTGGATGGTTTGGGAGGAAAAGGCATGGGTTTCGAACCCATGGTTCCCTTTCTTTACCATGTTTCCTAGCAGCGAAGTCTCTTTTATCATAACGTTGATTCTTTGATTGTGGGTTATCAAGATCAACAGCAGGTTCAACTTCTACATCATTATCATTACTAGGTTGAGCATCATCATGAACATCATCATTATCATTTTCACTAGGTTCATGTTCATTACCAGATTGTGTTTCAGCATCATACATAGAGATATCATTTGGATTATCAGGTGATTCAGCAACAGGTTCGTTAGAACTTTGCACAGTTCTATCATTTTTCTTTTTCTTCCTTTTAGAAGAACTAGGTACATCAATATTATTTCTCTGAGAATCTTCCTCGATTCTCTTAGGGTGGCCTTTAGGATACAAAGGTTCCTGAGTCATTCTACCAGTTCTAGCAGCCACTCTAACAGCATAATCATTTTTCTTACTATTCATTTCATCAAGCACTTCTTTCTGAGCTTTAAGTACTTGTTCTACTTGAGTGGTAACCATAGAAGCATGTTTGCTAACAAGTTTAAGTTCACCTCTAATATTAGCCATATAATCACTCAAGCGTTTAATCATATAGGTATTCTGTTTTAATTGTCTACCAAAATAAGCATTAAAGTCATCTTGATTAAACATAAAGTTATCAAACTCATCCAAGCACTGACTAGCAATTTTAGTAGGAGGGACTTCAGCTTTATCATATATGTAGAGAAAATTTACCTTTACTACCTGTGTCGGGATATCGGGATCAGGAGGTTCTTCAGTGAATAAAGAATTGAGATCATACACTTCTTCAACAGGCGATAAATTAAGACCATGTATTTCTTCAATAGGAGGTAAATTCTTAACATCTTCAGCTTTAATACCTTTTTCTTTCATAGATTTCTTTGCCTCTTGCATATCTTCGGGACTGAGAAATAGAACACCTCTCTTCTTCGGAGTTGGTTTAGGAATAGACTCAGTAATTGGCTCAGGAGCTGGCTCAGGAAGTGGCTCAGGATGTGCCCAATTATTTTCATTTGTCAACACATTATTCAATAAAATTTCAGCTTCATCCGGTGTTCTTTCCCTGAAAAGAGAACCAGCACAACTATCCAGGTAATCTCTGGAAGCATCGGTTAGTCCATTATAAAAGATATCAAGTATTTCAGGTTTCTTAAGAAGATGATCAGGCAAAGCATTAAGTAACTTGAGAAGCCTCCCCCAAGCTTGTGGGAGACTCTTTTCTTCAATTTGCACAAAATTATATATATCCCTCAAAGCAGCTTGTTTCTTATGAGCAGGGAAATATTTAGTAGAGAAGTAATAAATCATATCCTAGGGACTACGCACACAACCAGGATCAAGAGAATTAAACCATATCTTAGCATCACCCTTTAATGAGAACAGAAATATTTTGAGTATATAAAAGTAGCGCGATCTCTCATCATTAGTAAACAGGGCAGCTATATCATTTAACTTAGTAAGATGTGCCACAACAGTTTCAGATTCATAGCCATAAAAAGGATCAGATTCAACCAAGGTAATTATATCAGGATCGATAGAGAATTCATAATCCTTATCAGGAACACAGATAGGTGAAGTAGCAAAAGCAGGGTCAGGTCTCATCCTATCTCTAAGAGATTTTTTACTCCATTTAACTAACAGCCTCTTAAGTTTGTATCTATCCTGGCAAGCAAAAATAGCTGCAGAAGATTCCGCATCAAAAAGATAACCCTCAGGAATAGCAGGCATATTTTCATCATCACTTTCATCATTGTATTCAGTTTCAATAATTTCTCTTTCTCTAGACCTAGAAATTTGTTCATCTAGAAATTCACATGGGGGCACAGTAGTATCAAGCATAGAAGTAGTTTCATCATAAGTATCATGCATAGCAGAAGTGGCATCATCAATAACATGCGACATATCGGAACGAATAGCAGAAGCAAGTTTAGGTGTCGCAAGCTTACTCATAACAGAAGGTGAATCAAGTGCAGAGCTAGATGGCAGTTCCTTACCTCCCCTCGTAGTTGAGGGATAAATTGTTGTCTTATCGTCTTTCAAGTTCTTCATAGTGTCCAGCAGATATAAAATCCCAAGTGACTCAAAAAATAGAGCTATGCTCCCCGGCAACGGCGCCAGAAAAAGGTCTTGATAACCCACAAGTATAAGGGATCGCAACAGTTTTTTAGGGTAGAGTATTCAACCCAAATTTGTTGATTCGACACAAGGGGAGCCAAAGAATATTCTCAAGTATTAGCAGCTGAGTTGTCAATTCAACCACACCTGGAAACTTAGTGTCTGCAGCCAGGTGTTTAGTAGCAAAGTAATATGATAGTGGTGGTAATGGTAACAAAACTAAAGACAGCAAAAGTAATGTTTTTGGTATTTTTGTAGTGATTGTAACAGTAGCAACGGAAAAGTAAATAAGCGTAAACCAGTATATGGAAAGCTCGTAGGCACCGGATCAGTGATGGATAATTATGTCGGATGTGGTTCGTCATGTAATAGTTATAACATAGGGTGACACAGAACTAGCTCCAATTCATCAATGTAGTGTAGGCATGTATTCCGTAAATAGACATACGTGCTTATGGAAAAGAACTTGCATGACATCTTTTGTCCTACCCTCCCGTGGCAGCGGGGTCCTATTGGAAAGTAAGGGATATTAACGCCTCCTTTTAATAGAGAACCGGAACAAAGCATTAGCACATAGTGAATACATGAACTCCTCAAACTATGGTCATCACCGAGAATTATCCCGATTATTGTCACTTCGGGGTTGTCGGATCATAACACATAATAGGTGACTATAGACTTGCAAGATAGGATCAAGAACACACATATATTCATGAAAACATAATAGGTTCAGATCTGAAATCATGGCTTTTCGGGCCCTAGTGACAAGCATTAAGCATAGCAAAGTCATAGCAACATCAATCTCAGAACATAGTGGATACTAGGGATCAAACCCTAACAAAACTAACTCGATTACATGATAAATCTCATCCAACCCATCACCGTCCAGCAAGCCCACGATGGAATTACTCACGCATGGCGGTGAGCATCATGAAATTGGTGATGGAGGATGGTTGATGATGGCGACGGCGACGAATCCCCCTCTCCGGAGGCCCGAACGGACTCCAGATCAGCCCTCCCGAGAGAGATTAGGGCTTGGCGGCGGCTCCATATCGTAAAACGCGATGATTTCTTCTGTCTGATTTTTTTCTCCCCGAAAGCCAATATATGGAGTTGGAGTTGGCGTCGGAGGGTCTCCAGGGGGCCCACGAGGTAGGGGGTGCGCCCAGGTGGGGGGGGGCCCACCCTCGTGGACAGGGTGTGGGCCCCATGGTCTTCATCTTTGGCGAGGATTTTTTTTATTTTTTGTAAGACATCCAGTGGAGTTTCAGGTCATTCCGAGAACTTTTGTTTTTTGCACATAAAACAACACCATGGCAATTCTGTTGAAAACAACGTCAGTCCGGGTTAGTTCCATTCAAATTATACAAGTTAGAGTCCAAAACAAGGGCAAAAGTGTTTGGAAAAGTAGATACGACGGAGACGTATAACTGTGGCAACCCCTTTTTCCTATAAAAGGAGGCCTGAGGGGACCAGGAGAAGGATTCGGCTCTTTCGAACCCCACGCTGACTACAGCTAGTTCGAGAGCTCAAGAACTCTCAGAAATACACCCACCAAAGCAGGACTAGGGTTTTACGCATCCTCGCGGCCCGAACCTGGGTAAACAATCCTTGTGCTGTCTACTAGCCCCGCTCTCCTCGCACCCCTACGCCCCGGCAACCGTAGTAGGGATTCTTGTGATCCCATAGGTGTCGTTCCACACCGACACAAATGAACCAAACTTTTACTACAGCCAAATTCAATTTATTCCTCACATGGTATACAATAACAGAATCCACCCACAATTTTGTAAACATAAATTCAATTTATTTCTCACATGGAAGACAATACAAAATTGCAGCCTGAAGAATTGAACATCACATTTGCATAATTGAACCAAACAGTTATGAAGACAACGACTAATTAACAAAACAATTAATAAGTGAGCACCACACTACACGACATATAGAACATATACACTAGAGCAACAGATTGCATGGTAAAATTAGATAGCACAATTCACTAGAATTTGTGAAGGAAAGGCAGGAGCAGCACACGCAACGGGTAAACCGAGCATGCATAACCGGCGTAGCTAGCAAATGGCAAGGTGCTCCTTCAAGATTTGGGGGTCGGCATGAATGGCAGCCATCGCGACCTCATCCGCGCGTGTGGCCGTGATTTGCTTCTCCGCTACCAAATGCTCCTTGAGGTCCTGGCTATACTGCGTGCATCATGGCTTAGGCCAGCGCTTATTTGGTGGAGGGGTCGGTGATTTGGGTGGAAGGTGTCGCGCTCACGCCGGCGGTAGGGGCATGTGGGATGTGGAAGGAGGAGGAGGATGGGGGTCTGGTGTGGATTACCTGCCTAGATAGGCAAGGCCGATGAGCCTGAAGGAGGGTCACCGGCGAGGAGGCGGCGGCGCTGCAAGCAAGGAGTGAAGGTTTCAACTTGGAAAGGAAGGTGGAAAGAGGGGAAATGTGGCTTTTGGTAAGGGGGAGGGGGCGGGGAGGTAGATATTTCTGCGGAAGCCGAAAATTTGGAATTGCTTCAGCCAAAAACCTGGCGCGCAAAGTGTCATCGGACATGGTCCCTTATTCAGAACTGAAAGTGCGTTATATCGGCTAGAGGGGGCGTGAATAGGCGATTTTTATGAATTCTTCACTGAGGAATTTGCCGGTGAGGAAATTCCTTAGCGAAGAACTACTTGCAGCGGAATAAGTACCAGAAGTAAGCATAACAGAATACATGCATAGTCATCATGATGAAATGAAGACAATCACCAAGTACAGAAAGCGTAATCACAGGATAACACAAGATGAAGACAAACAGACTGAAGAAATTGAACTGAGGAAATTGAGGAAGTCTTCAGTCAAAGTCTTCAAACACAGATATGAACAAACACTCAACACGTAATGAGGAAATGAAAGGGTTGAGGAAATAGAACCGTTAGGTTGGTGAAGACAATGATTTGGTAGACCAGTTCAAGCTGCTGTCTCGGTTATGCGTCTGGTTGGAGTGGCTGAGTATTTAAACTCGAGGACACACAGTCCGGACACCCGTCGCTGAGCATGCAACTCGGGACACCAAGTCCTCACCGTATTCTCCTTGAACTAAGGTCACACAGACCTCGTCCAATCACTCGTGGTAAGTCTTGAGCGACTTCCAAACCTTCACAGACTTGGTCACTCGGCGATCCACAATTCCTCTTGGATGCTCTAGACCATGACGCCTAACCGTCTGGAAGAAGCACAGTCTTCAAAGGTAACAAGCGTCGGATCCACAGGATCAATTTCTTGATGATGCTCAATCACTTTGGGTTTGTAGGGGTTTGGTTTTTGGGTTTTTCCTCACTTGATGATTTTCGCTCAAAGTCCTTAGAGGATGGGTTGCTCTCAAATGACAAGTGTCTAGTTCTCTCGGAGCAGCCAACCAGCTAGTGGTTGTGAGGCGGCTATTTATAGCCTAGGGAGCAGCCCGACATGATAAGACATAAATGCCCTTCAATGATATGACCGTTAGGTGGATAAGATATTTTGGGACAGGTGGCAAGAAGACAAGAACGATCGGAAATTTGAATATCAAATTCCTCGGGGCTATCATGATCCTCTTGTGTAGGCAATCCACCTTTGGCGAATTCCTAACTCCTCGGTCAGAACAAATTCCTCGTGACGGAAGAACTTCGTCTCATCCTTTGAAGAAATTGGTGAAGCTGTATGAGATTTCAAAGGCTTCACTCGAAGGGATTGGTAGGTGTAGGATTTTGAGTTGAGCATCACATGGAAATTTTTCCTTAGTATTTCCTCGACCCCTTTAACGAGACAGTGTTTCCTATGACTCAAGAAAGAGAAAATGAAACTACGAAAACAAAAGTATTCACGCTTCATGTTCCTCAAATGAATACCAAGTCTTCAAGGTCACACCAATTTCTTCACTTTCAAAGTCTTCAGAAAGTCTTCAGAATATCAAAGTCTTCAGTTGAAGAACTTCATTTTTAGGGGTCGACTTTCTCTGTAAATATCAAACTCCTCATATACTTATAGACATGTGTACAGTCACAAACGCATTAGTTCCTTAACCTATAAGTCTTCAATACACCAAAATCACTAAGGGGCACTAGATGCACTTACAATCTCCCCCATTTGGTGATTGATGACAATATAGGTTAAGTTTTCAACGGGGATAAACATATGAAGTGTAAATACTGATAATGAGGAATTTGATTGCAAGATATAAGCGAACTCCCCGAAGATGTGCATAGTGAGGAATTTGCTTTTGAGGCAATGCACATTTGAAGAGTTGAATCATGGAGATCTCCCCTATATCTTGTAATTCATACGCATTTTACATATAATATGAAGAATTTGAAATGCATGATGAAATATGGTGCTTGATGTAATTCAGCATCGTGCGATAACATTTATGAGGAACAAGCATATAGCATCAAAAGTATCGAGCTCAAATAGATCCGCTTTGAAGATTTTCAAGAAGCTCAAGAGAATCGAGCATAGTGCAAGAGCATAATGCATCAAAAGTATCAAAGCACCATCGGGTTTAAGATTACAACTCGATCCAATAAAAGTTTGGAAGAGCGAGAGTTGTAACTTAACAAAATAAATTACTGTATATAGGCAATAAACTAGACCCGCTTGAAGACTAACTCAAATTTCTCCCCTTTGTCATCGAATGACCAAAGGATCGGCGAGGACTAACGCTCTGAAGAATTTCAAGTTGAAGGCGGAGCGCCCGGCGTTGTTGGAGTCGGTTGTTGAAGTAGGACCAGCAGCGGTGCCGTCCAAGTCTTCATTTTCATCGATTGTCGCGAGATGAAGAATAGGAGCTAGCCACCAAGGAAGGAACTTTGACCTTCTTGAATTTCTTGGAGGAGGTGCAGACCAGTCAAATTCTTCCTTGAGTCCCATTGGCGTCAGTTCTTCACCTTTGTAGATATGTGAAAGAACAGCCAGTGCGTTTGAAGGTTTCATGGAGGTAGTAGTGGTTTTTCTTCTTTGCATTGTGTGTTGAGAAGAAAAGTACCAAGCGACGCTTGACCCATTTATGATTACGGTCAACCTTGATGAAGGCGAGGAGTAACTCACAATCAGTCATCACCACAGGTGCGATAGCTTGAGGACTTT
The DNA here is from genome assembly GCA_021605205.1 of Aegilops longissima. Lineage (NCBI taxonomy): Eukaryota > Viridiplantae > Streptophyta > Magnoliopsida > Poales > Poaceae > Aegilops > Aegilops longissima. The sequence continues at coordinate 169,862,835 of CM038681.1, read as the reverse complement.
GCTTGACCGAGGTATTTGCGGTTGAGTCATGTGTGGCGAGTCATCATTGGTGGAGTAGGATGCTGCTGCTGAAACTGTCCATCCAATGGGCGAATGCCTTCATCGATCTGTGCAGTAGCCTTGCCCTTGTCATCATCGAGGTAAATGTCCGTTTGAGGACTTCAATCGGGGCAAGTAGCTGCAGTGGTTCAAAGTATCGACCTTGTAATTGAGTGAAGACCTTGTCTGATGAATCTCATAATCCAAAGGCGCATAAGGCTTCAGCTCAAATGGTGACATGGCAATGTTTTCCAGAGTCCTCATGAAGAAATCATGGAAGTTGACGGGAACGCCATGGATGATGTTGAAAAGCATATTCTTCATGATGCCAACGACTTCTTCATCGTTCGCGTTGTGGCCTTTGATAGGACTCATTGTCTTCGTCAGAATCCGATAGACAGTCCGAGGCACATACAATAATTCCTTGATGAGGAATTTGGTTCTTGGGGCCTGCCTTAGCTTCAAAGGCTTCATCAGCACTTGCATATAGTGATTTGAAAGTTCTGGTTCGTTGTAGATACGACGTGCACCATCAAGTGGAGGACTGAGTGGTAGGGCACGAAGCAATTGATTCTTTGGTGCCTTGTAGTGAGTATTTTCGGACATCGATCTAAGACCCATGAGTTCACGTCTTGGCGTCTCCGGTGATGTGCAGCGTTGCATAAAAGCGAAGAATTAGTTCTTCATTCGATCCTGAGATATCGGTGCAGAAATTTAGAAGTCTGCGTCGTGAAGAACACCGAGGACTGGCTCAAAGCTGGCAGCGACTCCATGTCCACATGAGGAATATGAGCATGATCGAAGATTTTATCCTTGTTGAAAACACCGAGGAATAGAAGTTGGCTTGGTGGCAGTCCGTAACCGCCTCTTCCTAATCGAGCAGAATCATATGGATTATAGTCGATGAAGAACACGTGCTCGGCAAAGAAATCTTTAGCCTTGAACTTTTGCTTGCAACGGATTCTTTTGCTTGGGCAGAGGGTGTCGATGAGTTGCATCACCACCTCGGGAATTGCAAGTTCAGGTTCTTGGTGAGGAATTTCTTGTTCCTCAACATATGCGATCGAGGATCAGCGCAGCAGTTTCATCAGCACTAGTGGCTGGAATTTCTTCATGCCTGAGCAAGTGGGTTGAGTTTCTTGAGTCCATTTGGACTGTTTGTGCGAGGGACTGAGGAATTTGTTGGGGCGGGGTGAAGAGAGGAGTATTGGGATGCAGACTTTCCCAAAGTCATCATTCATCACGGTGTGGTGCATCCAATATCCACATCTTCATCTTCAATTTCCTCAACACCAGCCTCTTCATTTGTGAACCGAGGCATAGGTGAGGAAATGGCTGGGGTTGAAGGATTGCATCCACTTCAATTTCTTCATCAATCTGCTCGACGAAGCAGCAGAATGATGTTCTTCATCGAGATCGATTGGGATCTCATAGTCTTCTCCAAAAGGAACAACGTCCTTTGATGGCATGGAGAAATTGGAACAGCATCAATTGGATTTTCGTATGAGCTGGTCATAGGCCTCATTTTCTTCGCAGTAGAAGAATTTGACACAGTGATGCCTTCCTTTTCTTCCGCAGCTCGTTCGCAGCCTTGGTTTCTTCACATCGAGGCGGATGGAAGAATTGGAGTTGGAGTTGGCGCGGGAGGAGCTGAGGATTTGGTTCGATTTCTTGAGCTGGCGATCTGATTGCCTGTCTTGATCGGTTTCTTGAGCGCACCACTAGTGGGTGCCACAGCAATTCTTCGGCGGTGGAATGGGATCATCAACCTGGAACTAGCATTTTCATCGATGGGCTGAGCGTCATCGGCGGTCTTGGCATGTTCTTGATCGGTTGGGCTGAGGCTTGACTGAGGAATTTCATGTTGCTTTGGGGCAGCAACATTTGTGAATTTCTTCGTCAGGTTCACAAATCTGACCTTGGCTCCTTGCCAATCAGCATAATAGGAATCAAGTTTTTGCTGAGGTCTTGAATTTCAGTCTGGACCTTGAGAAGCTCCTCGGTGTCATTTTGACAACGTTTTTCTTGTGAACTTCTCCTTTCGTAGACAGCCTTTTGATTTCCCTTGCCTTCTCAAACTTCAATTTTTCTTCAGCGATGAAGTGAGTCAACATATGACTTTGTCCAGGTGTCAGATGAAAGTCAGGCATAGGGGTATTGGGATCCTTGTGCCAGAGATCAATATAGTCGAGGACTTTCTTCGGATCCAGCAGCAGTGGCACAGATGTGCCTTTGGCTCTAGCAGCCATTTCTTGACGGTCTCTGATGATTTCCGCAAGTTCATCATCAGATGCTTCATCATCAGAAGGCACATGGAATGCAACATGTTTCTTCTTTGGGCTAGGCGAGGACCTCATCCAATTGTTGCTTTGGTCTTGGTGAGTCGGGCGAGATGAAGAAATGGGAGCTCTTGAGGAACTTGCGAAGCGCTGAGGCAATTGAAGCCAGCAGTCCTTTGACATGTAGCAGTGCACGAGAACCGAAGGTTTTGACGGAGCTGTTGAGGACTTTGGTGGAGCACCAGCGGTGTGAGAATTTGCTTTGAGGTGCTGCTTGAGGAACTTGGCCGTGAGGGCGCAGATGGTGAAGCACTTGGCTTATGAGCAGGCTTCTTTGGCATGGATTTCCTCGGTTTGACCGAGGCCTCGATGTGATAGCAGGCGCAGAATCCTCATTGAATTTCTTCTTGCCTCCTTGGCTTGTTTTGCCAATTTTGCTTGGCGTTTAGCCCATTCATCAGGAAAGTCCTCACCTCGTTTGATGCTTGTGGGATCAGCTACTTGGCCAGGTGCCAATGGAGCTCTTGGGCATGGAGGATTGAGAGCGAATTTCTTCATGTACTTAGGAGTTACATATCTGTATTCCCTCCATTCCCGTGCCCATCTCCGTTCAATCTTCTGAATACGCACCTTGCGTTGATTTTTGTTTTCTTCATCCGGTGTGCAGTAGTCAGCATATATTTCCTCAGGGATTTCAAACACAGTCATAACCTCAGGTTTCTTTCCTCCTTTCTGTGGCTTCTTACCGTCTGTCATGTTCTTAAGTTGAGGAATTTGAACAATTGAGTTCTCTGAAGAAGTATGCAGTTTTTCTTCGAGGAACGTTGCAAATGAGTTAAGTTGATGAGAACCTAGTGATTCAGCAGCGGACATGTGTACCTGTGAACAGAGTATAGTTGCGAGGAATTTGGAGAGGTCATATCGTTCTCGAAGGTTTTCAAAAGAACAAGTTTTGAGTATTTTGACCAGATGAGCCTTGAAGAATTTCACTAAGCGTTCTTTGTCTTACGTTCCAGAGTTGTACAGATCGAGGATCCACACAATTGAGGAATCTTGAAGAAAATCATTGCTTAGAGAAACGAATCAAGAGCCTATTTTGATTGAGGTGTTCATATGTGTGAAGATTTGAAGAATAAACACCTTTGAAGATTTTCAGGAAGGTTTGAGAATCAAAGCGAGTAATAAAAGTGTCTTTTATTTACCCGAAGTGAAGAACACGACGAACTGAGAAGAACAGTTGGGAAGTTCGTCCGTTCAGATCTTCCACGCCCTAACTTGGCGGAGGAAGACAGCTACTGGCGGGCGGAGTGAGGATTTTCGCGGTCGGCGCGAGTATGCGTCGGCGATGAGGTCGAGGCGGTGAAGCTTTTCCTCACGGTGACGATGGAGTAGCGATGGCGCTAGGGTTTGAGGAGCTCGGCGGAGAGAGATGTCGGCGAGTAAAAGAAGTGAGGAAGGGAGAGGGTATCTATAGACACGGTGAAAAGCGGATCGCCGAAGATTTAGGGCGAACATGCCTGACCATTTCCTTTCACGACATGTGTCACCCACGTACTATGTAGTGGAGATCGTGTACGATCGTGGGTGAATAAAATAATGCATCGTGGGATGCGGAGCAGTTTTGAGCAAAACCGAAAGTTTGGATAAAATCATTTTTAAAGTTCTGTTCACAATTTCTTCAGCTGACAAGAACACAGTGAAGATTTTGAACGAGTTTCAAATAGAACGCACATGAAGAATTTGTGAATGGATTGGGTTGAGTATAGCATAGAGGGGGAAGGGTCCGATCACATTCACTTAGGAGAAAAAGCAACTTGAAGAAATAGCCATAAGTGAATGCTGTAGAGGACATAAACCCATATATATATATATATATATATATATATAGCCAATGAAGAGAGACGACGGAAACAGTGAAGATTTTGCAAAACTGAGGAAAAACTCAAATTGAAGATTTTCAACTTTGGTGGTGGCGTGGCCCACCGTATAAGAATGATGATTTCAGACACCTCGTACAATTGTCGTAGGGTTCTGAGAATCAAATTCTTCATCAATTTCTTCACACTAAGAGTGTTATTCTTCATTGATTGAAGAAAAACGTTTCTTCATGTGTTGCACATCTAAGTCATCAATTTTGCATAAGTGTTAGGATGTGTGTCCTTTTCAAAGAACGTTTGAAGATTCTAAGATATTTAGCTCACACCGCAACTTGCTAAATCTCTTCTCATCCAAGGGCTTAGTGAAGATATCAGCTAGCTGTTCTTCAGTCTTCACGTGCTCGATGGAGATGTAAGCCCTTCAACACATGATCACGAAGAAAATGATGGCGAATTTGAATGTGCTTTGTCTTGAGTGCTGAACTGGGTTGTGAGCAATCTTGATGGCACTCTCATTGTCACAATAGAGAGGCACATTCTTCACGTTGATGTCGTAGTCCTTGAGAGTTTGCTTCATCCATAGCAATTGAGCACAACACGAGCCAGCAGCAATGTATTCAGCTTCGCGATGAAGCGGTGATACGCAGATTCTGTTTCTTCGAGGACCAAGAGACCAAAGATCGTCGAGGAAATGACAAGTACCAGATGTTGACTTGCGGTCCACACGATCACCAGCATAGTCGAGTCGAGAATATCAATGAGATCAAAAGTAGAGCCCTTGGGGTACCATAATCCTAGTGTTGGTGTGTGAGCTAGATATCGAAGAATATGCTTCACAGCCTTATGGTGTGATTCCTTCGGTGTAGCTTGAAATCGGGCACACATGGAAGCACTAAGCATTATATCTGGCCTAGATGCACATAAGTACAATAAAGAACCAATCATGGAGCGGTATACCTTGTGATCGAAGTCAATACCATTTTCATCGGTGCATAGATGTCCATTTGTGGGCATAGGAATTTTGACACCTTTGCAATCTTGCATGCGAATTTCTTGAGGACATCTTTGAGGTATTTCTCTGAGATATGAATATGCCATTGTGTTGTTGATTGAATTTGAAGACCTAAGAAGAATTTCAACGCTCCCATCATAGACATTTGATATTCTTCACTCATCATATAGGCAAATTCATCACTATAACGTTGGTCAGTACAGCCAAATATAATATCATCAACATATATTTGGCACACAAATAGTTCACCATCATAAGATTTAGTAAAGAGAGTAGGGTTGAGTGAACCGGGTGTGAAGCCATTCTTCACAAAGAATTCCTTCAATGTATCATACCACACCCGAGGGGCTTGCTTGAGGCCATAGAGGGCCTTATTGAGTCTGAAGACTTTGTCAGGATTCTTTGGATCTTCAAAACCTGGGGGTTGAGCAACATATACTTCTTCCTCAAGCTTACCATTGAGGAATGCACTTTTCACATCCATTTGATATAAAGTGATATTGTGATGGTTAGCATAGGCGAGTAATATGCGAATAGACTCAAGTCTAGCGACAGGTGCAAAAGTTTCATCGAAATCAGTTCCTTCAACCTGCGTGTAGCCTTGAGCTACTAGTCGTGCCTTATTCCTCACCACAAGACCATTTCCATCTTGCTTGTTGCGGTAGATCCACTTTGTGCCAATGATATTATGCTTGCGAGGATCTGGACGTTTGACCAGTTCCCAGACATTGTTGAGCTTGAACTGATGTAATTCTTCTTGCATGGCCTGAATCCACTCCGGCTCCAGAAATGCTTCATCTACCTTAGTGGGCTCTGTGATAGAGACAAAAGCATAGTGCCCACAAAAGTTAGATAAATGTGAAGCTTTTGAGCGTGTGAGAGGACCTGGCGCTTTAATGTCATCGATGATCTTCTCCACTTGCACTTCTTTTGCAACGGGAGGATGAGCTGGTTGTCGTCGAGGAATTTGATCATTTTCCTCGGCACCATTTTCTTGAGATTATCTTCAGTGCATCAGCTCGGCGTTCTTTGCGTCTGAGGAATGAATTCTTCAGCAGTTTCTTGATGGGAATGACATCCTCAGTTGCCTTGAACTTGATAGATTCCTCAGGTGCTGGTTCATCTAACACAGAAGGTAGGTGCTCTCTTTGCGAGCCATTAGTTTCATCGAACCGCACATCTGATGTCAACAATCTTGTGTAGAGTGATGTTGAAGACTCTGTAGGTGTGCGATTCCTTTCCGTAACCAAGCATAAAACCTTCATGTGCTTTCGGTGCAAATTTAGAGTTGTAGTGAGGATCTCTAATCTAGCATTTAGCACCGAAGACTTTGAAATAACTTACATTAGGTTTCTTGTCAGTGAGGAGTTCATAGGCAGTCTTCTTGAAGAATTTGTGAAGATATACTATGTTGATGATGTGGCACGCGATGTCGATTGCTTCAATCCGAAGCGACTAGGCGTTTTGTGTTCATCAAGCATAGTGCGAGCCATCTCAACAAGAGTTCTGTTCTTGCGCTCCACGACGCCATTTCTTTGAGGAGTATAAGGGCAGATAACTCATGAGTAATACCAAGTTCATCAAGATAGTCATCAAGACCGGATTCTTGAACTCGGTTCCATTGTCACTCTGATGTGCTTGATCTTCACACCAAAGTTAGTTGAAGCCCTCGAGGAAAATCGTTTGAAGACTTCCGCACTTGATTTTTGTAAGTAACAATGTGTACCCATGTGTAACGAGAGTAATCATCAACAATAACAAAGCCATATAGAGATGCATCATTAACGACAGCTGAGTAATGATTGGGACCAAAGAGGTCCATGTGAAGCAATTGAAGGGACGAGTAGTGGTCATGATAGTCTTATTTGGATGCTTGGCCTTGGTCATTTTCCAGCTTCACGGGCTCCGCATAAGTGATCCTTGAGGAATTTGACATTCTCAATGCCAATGACATGCTTCTTCTTCCGCAAGCGTGTGCAAATTCCTCATGCTGTGTGACCAAGTCGCCGATGCCATAGCCAGCCTTACGAAGCTTTTGCAAGTAGACACACGGCTGGTTGTGGTCTGTGGAGAAGTCAACAATATACAAGTCTCCTCTCCTAAAGCCTTGAAGACTTTGGAATTGTCACTTCCATAATCACAACACAACGATACTTGCCAAAGATAACAACAATATCAAGATCACAAAGCATTGAGATCGACATGAGGTTGTATCCTAAGGACTCAACAAGCATGACTTTGTCCATGTGCATGTCCTTAGAGATAGCAACCTTACCAAGACCCAATACGACTTTTGCCTTTGTCGGCAAAGATGATATGCTTCAGATGTGGCGGTGATAAGGAGCATCCATCAATAGATTCTTGTCACCGGTCATGTGATTTGTACATCCACTATCGAGAACCCACTCAGTGGCTTTGGGTTGATCATCCTGCAGATGAATTAGTACAACTTACGATCTCATATACTTCATCAGTGAAGAATATGATATCAAGTTCATCAGATGAATTTCATCAGTCAGTATTAACAGATAAGCAGTATGAGGACGTGTGAAATGAAAGTTCATTTCATCATGATTAGCTGCGTCCTTTCGAGCATTTTGTCGGGCCCCGGCAAATTCTTGAGACGTTAAGGCACGTCGGAGACCTGACCCTGCAGAAGAGATTAGTTCTTTTTCTTCACCACCCACATCTGAAGGGGTGGCAAAGAGTTCATCACTCTGCAAGCACCATACGAGAATGGTGGCATAGAAGCCAAACCATTTCGTTTCACATAAGAGGGGTTAGGGTAAGCATATGAATAAACAGAGAAATTCTTCGAGGACTTATGAAAATATTGGTTTGAAGAATAATGTACATATTCATAGCTCTTAGCTCTACCCTGCGAAACAGAGTTGTTAGCACGATGATAGTCATATGAGGACTTTGATCCTTTTGAGGAATTTGATCCACGTGAGGAATTTGGTCCGTATGAGGACTTGGATCCATATGAAGAATTTGGTTTATATGAAGAATTTGATCTGGGGTTCCTATTCTTCCTTTGGTGGTGTCATGAGGACATTCACGAAGACTTTCAAGGCACTTCTTGGGAACCCAGATTTTCTTCATAGGGAACCGTTCCTGCAGATTAGTGCCAACATATCTAGCAAATACTTCACCATTCTGATTTTTGAACAGTTTATAGTTGGAGTCAAATGACTCATCGGAAGAATGAGGAGATTAGCATGTAAAGCCAGATAAGTTAGATGGATCAGCTGGAGGTCCCTTTGCAGCAACCCATGAGGTTTTGGGATCTTGCTCGGGCTTCCAATATGTTCCATCAGCATTGAGTTTCCTCTCAAAGGCAATACCCTCTTTCCTAGGGTTCTGTTGAGGATCTGCTTTTAAGCACATCACATAGAGTCGATGCCCTTTGAGGCTTTTGTACATGCTGTCATGTACAATTCCTTCAACCCTGCATCGTCGGTGATACTAGCAATGTCCTCGGATGAGGAATTAGTGATAGCAGAGGCAGGTGAAGAATTTGTAACAGTTGAAGCATTTGAACATTCAGGTGAAGAATTAGCAGATTCACGTTCAATGCACTTTAAGCATGGAGGAACAAATTCTTCTTGAGAAGCTGTAACGCCCCGGATTCGATGTGCCAGGTGTCTGCCAGTTATTCGCCGTCGTTGCCATGTCATGTGCTTGCGTGTTGCACTTTGCCATGTCATCATCTGCATTTCATATCATGTCATCATGTGCATCGCATTTGCATACGTGTTCGTCTCATGCATCCGAGCATTTTCCCCGTTGTCCGTTTTCCAATCCGGCACTCCTATGTCTCCCGGCGCCCCCTTTTACCTCTTTTCGTGTGCGGGTGTTAAACGGTCTCGGAATGGACCGAGGTTTGTCAAGCGGCCTTGGTATACCACCGGTAGACCGCCTGTCAAGTTTCGGATCATTTGGAGGTCGTTTGATACTCCAACGGTTAACCGGGTAACCGCAAAAGCCCTCTTTGAGTTGCAGCCCAACACCCCTTTCAAAGTGGCCCAAAACCCATCTAACTCCCCTCCATGCTCTCGGTCGTTCGATCACGATCGCGTGGCCGAAAACCGCTCCTCATTTGGACTCTCCTAGCTCCCTCTACCTATAAATATGTGTCTTCCCCAAAAATTTCGCAGATGAATTCTTCCCCTAACCCTAAAAATCTCCCCCGCACGCAACCGGACATGTCCACCCGGCCGGACGCATCTCCGCCGCCGCGCCTAATCGGGCTCGACACCTGTCCCTTGGCCGCCGTCCCGCCCGCCCATGACCGCTGGGCCCGAGGCAGCCCACCGAACCCGTCTTGGCATCGCCGCGCCCGCCGCCCGGCGCCTTAGCCGCCTCCCGCCGGTGGCGCGCCGCCCGCGCGCGCCCTCGCCCGGCCACCGGAGGTCGGCCGTGCCTCCCGGTGCCCGCGCGCGCGCCTCCGCCCGGCGCCTCTGCCGCCGCGGCCGCCGCCGCCGCGGCCTGAGCGCCCGTCGCCCGAGCCGCCGACCCACGCCGCCGCCCGCGCCCGGCCGGGCGGGAGCCCTGGTCCGGCCCGCCCGACGCCCTCGTCGCCGCCCGCCACCGGCTCCGCCTCCGGTGCCGCGCTCCGTCGAGGGCCCGGCCCGGCCTCGTTTTCCGCGCCGGCCAGATCTGGCTAGGTTGACTCCCCCCCCTTTGAAATTGCCAAGTCCCAAGTGTTTCTGCTTATTTTCATGCATTTTCATCGTGTCATAACTCTGCATCCGTAGCTCCGTTTCGTGCGTGTAATATGTCAAATTGTTCGATCGAAGAGTAGATCATTTCATATCATTGAGTCATTTTCATTTGAGCTCATCTTGATGCCCTAAATGCTGTTAGAAGAGTGCTATGTGATGTTAGTTTCAGATTTTTATCAGAACATGCACTTTTGTCATTTTTGCCATGATTGATGTGTGCACCCTATGAACTTGAGTCCTACATGTGTGTTGTAATATGCCATGCCATCTTTACAGGGGTGTATTCCATGTATTTTGTGACCTCTGTGGTGACTAGCACAAGCATGCAAACTAGGCTTCATGATGTTGCTGATTTCAGCCCCTGTTTTGCTGATATTTTTATGCCATGTAAACTTGATGCTACCGAGAGATCCATGCTTATTTTGAGATACTTCAGTAAGGATGTTGTGAACATATGGTTATTCTCTATCCATCCATGCCCTTGTTTGCAATTATGGAGTGCCATATCTTGAGTCAATCGAGCTCTACTTTTGCTATAAAATGTTTCCTGGCAGATTGTTTACATGTTATTCAATTTTGCCAAGGTTGTTGTAGTTGATCCATGCACCATATGATGTTGTTCTTGCCATGTATAGCTTCTATGCCATGTCTTCTTACTGTTGGGTGCCTTGCCATGCCATGTATTGCTCTGTGGTGAGTGATTCAAGCTCACCAACATGCCTACTTATTGTTGTTCCTGCCATGTATGAATCTGTAATATAACTTGCCATGTTTACATGGGTGCCATCATATTTTCTGATCCTTTTTGGCTCATGGTCAGTAAGGGACTTTTGTTCTATGCATTTAATAGTATCATGCCATGCCTTTGTTTGCCTTGATAAGTTCCTGTAGCATGTTGTTTGATAGCTCTAAACATTGCAACCTGATGTTATTTTCTGCAAAGTCTGAATCTGTTATTATTTGCAATCTTGCCATGTGTTTTTGAGCATGTTCTAGTAGTTTCTGGAGATAGTTCAGTGTTCATGTTTTGTAATGCTTTACCTGTACATCATGCCCATGCCTTTTGGTATTACGTTGAGATGCTGTAGCATGTTGTTTTGATGCTTGCAATATGCCTAGTTGCTGTTTTTGACAGATTGTTTATGACTTGTATAGGGTGTATGTGTTGAACCGTTGCTCCGTTTTGGGTGTGCTCTATATGAAACTTGCTTGATTTTGCATGTAGTTGCATATTATCATGTTGGATCCTTGTTTTGAGGTGTTTGCTTGATGTTTGTATGCATTTTGCATCAATGCCATGTTTAACTTATTTTGCTCATATCTTCTAGGCCGTAGCTCCGAATCTAATGAACTTTATATGTAACTTGACTAGAATTTCGTGTAGATCATCATGGTGCATCTTAACTTGCTGTTTAACAACTTGAACAGAAGGTTTATTCAGATCTGGAACAATTTCGAAATTTGCATATGAGGACTTACCGGATTTATTATATGTTGTTTCCGGCCTCATTTAAACTTGCCTTGATGTGTTGCTCTTGTTTGCATCATCTCTTGCCATGAGTAGCTTCATGTAGCTTTGTCATGCATCATGCTTTATTGAGCATCATGTCTTGTTCATGTGTGGTGTGTTTACTATGTTGTGTGCTTCTTCTTTTTAGTTCCTGTTTCGTTGCGATCGTGAGGATTCGTTCGTCTACGCTTGGTTCGGCTTCATCCGTTCATCTTCTTCATGGACTCGTTCTTCTTCCTTGCGGGATTTCAGGCAAGATGACCGCTACCCTGGATCTCACTACTATCATTGCTATGCTAGTTGTTTCGTTCTATCGCTATGCTGCGCTACCTATTACCTGTTTATCAAGCCATCCCAATTGTCATGTCAGCCTCTAACCTTTTGCACCCTTCCTAGCAAACCGTTGTTTGGCTATGTTACCGCTTTGCTCAGCCCCTCTTATAGCGTTGTTAGTTGCAGGTGAAGATGAAGTTTGTTCCTTGTTGGAACATGGAGATGTTGTTCCTTGTTGGAACATGTTTACTTGTTGGGATATCACAAAATATCTTATTTAATTAATGCATCTATATACTTGGTAAAGGGTGGAAGGCTCGGCCTTATGCCTGGTGTTTTGTTCCACTCTTGCCGCCCTAGTTTCCGTCATATCGGTTTTATGTTCCCGGATTTTGCGTCCCTAACGCGGTCGGGTGATTTATGGGACCCCCTTGACAGTTCGCTTTGAATAAGACTTTTCCAGCAAGGCCCAACATTGGTTTTACATTTGCCTCACCTAGCCTTTTTCCCTTGGGAGTCACGCATCCCGAGGGTCATCTTTATTACCCCCGGGCGGTGCTTGTCTAGCGTTGGTCCAAACTAAGCACCGTCGGGACCATCCCTTGGCAACTTGGGTTACGTCGGTACCTGTACGCTTGGCTTATCCGGCCGTGGCCTGAGACGAGATACGCGTGGCTACTATCGGGTGTCGCACGCCGGAGGTCTTGCTGGTCTTGTTTTATTGCTGTCGAAATGTCTTGTAGCCGGATTCGAGACTGATCGGGTCTTCCGGGAGAAGGAATATCCTTCGTTGATCGCGAGAGCTTATCATGGGCTAAGTTGGGACACCCTGCAGGTATAAACTTTCGAGAGCCGTGTCCGCGGTTATGTGGCAGATGGGAATTTGTTAATATCCGGTTGTAGTAAACTTGAAGCAAACTCTTCTAAAATACACCAACCGTGTGTGTAACCGTGAGTGTCTCTTTTCGGGGTTGATCGAGAGGAGAACACGGTTTCTGGGTTATGTCTGACGTAAGTAGGAGTTCAAGATCACTTCTTGATCATTACTAGTTGACGACCGTTCCTTTGTTTCTCTTCTCGCTCTCATTTGCGTATGTTAGCCACTATGCATGCTTAGCCGCTGCTGCAACCTGACCACTTTACCCCTTCCTTTCCCATTTAAGCTTTGCTAGTCTTGACACCCATGGTAATGGGATTGCTGAGTCCTCGTGGCTCACAGATTACTACACCACCAGTTGCAGGTTGTGCGATGATCATGACGCGAGAGCGATGTTTGCTTGTATTGGAGTTCTTCTTCTGCTTCTTCTTCGATGAGGGGATAGGTTCCAGGTCGGTAGCCTGGGCTAGCAGGGTGGATGTCGTTTGAGTTTCTGTTTATATTTCATCCGTAGTCGGATGTTGATCTTGTATATGATGTTGATGTATTCTTGTGGCATTTGTGCCTTATGTTTTGTATGTATCCCCACTATTATGTAATGTTGATGTAATGATATCCACCTTGCAAAAGCATTTCAATATGCGGGTCTATCCTTGGTGGGACCTTTGAGTTCCTTTGGATAGGGTCACATATTGGGCGTGACAGAAGCGCTGATTTGTTGAGCAAGTAATGAATCACGCTCCTTCTGAAGATCTTCATAACTCACTCTTAGCTTCTCAAGATCTTGCTTTCTTTGAAGAAATTCATAAGAAAGTTTCTCATGATCAGATAAGAGAGTGTTATGATGACCTTGAAGGCTGTCAAGCCTAGGATCAAGTCTCTGAAGATTTTTCATCGGGGCTTTAGTGCGATCCATTTCTTCACCCAACATATCATCACTTTTGTCTAGCATGTTTTGAACCTTTTCAAAAGCCCTTTGTTGTTTTATAGCAATCTTAGCAAGTTTAGAGTAGCTGGGCTTGAGATCCTCATCGATTCATTTTCACTAGATTCAGAGGAGGTGAAATTCATTACCTTGGCACCTTTTGCCATGAAGCAATAGGTGGGGCGAAGTCATCATCATCCTCATCGGGCTTGTCGATTGGGGTCAGTTTCTTGATGTTGAAGATGGACTTGCTAACTAAAGCGATGGCGAAAGCCAGACTAGCCACACCAGATTCAGATTCTTGAGACTCCTCCTCTTCCTCATGTTCCTCGATTCAGCTTGAGTCCATTTCCTTGCCAATGAATGCCCGAGCCTTTTTGGAGATGCTCTTCTTGTGAGAGGAAGGCTTTGAGGATTTTGATGATGAAGATTTCGATGATTTCTTCTTCTTCTTGGCGTCATCGAACTGTAATCCTTGTGTTTCTTCTTCTTTAATTCCTTTTCCCATCGAGGACAATCTTGGATGTAGTGACCAGGTTTCTTGCATTTGTGACAAAGTCTTCTCTTATAGTCACCGGATGAGGAATCACCGCTTCTTGAGGATTTTCCAAAGCGACCACGTCTTGAGAATTTCTGGAATTTCTTCACGAGCGGTGCTAGCTCTGGCCTAATTCTTGGGATCTCCAAGGCTACTACCGAGTCTTCACACTCAGATTCGAGACACAGCCTTGGCCTTGTGGCACGTGTTTTCCATAGCCGTAACCATAGAGATCTCTCTTTTGAGCAAGCTAGAACTCGTGAGTATTTAGCCTTTCGAGGATATCGGCAGGATCAAGAGACTTGTAGTCAGCTCGTTCGTGTATCATCAGTGCCAGAGTATCAAATGAGGAATCAAGCGATCTTAACAATTTCTTCACCACCTCATGGTCGGTGATGTTAGTGGCACCAAGTGCTTGAAGCTCATTTGAGATGTCAGGGAGGCGATCGAAGGTTCGTTGAACATTTTCGTTGTCGAGTCTTTTGAAGCGGTTGAAGAGATTCCGAAGAACATCAACTCGAGAGTCACGCTGAGTTGAGACACCTTCATTTACTTTGGACAGCCTGTCCCAGATGAGCTTGGCAGATTCCAAAGCACTCACTCTTCCATATTGACCTTTGCTCAGATGGCCACATATGATATTCTTCGCTTGAGAATCGAGTTGCTTGAATCTCTTCACATCAACATCATTTAGAGAAGGTGTGACTGAGGGAACACCTTTTTCCACAACATACGAGAGATCGTTGTCAATTGCTTCAAGATGCATTCGCATCTTGTTCTTCCAGTAGGGGTAGTCCGTCCCATCGAAGGTAGGACACCCTGCTGAGACCTTGATCATACCTGCGGTCGACATAACTAAAACTCCGGTGGTTAAACCAAAATCACACGAACAAGGGAGTACCTTGCTCGATACCAATTGAAAGTGCGTTATATCGGCTAGAGGGGGGGTGAATAGGCGATTTTTATGAATTCTTCGCTGAGGAATTTGCCGGTGAGGAAATTCCTTAGCGAAGAACTACTTGCAGCGGAATAAGTACTCAGAAATAAGCATAACAGAATACACGCATAGTCATCATGATGAAATGAAGACAATCACCGAGTACAGAAAGCGTAATCACAGGATAACACAAGATGAAGACAAACAGACTGAAGAAATTGAACTGAGAAAATTGAGAAAGTCTTCAGTCAAAGTCTTCAAACACAGATATGAACAAACACTCAACACAAGAATGAGGAAATGAAAGGGTTGAGGAAATAGAACCAGATTAGGTTGGTGAAGACAATGATTTGGTAGACCAGTTCCAACTCTTTGTCTCGGTTATGCGTCTGGTTGGAGCGGCTGAGTATTTAAACTCGAGGACACACAGTCCGGACACCCGATCGCTGAGCACGCAGCTCAAGACACCAAGTCCTCACCGTATTCTCCTTGAACTAAGGTCACATGACCTCGCCCAATCACTCGTGGTAAGTCTTCAGCGACTTCCAAACCTTCACAGACTTGGTCACTCGGCGATCCACAATTCCTCTTGGATGTTTCTAGACCATGACGCCTAACCGTCTGGAAGAAGCACAGTCTTCAAAGGTAACAAGCGTCGGATCCACGCAGGATCAATTTCTTCAATGATGCTCAATCACTTTGGGTTTGTAGGGTTTGGTTTTGGGTTTTTCTCACTTGATGATTTTCGCTCAAAGTCCTCGGAGGATGGGTTGCTCTCAAATGACAAGTGTCAAGTTCTCTCGAGCAGCCAACCAGCTAGTGGTTGTAGGGGCGGCTATTTATAGCCTAGGGAGCAGCCCGACATGATAAGACATAAATGCCCTTCAATGATATGACCGTTAAGTGGATAAGATATTTTGGGACAGGTGGCGCAACCTGACAGAACGGTCGGAAATTTGAATATCAAATTCCTCGGGGCTATCATGATCCTCTTGTGTAGGCAATCCGCCTTTGGCGAATTCCTAACTCCTCGGTCGAGAACAAATTCCTCGGCGACTGGAAGAACTTCGTCTCTCACATCAAGAAATTGACTGAACTGTATGAGATTTCAAAGGCTTCACTCGAAGGATTGGTAGGTGTAGGATTTTGAGTTGAGCATCACATGGAAATTTTTCCTTAGTATTTCCTCGACCCCTTTAACGAAGACGGTGTTTCCTATGACTCAAGAAAGAGAAAATGAAACTACGAAAACAAAAGTCTTCATGCTTCATGTTCCTCAAATGAATACCAAGTCTTCAAGGTCACACCAATTTCTTCACTTTCAAAGTCTTCTAAAGTCTTCAGAATATCAAAGTCTTCATTGAAGAACTTCATTTTAGGGGTCGACTTTCTCTGTAAATATCAAACTCCTCATATACTTATAGACCTGTGTACACTGACAAACGCATTAGTTCCTTAACCTATAAGTCTTCAATACACCAAAATCACTAAGGGGGACTAGATGCACTTACAAGAACTGTGTACGATATGTGAACATCACAAACGATTAACATAGCTAAACCCGTGTGTGTTGAGTTTGAACATCAAAAATTTTGGTTTGAATTTCCCTGGTTATGGTGGTCGTCCACGTCATTGCATAATTTGGGTACACAAAGGAGACTAACTTCTTAATCAAGCAAGTTCAGCAATTAAACAAAGCTAGCTGACCTAAACATTACTCTAACAAATTAAAGACCGGCGCTCTTAATTAAACAAAACAGAGAGTACTACTACGGCTGGTGCTCGTTGATCTCCGCCGCCGCCTCCATGTCCAGCTCGCGCCCGACAGTCTCCTGGGGAAGGGGCTCCATGGCATCCATCGCACCATACTCGGCAAGCATCTCACCATCCGCGTCCGCCATCTCTTTGGAAAAGGCCGCCACGAGCTGGGCGTGGGCGGACGCCATCTGGGCTCTGGCGGGCTCCGTCGTGGCAAGGTATGCCACGCAGGAACGGACGGCTGCTCGAACTCTATCGGTGATTGCCAGTTCTTCGGCCGTGGGTTGCCGACCGTTGTCGGAGAAGCTTTGTTCGATTTGTGCGGTGACCACCACGAGCTGAGCGTGGACGGCCTCGACATGGTAGTGGGCGGCCTCCAGCAGGGCTAAGCCCGCTGTTGTGGAATGGACAGCTGCTGTGCCGCTCTCGCCAGTTGCTATCCCCGAGGCAGATGCTGCTGCCGCCGCCTGAGAAGCAACAGCGGCCATTTGGGCTGCCTTGGCCGCCCGGACGCAGACTGCGGTCGCCCTCACGAAGCTTGTTAGCACGTGCCTGGCGGCTGCGGCCGCGCTCTCACCGGAGTGGGCCGCCGAAGTTGCCCTCACGACGTGGGTCCACGTCTGCATCTTTCACCGGCGACGAATGAACAGTGAAATGATATTTGGGGAGTGAGCTAGTGTGCTTGACATGCCGACTGTGGACTGTAGCCGACGCACCTTCTCTCGTAAGCCATGGGCGTAATATCCACCGACGGTGCTCCAAGATATTTTTTGCTACAGCTCACACGGTTGGCGATAATAAACTGTGTGCGATCTACTTGATTTATCGTCTTGATCATTTGAATTTCATAACGGGGTCACAGCTACAAAGGATGGTGTTTGAATTGTTAGAACTTATATCTGCAGTGAACATGCAACTATAGGTGTGTCGTAAAAAATTGGAATGATTCAAGGTTCGTTTGTACATTTTTATACATTAACTGGGTTTTCCAGGCATTTTATGTGCATAATTCAAATTTCAACTACATGCACATGCTCGAGTGGATATAAACTTATTGAAAATCAAATATGTGTCCTTGGTTGCATGCTTAGGTCCCATGCAAGAAACGGGAATGAATTTCAAACACCCTGCCATCGTCACTCGGCTGCAAACATTGAGATGCCTGTTTTTAAATTCTAGTAGATCCAAAACTCGTCTGAAATTCATGAAACTTGGCATGCTATCATGTAGCGGCATCAACATGCCGTGGTACAAATTTTGTCCCATTTGGGGCAGTTTTGGGTATAAGCTTCTCACAACAAGCGTGATGGTTTCGGTAGGGAACGTTCCACCTTTGGGGACGAAACGATATCCGTTGCCTCTTATTGCTTTTAAAAAATTTCGAGTGTCAACATAGAACAACAGGAGTGTTGTGCGAATTTTTTTTATTTTTTGGGGTTCGTTTGGACATTTTTATGCATTAACTGAGTTTTCAATGCATTTATGTGCATAATTCAAATTTGAACTACATGCACATGCTCCAGTGCATATAACCTGGTTGAAAAATCAAATCTGTGTCCTTGTGTGCATGCTTAGGTCCCATGCAAGAAATGGGAATGAATTTGAAACACCAGGGCACCGTTGATTTCCGGCAAAACATTGAGATGCCTGGTTTTTAAATTCTAGTAAATCAAAAACTCGACTGAAATTCATGAAACTTGGCATGCTATCATGGAGCGGCATCAACATGCCGTGGTACAAATTTTGTCCCATTTGGGGCAGGTTTGGGTATATGCTTCTCACAAACCAGAGCTTCTGACAACGAGCATGATGGTGTTCGGTAGGGAACGTCCCACCTTTGGGGACGAAACGATATCCATTGCCTCTTATTGCTTTAATTTTTTTCTCAACATAGAATAACAGGAGTGTTGTGTGAATTTTGGTGAGTTTTTGGGGTTTGTTTGGACATTTGTATGCATTAACTGAGTTTTCAATGCATTTTATGTGCATAATTCAAATTTGAACTACATGCACATGCTCCAGTGCATATAAATTGGTTGAAAAATCAAATATGTGTCCTTGGGTGCATGCTTAGGTCCCATGCAAGAAATGGGAATGAATTTCAAACACCGGGGCACCGTTGATTGCCGGCAAAACATTGAGATGCCTGGTTTTTAAATTCTAGTAAATCCAAAACTCGTCTGAAATTCATGAAACTTGGCATGCTATCATGGAGTGGCATCAACATGTCGTTGTACAAATTTTATCCCATTTGGGGCAGGTTTGGGTATATGCTCCTCACAAACCGGAGGTTCTCACAAGCATGATGGTTTTTGGTAGGGAACGTCCCACCTTTGGGGATGAAACGATATCCATTGCCTCTTATTGCTTTCAATTTTTTTTCTCGTGTCAACATAGAACAACAAGAGTGTTGTGTGAATTTTTGTGATTTTTCGGGGTTCTTTTGGACATTTTTATGAATTAATTGAGTTTTCAATGCATTTTATGTGCATAATTCAAATTTGAACTACATGCACATGCTCCAGTGCATATAAATTGGTTGAAAAATCAAATCTGTGTCCTTGGGTGGATGCTTAGGTCCCATGCAAGAAATGGGCATGAATTTCAAACACCGAGGCACCATTGATTGTTGGCAAAACATTGAGATGACTGGTTTTTAAATTCTAGTAAATCCAAAATTCTGTTAACCATTCATGTGACGCCACGCGTCTTGGTTTTAATGGATGTAGGAGGTGTCGTGCGGAAAGCTGCTTGACCTTGACTGAACGGTAGGCGTGCGAGCACCGTCCGGTGCGCAGGCTGACCGAGAGGCGTGCAAGCTATCCTCGAGTGCACAGGCTCACCGGGAAGCATGCGATTTGTACGCTGTGCAGGCTCACTAGGAAGCGAGCCATTTGATTTCCATGGCCGCCCGCCTTTCTCACGTCCTCTCCATTAACGGCTCCCAAACCGCAGTTTAATTTGCTTTTTAAATATAAAACACTCATCGCAAACGTTTTAGTTAGAACACCCGTATACAAACCGACAGCTTCCCCAGGAAGCCAAGAGAAAATGTGCCAAGCAGGATTTCTGCAGCTCTTGATCGCAAACGTTTAGATAGAACACCCATTTGCAAAGTGAGAGCAACGCAGGATTTTTGCATCCCTTCAACGCAAATGGTTGTTCTGGATGACCCGTGTGCAACCACGTATAAACAAATTGGTAAGATTTGCATCTGTCATATTGGGTATGTTGCCATTTGTTAAACTGGAAAGATTTACATTTGTTGATCTAGTAACGTTGCCATTTTTCAATCCTTGTAACACTGCGATTTGTCAAAATATGCAGCTAGAAATCATTAGCACTATGTAATTTTTGCAACTAAAATTCAGTAATTAATCATAGATTTCATTCATACATTAAGCAATCATTCTTAATTTATACAAACAGTTCAACTCGACAGCTGAACCGACCAAACTTCTCCCCAATTGTTGCCAACCACGTACTGAAATAGCTAGTTCAACTATATATACTAGCTAATTTTAAGTACGTTGTACAGTTCGACCACACATCTATAGTCAGATGAACTGAACAAAATAGCCCCTAAATACTACTAGTACCACGGTGTAACGCCCTCGATGCGGCTATATCTCCCACGTGTCGAATCACAACTTAGAGGCATAACCGCATTGAAAGCAATGTCGCAAGTGAGGTAATCTTCACACAACCCATGTAATACATAAGGGAAAAAGATACATAGTTGGCTTACAGTCGCCACTTCACACAATACATAAATAAACATCCATCATTCAGATTACACTCAAGGTCCGACTACGGAACCAAAATAAAAGAAGATACCCCAAATGCTACACAGATCCCCGATCGTCCCAACTGGGATCCACTACTGATAATCAGGAAAAGACACATAGTAACGACCACGTTCCTCGTCGAACTCCCACTTGAGCTCGGTTGCGTCACCTGACCGCATCGCCGGCACCTGCAACTATTTTGGTAGAATCTGTGAGTCACGGGACTCAGCAATCTCACACCGCGAGATCAAGACTATTTAAGCTTATAGGAAGGACAGAGTTGTGAGGTGGAGCTGCAGCAGCGACTAGCATATATGGTGGCTACATTCGCAAGAGAGAGCGAGAAGAGAAGCAAGGCACGGACGTGAAGCTAGTAGCGATCAAGAAGTGATCTGAACTACTTACGCCAACCATAACTCCAACACCGTGTTCACTTCCGGACTCCGCCGAGAAGAGACCATCACGGTTACACACGCGTTGATGTGTATTTTAGTTAAGGTCAACGGGTTTTCTACAACGGACATTAACAAATTCCCATCTGCCTCATAACCATGGGCACGGCTTTGAAAGATAATACCTGCAGGGTGTCCCAACTTAGCCCATTATAAGCTCTCACGGTCAACGAAGGATATTCCTTCTACGGGAAGACCCGATCAGTCTCGTAATCCCGGACTACAAGACATTTCGACAGCAATAAAACAAGACCAGCAAAGCCGCCCGATTGTGCCGACAAATCCCAATAGGAGATGCACATATCTCGTTCTCAGGGCACATCCGGATGAGACTAGCTACGAGTAAAACCAAGCCTCGAGTTTCCCCGTGGTGGCCCCGCAGGCAGCTCAGTTCGGGCCAGCACTCAAAGGAGCACTGGTCCGGGGTTAAAATAAAGATGACCCTCGGGCTCGCGAAAACCCGGGGGAAAAAGGCTTAGGTGGCAAATGGTAAAACCAAAGTTGGGCCTTGCTAGAGGAGTCTTATTCAAAGTGAACTGTCAAGGGGGTCCCATAAATCACCAATCACCCAACCGTGCAAGGAACGCGAAATCAAGGAACATAACACCGGTATGACGGAAACTAGGGTGGCAAGAGTGGAACAAAACACCAGGCATAAGGCCGAGCCTTCCACCCTTTACCAAGTATATAGATGCATTAATTATAGCAGATATATTGTGATAGCCCCAACAAGTAAACATGTTCCAACAAGGAACAATATCTCCATGTTCCAACAAGGAACAAACTTCAACTTCACCTGCAACTAGCAACGCTATAAGAGGGGCTGAGCAAAGCGGTAACATAGCCAAACAACGGTTTGCTAGGAAAGGATGGTTAGGGGCTGACATGGCAATATGGGAGGCATGATAAGCAAGTCATAGGCATCATAGCATAGGCATAGCAAAAGAGAGAGCATCTAGCATAGCAAAGATAGAAGTGATTTCGAGGGTATGGTCATCTTGCCTGCAATGTTCTCAGAGTTGTCGAAAGCTTGATCCTCGTAAGCGTTCTCAACAGGTTCCTCGTTCACGTACTCGTCTCCCGGCTCTACCCAAAGCAAGAACACAAACAAAGGAACCACAATAAATCACGGTGCAACGCACAAGCAACATGATGCAATATATGGCATGATATGCGGGATGTGATATGCAATGCGTATGCGCGCTCCGGAAGGAAAATGATGAACCAGGCATCAACTTGGCAAACCAAGTATGCCACTGGAAAGATGAGATGATTTTGGTTGAAATCGATATAAAGATCACCGGAAACGGATGCACGGTTTGCAAATGACAAGCAAAACAAGAATGGCACAAATCTGCCATTAACAGCATGATACCACTTAGCAAGCAACAAGAAATTAAGCTACTGCACCCAAACGTACCAACAAAGCACATGGCAGTGATCTACTCAAGATGCTTGACAAAAGATGAACACTGAGCTACGGCTAAATCACATCATAACAGGTCCAAACAAGCATGGCAAAAGTGCAATACATATCAGCTTCACAGACTTAGTGAAATTACTGAACATGGCAAAAACAGCATCAGGTAGCAAGGTTCAGAGCAAGAAAACAACATGCTACAGGAACTTATAATAGCAAAACAAGGCATGGCATGAATCTACTCAAAGCATTGAACAAAAGTCCCTTACTGACCATAAGCCAAAAAGGATCAGAAAATATAGTAACACCCATGTCAATATAGCAAGTTTCGTTAACAGATTCAGCAACAGGGCATGGCAAAAACAGATAACAAGTAGGCATGTTTAAGAGCTCAAAGCACTCACTACAGAGCCTTACATGATAAACTAAGCATACATACATCAAGAAGACATGGCATAGAAGACATACATGGCAAGAAAAATATCATAGCATTCACGAATCAACCACAACAACCTTGACAAAATTGAATAACATGTAAACAATCTGCCAGGAAACATTTTATAGCAAAAGTAGAGCTCGATTGACTAAAGCTATGGCACTCCATAATTGCAAACAAAGGCATGGATGGATAGAGCATAACCATATGTTCAAAACATCCTTACTGAAGTATCTCAAAATATGCATGGATCTCTCGGTAGCCTCAAGTAAACATGGCATAAAAATATCAGCTAAACAGGGCTGAAAACAGCAACATCATGACACCTAGTTTGCATGCTTGTGCTAGTCACCACATAGATCACAAAAATACATGGCATATACCCCTGGAAATATGGCATGGCATATAACAAAACACCTGTAGGACTCAAATTCATAGGGTGCACACATCAATCATAGCAAAAATAACAAAAGTGCATGTTCTGTTAAGAACAGAAACTAACATCACATAGCCCTCTTCCAACAGCATTTCGGGCATCAAGATGAGCTCAAATGAAAATGATGCAATGATATGAAATGATCTACACATCGAGGCGAACATTTTGACATATTACACGCACGAAACGGAGCTACAGGTGCAGAGTTATGATGCGTTGAAAATGCCACAAATTAATCACCGAGATAAAACTTAGACGAAATTTGGGGGAGAAAGTCAACCGATGCGGTTCCCGATCGGATCTGGCCGGACGCGCGGCTCGAGGCTCGCCGGAGCTCGAAGGAAGGAGGCGGGGCCGGGGGAGGCGCGGCCGAGGCGGCGCGGGCGCAGGCGGGACCGCCGGGCGAGGGCGGCGGCCGGGCGGGGCGGGCGGGGCGTGAGCGGCCGGGCGTGTGGCCGAGCGGCCGGCCGGGAGGAGGCGCGGAGGGAGGAGATGGGCTCGGGGCCCGATCCGGGCCTCGCTGGGAAGCGGCGTGGGCGGCGGCGAGGGCTACGTGGCGCTGCCCGATTGGCCGGGCGCGGCGGCGGATTTCGTCCGGCCGGGCCGGACGTGTCCGGGGGCGCGAGGTAGGGGAAGGCTAGGGTTTGTACCGTGATTTGGAATGGGGGTGCTTAAATAGGCATAGAGGGAGCTAGGAGAGTCCAAATGAGGTGCGGTTTTCGCCCACACGATCGTGATCGAACGATAGAGAGCATGGAAGTGACTTAGGTGGGTTATTGGACTATTTTGAAAGGGTGTTGGGCTGCAACTTAAAAGAGGCCTTTGCGAGAGTGCGGTTAACCGTTGAGTACCAAACGAGCTCCAAATGACCGAAACTTGACGGTGGTCTACGGTGGTATACCAAGGCCACTTGACAAACCTCGGTCCATTCCGAGAAAGTTTAGTACCGCCACGGAAAAACGTAAAAGGGGACGCGGGGAACATAGGAGTGCCGGATTGCAAAAGCGGACAACGGGAAAAATGCTCGGAATCATGAGGCGAACACGTATGCAAATGCGATGCACATGATGACATGATATAAAATGCATGACATGGACAAAATGCAAAAGAAGAAAACCCAACCACGGAGGGAATATCATATCACAATGCGAAAATGGCAAGAGTTGGAGTTACAAATATGGAAAGTTACTTCCGGGTGTTACAATACTCCACCACTACAAGAGGATCTCGCCCGAGATCTAGGACTGAAAGAACTCGGATATTCGAACGGAGGTGATCCTCGCGCCCGGTGGCTTCACGGTCGGAATGGTGTGACCACTTCACTTTCAGGAATTTGATTGACTTGTTGCGAGTCTTGCGCTCGGTTTCTTCAAGAATAGCAACGGGTGCTCATGATAAGAGAGATCTTCTTGAAGGTCAATTTCTTGAAGTTGATAGTGCGTTCAGAGTCTTGAAGCACTTGCGAAGCTGTGACACGTGGAACACATCGTGCACGTTTGCAAAGTTGGATGGAAGCTCAAGTTGATAGGCGAGATCGCCTCTTTTGCCAATGATCTTGAAAGGACCCACGATCTAGGGGCAAGCTTCCTTTGATACCGGGGCGACGAGTGCCTTTCATTGGAGAGACGCGAGGTAGACATGGTCTCCGATTTCAAAAGCCACATCACGGTGCTTATCATCATAATAGCTCTTCCGCGCGATTGCGCGGCTTTGAGATTTTCACGAATGACTTTGCACATTTCTTCGGCTTCTGTGATCAAGTCGTTTCCAAGAAGTTGGAGTTCACCTGTCTCAGACCAATTGAGAGGAGTACGACACTTTCTGCCATAGAGAATTTCGAATGGGGCCTTGCCCGAACTCGCTTGGAAGCTGTTGTTGTAGGAGAACTCGGCATATGGAAGACAATCTTCCCACTTCAAACCGAATGAAATGACACAAGCCCTGATCATATCTTCAAGGATTTGATTGACTCGCTCGACTTGGCCACTTGTTTGAGGATGGAAAGCTGTGCTAAAATGAATGTTGGTGCCCATGGCCTTCTGAAAAGACTCCCAAAACTTGGAGGTAAAGATGCTGCCACGGTCTGAAGAGATCACTTGTGGAATGCCGTGCAAGGAGACAATCCTGGAGGTGTATAGCTCTGCCAACTGAGCTGCTGTGATAGATTCTTTGATAGGAAGAAAATGAGCCACTTTAGTAAGCTTGTCAATGACAACGAAGATAGCATCATTTCCACGCTTGGACTTTGGAAAACCAGTCACGAAGTCCATTTCAATATGATCAAACTTCCATTCTGGAATAGCAAGAGGTTGGAGGAGACCAGCTGGTCGTTGGTGTTCTACTTTCACTCTTCTGCAGACATCACATTCATTCACGAATTCAGCAATTTCTCGCTTCATTCGAGTCCACCAATATGACTGCTTGAGGTCATGGTACATCTTCGTACTTCCAGGATGAATGGATAGAAGCGAATTGTGTGCCTCGTTCATAATGAATTTTCTCAGATCACCCTTAGGAACCACAATCCGTCCTCAAGAAAAGAGTATCTTTGTCATCAATGTGGAAGCACTTGTACTTGAAATGCCCTTGTCGATACCACGCTTCACCTTTTTCACCATGGTATCCAGGAGTTGAGCCTCACGAATCTGATCTTCCAAAGTAGGAGAGACTATGAGGTTGGCAAGAAAGCCTTGAGGAACAACTTGAAGATTCAGCTTGCGGAAAGCTTCACAGAGATCCGGTTGGAAGGGCTTGAGGATTAAGCTGTTGCAATAAGCCTTCCTGCTCAAAGCATCTGCAATGACATTGGCCTTGCCCGGAGTATATTCAATACTTGGGTTGTACTCTTGAATCATTTCGACCCATCGAGTCTGCCTGAGGTTGAGGTTGGGCTGAGTGAAGATATACTTGAGGCTCTTGTGATCGGTGAAAATGTCCACTTTCCTTCCCAACAAGAGATGTCTCCATGTTATCAATGCATGGACAACGCCACCAACTCAAGATCGTGAGTGGGGTAGTTCTTTTCGTTGGGCTTCGGTGACGAGAGGTATAGGCCACAACCCTCTTCTCTTGCATTAACACAGCACCGAGACCTTGAAGAGAAGCATCACGAAAACTTGAATGGCTTGGATTCATCAGAGGAGTCAAGACAGGAGCTGTGACGAGTTTCTCTTTGAGAGTATTGAAAGCAACGTCACATTCAGGAGACCAGACATACTTCACATGCTTCTGCAGGAGGTTGGAAAGAGGATTTGCAATCTTAGAGAAATTCTCAACGAATCTTCGGCAATAGCTTGCAAGACCAAGAAAATCATGGAGCTGCTTGACATTCTGAGGAGGTTCCCAATTCACAACTGCGGACACCTTCTCGGGATTAACAGCGATGCCCTTGGCGGAGATAATATGACCAAGGTAAAGCACTTCATCAAGCCAAAATTCACATTTGGAGAACTTCGCATAGAATTGATACTCTCTGAGCTTGCCTAGCACCAATCGCAAATGTTGGCATGATCCTTCTTATTCTTGGAGAAGACCAAAATATCATCAAGATAGACCAAGACAAATTCGTTGGTGTAGGGGTTGAAGATGAAGTTCATCATCCGAGAGAATGTTGGAGGAGCATTGACAAGGCCAAAAGACATGACAGTATATTCATAAGAACCAAAGCTTGTTCTGAAAGCTGACTTGGGAATATCTTGTTCACGAATGCGAATCTGATGATAACCCATCTGAAGGTCAAGCTTGGAGAACACTTTAGCACCTTTGAGTTGCTCGAAAATCTCATTGATGTTGGGAAGTGGATACTTGTTCTTGATTGTCTTCTTATTCAATGGACGGTAATCGACGCAAAGTCGGTCCGTGCCATCCTTCTTCCGGACAAAAGAACACCACAACCCCAAGGAGATGAACTCGGTCCGATCAAACCAGACACTCTTGTTCATCGAGCTGCTTCTTCAATTCCTTCAGCTCATCAGGTCCAAGCTTGTAAGGACGCTTGCAAACGGGTTGATGCGTGCTCAAGATCGATAACGAATTCAAGCGGCCGATGAGGAGGCATACCCGAAGCTCTTCCGAAAGACATCTTGGTACTCACAAACGATCGAATCGAGAGATAGCATCCAATTCGCCCTTCTCATTGAGAGAAAACAATCGAATGGTTTCATCACGGCGGCATAGATGATCACATCATTAGAAGAGTGAGTCAATTGAATTTCCCGGCAGCACAATCAAGCTGAGCTTTGTGCTGAGAAAGCCATCCATCCCGAGAATAAGATCAATATCCGAGTCACCGAGAACAATTGGTTTAGCAGAAATCTATAATCGCCCATCTTGATACCGACATTCGAACCATCATGCTAGAGCTCAAACGCTTAGCCGGAGAAATAACTTGCAATGCTTTAGGTAATTCCTCTGTGTCAAAATTGTGCTTCATGCAAAAGGATATGACATGAAAGAATGCGATGCACCAAAGATCAAATAAGACTTTTGCAGAATATCATTAATCGTAAGATTACCCATTATCACATCAGTAGATTCCTCCGCTTGAGCTGCATTCATCATATTCACCTTGGCATGCTTTGGATTATGCTTGACCACTGCATTGCTGGAAGATTTCACAGGAGGAGGAGGCGGAAGGCGCCTTTGGTTGAAGCATTTGTTCGCCTAGTGACCTTTCTGCTGACACTTGTTGCAAGTCACCTCTGAGAGCGGACGGTGGTAAGGAGCATTTGACCTTGGAGCTTGATAATTAGACTTGTTCTGATAGCCTGGGTTGGGTGGGTGGGAAGATCCACGGCCACTTGAGTTCTTCTGCTGATAAGGCTGACGGAACGGAGGAGGAGGAAGGTAGAACTTCTGCTGCTTAGCTGCCACTTGAGAGGAAGAAGAAGACTGAACTGCATCCCTGATTCTCTTCTTAGCAGCCTCACATTTGAGCTGGGCGGCTTCTTGCTTCAGTGCCATGTTGTAGAATTCATCATACTTTTCTGGCTCAAAAAGCACAAGAGCTAATTGCAGATCTTCTCTCAAACCACCTCTGAATTGATAGATCATACTCTTTTCATCAGGGACGTCTTTCTTAGCAAAGCGAGCGAGTTTCTGGAACTGGATATTGTATTGATAGACAAACATGTTGCCTTGCTTGAGATTGCGGAACTCCTCACGCTTGCTCTCAACAACACTTTTGAATGTGGTGAGCTCAAATCTCATGGAACTCATCCTGTAATGACACGACCTCCTCTCGAATCTTTGTATTGCTGGTACCACTCAGCAGCTTGGTCCTTGAGTTGAAACGATGCAAACTTGACAAAGTCCTCGTGTCGACATTGCTACATTCAAAATGCTTGTAGATGTCCACAAGCCAATCGTCGCGCGTCTGTGGCCTCGACTACGTAAACCGAGAGACTTCGCTGATTAGCGAGGAACCGATCGAGAGTAGCAAAGTGCGGCTGGTTGTTGCCTTGACCTTGATTTCCTTGACTGCCTTGCCCTTGAGTACGCTCTTGCAAGAGTTGCAAAATCATCGAGCATTGGCATTGGTGGCTGCCATGATAGTTGCCGAGCCTCCGGAGGCGGAGGTGGAGGTGGAGGGTTCGACTGATTCCCATCATTTCGTTCCGGATTCTGACGCGTTGGCGGAGCCATCCTAAAGAGGGTGACATCCGTTAGCACTTGATAGACAGATAGACAAGTTGAATCAACAGATAGAAATTGCAACATATAGTCTTCACAATAAACATTCGAACAAGGATGAACGAATGAATTCCAAAGTTAACATCACACGTCCATTAAGGTGAGAAGCCACTTGATTAAAGGTTGATGAAAAATAACAAGGTACGATCGAACAAATAAGTGGTAAGGATTACCCAATCACGAACCAAATATCTGCGGGAAGAAATGCTAAGAGCTACTTGAATCCCACCTATAAACTCCCGAAATTTTCTGGTTATGCAACTGGTGTTGGGGATACAGGGACACAAAATATATCACCCAAACTAACAATACCTAGATCCAATCAGTATCCATCCACAACACATAACCAAGAAACCTTCGAAATCGTGGTACCTCGACCTTGAAAAGCATCCGTTATACGAGTCATGGCAATACTCCCGAGCTCGCCCAAGATCTTTGGGTTATCGGGTTATCTCACCAACAATCGCACAAAAGAGATTTCGATGTCGGTAAAACTCAGGTATTCCGAATCGCAACGATAAAATTGTGACGACAACACCTCGGAGCTCAACTCCCGGGACACCGCCACAACCCCTAAATGTCGAGGCACCAAGAACAATGCTCTCGTCACAAAACCATCGAACGATCCCAATATACCAGCGTGATCCTAGAAAAAATTTAGTGAAATTTGAGGAGAGGAGAGTCAAAACTTCTCGTCGGGAGACCTCACAGAGCGATTTAAGGACTGGGAGTAAAAGCATCCTACTCTCCGATATATATAATCCTAAGACTCAAAACATTTTCCATTCTAGACTCAACAACGCCATGACAAACAATCAAGTAGGGGCTCCTAAGTCGGGAAGGCTCGATTACCAACTTGTAGCGCCCTCGATGCGGCTATATCTCCCACGTGTCGAAGCACGACTTAGAGGCATAACCGCATTGAAAGCAATGTCGCAAATGAGGTAATCTTCACACAACCCATGTAATACATAAGGAAAAAGATACATAGTTGGCTTACAAATGCCACTTCACACAATACATAAATAAACATCCATCATTCAGATTACACTCAAGGTCCGACTACGGAACCAAAATAAAAGAAGATACCCCAAATGCTACACAGATCCCCGATCGTCCCAACTGGCTCCACTCTCGATCATCGGAAAAGACACATAGTAACGACCATGTTCCTCGTCGAACTCCCACTTGAGCTCGGTTCGCCACCTGACCGCATCGTCAAGACTGCAACTGTTTTGGTAGAATCTGTGAGTCACGGGACTCAGCAATCTCACACCCGAGATCAAGACTATTTAAGCTTATAGGAAGGACAGAGTTGTGAGGTGGAGCTGCAGCAAGCGACTAGCATATATGGTGGCTACATTCGCAAGAGAGAGCGAGAAGAGAAGCAAGGCACGGACGTGAAGCTAGTAGCGATCAAGAAGTGATCCTGAACTTCTTCGCCAACCATAACTCCAACACCGTGTTCACTTCCCGGACTCCGAGAAGAGACCATCACGGTTACACACGCGTTGATGTGTATTTTAGTTAAGGTCAACTTCGGTTTTCTACAACCGACATTAACAAATTCCCATCTGCCTCATAACCATGGCACGGCTTTGAAAGATAATACCTGCAGGGTGTCCCAACTTAGCCCATTATAAGCTCTCACGGTCAACGAAGGATATTCCTTCTCTGGGAAGACCCGATCATCTCGAATCCCGGACTACAAGACATTTCGACAGCAATAAAACAAGACCAGCAAAGCCGCCCGATTGCCGACAAATCCCGATAGGAGCTGCACATATCTCGTTCTCGTGGCACATCCGGATGAGACTAGCTACGAGTAAAACCAAGCCTCGAAGCGTGGTGGTCCCGCAGTAGCTCAGTTCGGGCCAGACCAAGGAGCACTGGTCCCGGGGTTAAAATAAAGATGACCCTCGGGCTCGCGAAACCCGGGGAAAAAGGCTTAGGTGGCAAATGGTAAAACCAAAGTTGGGCCTTCTTTGGAGGAGTCTTATTCAAAGCGAACTGTCAAGGGGTCCCATAAATCACCCAACCGTAAGGAACGCTAAATCAAGGAACATAACACCGTATGACGGAAACTAGGTGGCAAAGTGGAACAAAACACTGTGCATAAGGCCGAGCCTTCCACCCTTTACCAAGTATATAGATGCATTAATTATAGCAGATATATTGTGATAGCCCCAACAAGTAAACAAGTTCCAACAAGGAACAATATCTCCATGTTCCAACAAGGAACAAACTTCAACTTCACCTGCAACTAGCAACGCTATAAGAGGGGCTGAGCAAAGCGGTAACATAGCCAAACAACGGTTTGCTAGGAAAGGATGGTTAGGGGCTGACATGGCAATATGGGAGGCATGATAAGCAAGTGATAGGCATCATAGCATAGGCATAGCAAAAGAGCGAGCATCTAGCATAGCAAAGATAGAAGTGATTTCGAGGGTATGGTCATCTTGCCTGCAATGTTCTCAGAGTTGTCGAAAGCTTGATCCTCGTAAGCGTTCTCAACATGTTCCTCGTTCACGTACTCGTCTCCCGGCTCTACCCAAAGCAAGAACACAAACAAAGGAACCACAATTAATCACGGTGCAATGCACAAGCAACATGATGCAATATATGGCATGATATGCGGATGTGATATGCAATGCGTATCGGCGCTCCGGAAGGAAAATGATGAACCAGGCATCAACTTGGCAAACCAAGTATGCCCATCGAAAGATGAGATGATTTCGTTGAAATCGATATAAAGATCACCGGAAACGGATGCACGGTTTGCAAATGACAAGCAAAACAAGAATGGCACAAATCTGCCATTAACAGGCTAATTTTTTTAAAATAATACATTTTTTTATTAATTTGCACAAATATTACGTGGAAAAAATTATTTTCAAAACTAATACACCGTCGGCCCATAGTAGGCCGACTGGTCCTAGTCGGCCCACAGCAGACCGACTGGGTTCCTATTGGCTTGCTGCAGGCCGATTGGGCTGTCGTCGACCATTTCAAGTGCCGATTGGGCTGTCGGCCACCATTTAGTTCCAGTCGGCCTGGTGTGGGCCGACAGGGACTAATTGGCCTCATCAGAGGTCGGCTGGTGCATGTGATTTTTTTTTGCCCGCACGATTTTTTTTCTTTCAAAACTATGACATATTTTCCCGCCAACTCGGTCCCGCCACCCGTTCTCATCCACCCGTTTTCTGCCATATGTTCCCGCCAACTCTTTTCCCGCCACTCGCTTCCGCCATATGTTCCCGCCAACTCTTTCCCGCCACTGCTTCCGCCATATGTTCCCGCCAACTCTTTCCCGCCACTGCTTTCCGCCATATGTTCCCGCCAACTCTTTCCCGCCACTCGTTTCCCGCCACTCCGTTTCCCCCCATATGTTGTCGTTTTTTCCCGCCATTTTCTCCTCTCTACCTATAAAACCCCCTTCAGACGGAGGTGGATAAGCATTCCAGTCAAGTTTAGTTGAGATGTCCCATTATCCTTTCGATCGTAGTTTTCACCCTGGGATGAGCAGCACTCTTCTGAGCCTAGCTACCGATTTCAGGATGGACAATAGGGTAGTTCCATGGGACGAACTCACCGGTAGTGACACCATAATGAATGAGTTGGCTCACCAATTACTTAGGTCAGGTGGCCTGAAAGGACCTATGAAGAGGTACGAAAGAACTTCTTAGGTTGCATGAAAGGTGGGAGAAGGTAGTAGTGCCAAGAGTGAAACTTTCGGAAGGATTGCAGCAAATAATCCATGTTTATGGACTGAGGACAGCGAGGACGAAGATGATATCTTCATGTCGCCGCTTCCGGTTCTCGTGCATACTCGAAGGGCAAGAGTTCTTCATCATCGAAGGGCAAGGTTTCGCATCGTCAAGGGCAAGGTTTCGCATCGTCAAGGGCAAGAGTTCTTCATCGTTGAAGGGCAAGAGTTCTTCATCGTCAAGGGCAAGAGTTCTCGCATCCATCGAGGATGACGATGATGACTTCATGTAATTTTTATGCTGTATTTTGTGAGTTCAACAGATGCGTACCGCTTAATTTAGATTTAGTTCTATCTAGTTGTTTGTAATGTCTTGTTGTATGAGCATTATGTTCTATCAAAATATGATCTTGTAGTTCAAATAACATAGTACTAAAATAGAGTAGGCATATGTCTCACACATAAGTACATAGTCATTTGTCTCATACATAGAATAGACATAAGTCTCACACACAAATAGATGGTAATGTCTCTATCGATAGATGGAAGCGCCGGATTTACGCCCGCCTGGCAAGGGAGGCGGATCTCGAAGCGGCGACCATCCCCACCTGTCGGGTGCCCTAATGTGACGAGGAGGAATCTCAGACTCTTCCCGGTCATGCTGTGTATCCTGTGTGGGGCCTGGTGGAGGAGTCGAAACATGTTCATCCTTTGGGTGTCTTTGCGACATCCGAGCTCAGATGTTCTCCTCGGGATGTTGATCACTCCCCACGTATCATGTGATGCCGACATAGACGCTCGATATCCGTAGGCTCTCGCGCGATGAAATGTTTCATCATGAAGAATGAGGTCGCGTCAATTAATATAAAAACAATAAATATGAAGACGATACCGCTGGCTGTGACGGCTGCTCGACTCAAACACGAAGCTGGACGAGGGACCGTGCTGCTGTGGCTGTGGAGAAAACATGAAGCTCGACGAGGGACCGTGCTGCTGTGGCTATGGAGCAAACACGAAGCTCGACGTGGGACCATCTTGTTGTGGTTGCTGCCACGCTGAACTGCCAGTTGGTCGACGGGTGGCCTGGTTGATGTCGGTGCTAGACGTGCACGTGGTTGATGTCGGTGCATGGAGTGACGCGGCTGCTGCTGCTGATGATGAACAACGTCGGTTCTCCGGTGCACGTGATAGCCTCGCATACAGTCCGTATCTTGTTCTCAATTGCGTTCCAAGAAGGGTTGTAGCACCGACGGTGTCAAGGAGAGGTCCGGATGATGTGATCGCCCAAAGGTGGTCACGTTGTTGTAGAGGTCGTGTGTCAAGGTAGCCTGCAAATTTCCATGACAATGAATAATGTCATCTCTTGCACGCCAAAGTATATGACAACATTACTTAAAGAAAATATATCTTATCGCAGTCTCGCCTAGAGCCCAAGTGTCATAGCTGGGTGCATATCCCACGGAGTAGGATCCGTATCTCCTCCGGGTGGGAGTGCTCAACGATGCGTAATCGTGTTCCGGTCATGTAGCGCCGCAAATAGAGATTGAATGCATTGAGATCAAAATTTTCATTCACGTGCCATAGATGCGTGTTTGCTGTCTCCCATTCTATAACATACGGCTCTAGTCTAACTACCCGGTCAAGCAGCTTGTCCTGGTCATGCCCTTCCTTGTCGCCCTAAAATTGTGGTGTGTGTTCAACAATTACCTAAAGTTTCAATGGAGTACTATGAAAGATAATGCAACATTGAAAACTTGTTAATACTGTGGATGTGTCTTTGGCAGCGGTTCTCTATAGGGGAGGCACCTCCAACTGCAGAAGACCAAATTGCCTCATAACCCTCTCACAGCCATCTCCTCGACGAAGACATCGAACATGATCTTTGATTTTGTCATCCAGTAATCTCAGTCCCTTGTGCATAGCATGACATACCACCGTGGTATCTCGCTTGTATGGCTGCTTCCGTGTAGGGCTGCAGATGACCCCGTGTATGAATCAAACTGCTCGCTCAATGTTGTGTATGCTTTCCTGGTCGATTACTAGCAAAGCGCCTCTGCAGAAAACAAAAGTTAATAGCCGCTAGCATCGAACTATCTCTTGTGCAGAAAAAGTTGCATTAAACTATAACACGATGCATACCTCGCGACGTGTCCAACATGCATCGAAGTAGGCATGTCGATGCGCCAACATCAAACATGGCGCCTATAGGCTCACGAACACGGACATCTGGTCGCCCTATAGAGAACCTCTCCCACGACCACAGCTGTAGGAATAGAGGGCATCCAAGAAGGGCTGGCTTTCTCGATGTAAGCAAGCAACCATTGCACATACCTCAAGATGTAGCCGCTAAGACCGCCAACCCCAACTCCTCTGCATGCGATCTGATCCGCCGTCTGAAGGCCGCTATCTCGAAAGTGCCATAGGGACGTAGTCTTGGCGCTAATAGTGGTGACATGGTTCTCGTGAACATCACCTTGCCGAAAAGCCACATTAAGTAGGCCTCGAGGCTCCGAAAGTGATCTGCTCGCATTCAACGGTGCTCGAAAGTTCTTGATCTGCATTAAGTAAAGTGAAAGTTTTAGTAAGCCGCAATTATTTTCGTCAGAAACCGTATGAACGATGACTTGAAGATAAGAGGTAGGGAAATTACCCGGAAATTGAGGAACCACTCATACTTAGGTCTGTGATGCTCCCATACCGGATCCGGAGCATCCGGAAAACACCATGAAAACGTTGTGTAAGAGCTTGCTCCCAACCAGCCGGTGCATCCAACGGTCCTATGGCATGACCTGCCAACGGTAGTCCGAGCAAAAGTGACACGCCCTCCGAGTAGGAGCCATCTCTCCCCATCGGAAGTGAAGCGTGTGGGTCTCTCGCCCCAACGGTCCACTAAGCAGCTCAGCAAGGACCCGCCGATGGCGTAGACGCTTTCACCCGGATAGACTCAACCAGATGCGCGCAAGGTAAAAGACCGCCCATTTCAACCTTCATCGAGAACATTTCGTTAGTGTCTCCCATTAATATGCATGTCGTGTGCAAATTAACAAAGCACGCATCAGCTGAAGCCATCCCGGTGTATCATCCAGTTTTCCTTAGGAGTGCGAGTGACCAGAGGCTCAAGCTTGCGCTCATACCATATCGCAGCACGATGACCCCTATCAATGTCCCCATCCAGCAACCACATTCCCGACATTCCTGCACATAAAATTACCCATTGATCGAAAACCCATCAGAACATAGTGCCACATTTTATAAAAATTCAGAACATAGTGCTACACTTAATAAAAATTCAGAACATAGTGCCACACTTAATAAAAATTCAGAACATAGTGCCACACTTAATAAAAATTCAGAACATAGTGCCACACTTAATACAAATTCAGAACATAGTGCCACACTTAATACAAATTCAGAATATAGTGCCACACTTAATACAAATTCAGAACATAGTGCCACACTTAATACAAATTCAGAATATAGTGCCACACTTAATACAAATTCAGAACATAGTGTCACACCACACTTAATACAAATTCAGAACATACTACTGCTAGCTTAGCTTCTTCCTCTCACCCTTAGTCCTCTCTGCCTCTACCTCCTCTTCTTCCCGGTTGCCTCGCCCACGACCAAGGATTTAAAGTGGGACAATTAGTGTCCCTATGGCCAAATTCATTGCATAGAATGCATTGCCTAGTCGACTTCGCTCAGATTCGTCCATATCATTCCGGATACCGACACTGCCGTCATGCCTCTACTTGTACGCATATGCTCGGGTTTGGAATGTAGCGCCTTTCGCGGGGTTGACGCTGTTGAAATTACCCATTGATCGAAAACCCATCAGCTCACCTGTCCATGTATTGAGAATGACTCTTTCAAAGAAAATGGAGACACAAACGATATTGCGTCCATTCCAAGCTGCCCAAGCAGCAAGTACATGTGAGCAAGGTAGGTGAAGCAATTTGGGTTTGTTGCATGTGCACTCACACGTTGGCCAGGCTTCATTGCCAATTGTCACCTCATGCGTCCTCAACTCGTTAGCACATCCGAATTTCTTGTTGGCTAAGCGGACCTCAAACCTTCTTTCTTGATTACCGATGGCTTACTACAAGCAGTGTGACCTAGCTTTTTGCATCTTGTTGTCCATATACTTCGTGACTCTTTCACAAGACGTGTATTTGGGTTGTTGAAGATATGCTGCTCGCTTTTTGACGCCTATCTCTAAAATACTTGACGGTGCCATAGAAAATACCCTCAACAATGGATGTAAGTGGCAATGCCCGGTTTCCTCTTAGGACAAAGTTGTATGTTTCCGCGAGGTTCATTGTCATGACACGCACCTTGCTCCATGTGTGTCATGTAGCAAAGACCACCTCTCCGAGGCTCATGCTCTATCCATCGTCAAGGTTTTAATCGACCTCCGAGCCTTCTCCTAGTACTGTGGATCAAAGCACGGCAGGTCACATAGCCCAACAGCTCCTCCTCCACCGCCGCTTCCTGCTGCCAACTGTGCAGCTACTACTTCAACATGTGCCCTCACCGCTGCATCTCTTGCAGCTTTCTGTCCCTCACGTGTCTCTGCGTGCACACATTAAGTCTGCTGCGTGATCAAATTGTACTTCCATAACTGATTCGCTTGCGAGTTTTTGAACAGATTCATCGTGTTCTTATTTCTAAACACGAGAAGAAATTAGCCCCAAGATGTCGCATGCACCAACGGCTCTGCAAGTCCTGCCATGGAACTTGTTCCTCGTGGCTGGGTTTGTCGGTGCCCTTATCGCACCGAGTATACTGCATGCCTGTCATGAAGGATGCACACATTGGGCTTCTCCTTCACACAAGATATTTTCAACTGCTCAAGAACCATGTCCAACTTTCAATGTTCTCACTCTCCACAAAAGCAAATGCGAGTGGGACGACTTGATTTTGGCCGTCTTGACCTATGGCTATCAGGATCTGGCCCTTGTACTTGCTCGTGAGAAAAGTACCGCCAACACATATCACCGGTCGGCAATGCTCGAAAGCTTCGATGCATACACCGAAGAGAAGAAGAGACGATGCAGCACACCTCACAGCTTGGGAACTCGCATGAACATGTCTTGATATCGATATAGGTGCCTGGATTCCGCTGCTGCAGGTGTGGAGGAGCTGGACAACAGAGTCATATGCATCAAAATAAGAACCAAATCTCCTCTCAAGCGCCGCATGCTTAGCCCTCCAAGCCTTGCCATAAGAAATTTGTACTTGAACTGGCGAAGACTTTTGTCTAGACTGCCTTCACTTCCATAGCTTTGCCTCGCACTATCTCATCGTAAAACAACCGAGCAATAAGCGTGGATGAAAGGTTGGCATGATCTTGAGGGATGCAGGAATAAGACAAGTGTGATTAACTAAGTCACTTATCACCCAACTTGTGCCATACTTAGGAGAAAGCCGTGCACCCTCGCGGGACAATCTGCGTTCTTGCATACCATTGTCGAATTTCATCGACACCGAGCTGTGAAAACCCTTTGCGTGGACATTGCCCAATTAATTATTGCATCCTTCAGGGCTTGTTTGGTCGGATACATAGCACCCGTCGCAATATTGTTCTGGTGATATTGCCAGGCTGAATCATGTCCATCATTCACGGTCATTGTAGATGAGAAGTCATGATTCCACGATGCAGGATTCGGGACCTCCACTTCATTTTCTTCTTCATCTGACTCGTCAGAATCATCGGCATGACCCCTTTCAACATCGGTGTATTCTTCTTCCATCATGTCCTGCATGTGCCCATCTACCTCGTCGGCGCCCACCTCACCATTGTAATCACCATCGGCATTTCCTCCTTCTACCGACTGCTCTGTCCTTGTTCGTAACCATAAACATTTCCTCCTTCAACCTGACCGCTCTGTCCTTGTTCGTAACCATCATCTCCAAAGATTTGACATAGATAACTGCCTCCCTACACTGCTATGACCAGGATCGTAGCCACCCTCGCCTTCATGTGCACCGACCTCCTTCACAACGGAAGCACTAAAGCAATAGGATTGCATCCCTTCGCTCACAACCTTGTAACCACTGCACCCAATCGGAGTCTTGCTCTATCGGCCTCAAATAAAAGTAAATTATTGTACTTGACCGTGTCCATAATGCATGAACACCGACGGTGTGTGTTTCAAAGATCAAGACCTAAACTTGCCGAATCCATTCTTTCAATGACCGATCGACCATGTTTGAGGTGCGCCATTGGCACCTCTATGTGAGTAAATTCACTCAGATCTGCTCCCATCTCAGCTTGTTTGGACAGTACCAGGACCGTAGTAAAATCTGAACTTCACTACATCGTACATCTCGGCTCACCTATTTTTTTCAACAACGAAATACAATTCACTAACAAATATTAGACATGTTTATATATATATATATATATATATTACAGAATATTCTGGCATAACTAATACAATTCACACACCTATAAGTATATTACAAATATTTGCGAGCAACTACAAATATTTACAGATTTTAATATTTGACTGCCTACAACTACAACTATATTACGGATTTTACCGAGCTACTCCAAATATATTACGGATTTTGCCGAGCTACTCCAAATCGACACTAATAAATACGGATTTTACCCGAGCTACTCCAAATAACCGACAGTCCTAAATACTTCACATGCACATATAGTACGGAATATCACCGAGCAACTACACATTTTTACACAAATAATTAGTTGACATCTAAATATATTTAAGTATACTACGGGCAATAACAATAATCGCACACCTAATTTATTTCACATGAAACATATTAACAAATACTACCGAGCACCTACTGAAAAATAAAATGTTTGCTGAAATATACCCTTGAAGCGCATGAATGAAGAACGATGAACGGCGGCCAATGAACTGCGGTGCTCCGCCCAACGATGAACGATTTAAGCACGAGCTTCACCTCCACCACAATGCCCCAACTTCACCACCACCACCTCCACCAAAATGCTCACCACAACCACCACGAGCTACCCCATCGGTAGATCGACACCTCTTTGGCTGCCCTAACTAAGTTGAATCCATTCACGGTGCCAAAACCGCAAAATACTGGCTCATTTAGGTGTAGAAATTGGTGCCTTTTTTACGAGAGAGGAGAAACTAAGAAAGAAGAAGAACAGAAGAAGAGCAACAGCAGCGGAGGATAAGGGCGAAGGCAGCCGGGCCAGCGTCGCGAGGTGGGGCCGCACCGTCGGCTAGCAGCAAGCCGATCGGCCTGCGGCAGGTCGACAGGTGCGCCGCGCCGACAGCTCCCTCTCCCCCCCTCGCGACGTGGGTTCGCCAATGCGAGGCCGACACGTGCCAAGCAGGCCACCTGTCGGCTTGCTAGTGGTCGATCGCAGCCACTCGGCTTGTCAAGGGTCGATTAGAGCCTGTCTGCCACTGCGGGCCGACGGTGTATTAGTTTTGAAAATAATTTTTTCCGCGTAATATTTGTGCAAATTAACTAAAAAAATGTATTATTTTAAAAAAATTAGCCATTAACAGCATGATACCACTTAGCAAACAACAAGAAATTAAGCTACTGCACCCAAACGTAGCAACAAAGCACATGGCAGTGATCTACTCAAGATGCTTGACAAAATATGAACACTGAGCTACGGCTAAATCACATCATAACAGGTCCAAACAAGCATGGCAAAAGTGCAAAACATATCAGCTTCACAGACTTGGTGAAATTGCTGAACATGGCAAAAACAGCATCAGGTAGCAAGGTTCAGAGCAAGAAAACAACATGCTACAGGAACTTATAATAGCAAAACAAGGCATGGCATGAATCTACTAAAAGCATAGAACAAAAGTCCCTTACTGACCATAAGCCAAAAAGGATCAGAAAATATAGTAACACCCATGTCAATATAGCAAGTTTCAGTTAATGATTCACAGAATGTGGCATGGCAAAAACAGATAACAAGTAGGCATGTTTAAGAGCTCAAAGCACTCACTACAAAGCCTTACATGATAAACTAAGCATACATATATCAAAATACATAGCATAGAAGATATACATGGCAAGAACAATATCATAGCATTCACGGATCAACCACAACAACCTTGGCAAAATTGAATAACATGTAAACAATCTGCCAGGAAACATTTTATAGCAAAAGTAGAGCTCGATTGACTCAAGCTATGGCACTCCATAATTGCAAACAAAGGCATGGATGGATAGAGCATAACCATATGTTCAAAACATCCTCATCAAGTATCTCAAAATATGCATGGATCTCTCGGTAGCCTCAAGTAAACATGGCATAAAAATATCAGCTAAACAGGGCTGAAAACAGCAACATCATGACACCTAGTTTGCATGCTTGTGCTAGTCACCACATAAATCACAAAAATACATGGAATATACCCCTGGAAAGATGGCATGGCATATAATAAAACACATGTAGGACTCAAATTCATAGGGTGCACAAATCAATCATAGAAAAAATAACAAAAGTGCATGTTCTGTTAAGAAACAGAAACTAACATCACATAGCCCTCTTCCAACAACATTTCTGGCATCAAGATGAGCTCAAATGAAAATGACACAATGAGATGAAATGATCTACTCATCGAGACGAACATTTTGACTTATTACACGCACGAAACGGAGCTACAGGTGCAGAGTTATGATGCGTTGAGAATGCCACAAATTAATCACCGAGATAAAAACTTAGACGAAATTTGGGGGAGAAAGTCAACCGATGCGGTTCCCGATCGGATCTGGCCGACGCTGCTGCTCGAGGCTCGCCGAGCTCGGAGGAAGGAGGCGGGCGGGGAGGCGCTGGCCGAGGCGGCGCCATGAAGGCATGGACCGGCCGGGCGAGGGCGGGGCGGGCGGTCTGCAGCTCTGTGCGGGCCGGCAGGGAACTCTGTGGGGCCGGGCCGATGCGGGTAATGGGGTGGCGGGCGTGGTATGTGGGCCGAAGCGCGGCCGGGCCGGAGGAGGCGCGGAGGGAGGAGATGGGCTCTGTGGGGGCGATCCGGCCTCTCCGGCCGACGGCGCGGGCGGCGGCGAGACCATGGCGCGCCCGATTGGCGGGTGTGGTGGCGGATTTCGTCCGCCGGCCGGACGTGTCCGGGCGCGAGGTAGGGGAAGGCTAGGGTTTGTACCGTGATTTGGAATGGGGGTGCTTAAATAGGCATAGAGGGAGCTAGGAGAGTCCAAATGAGGTGCGGTTTTCGCCCACACGATCGTGATCGAACGACGGAGAGCATGGAAGTGACTTAGGTGGGTTATTGGACTATTTTGAAAGGGTTTTGGGCTGCAACTTAAAAGAGGCCTTTGCGAGAGTGCGGTTAACCGTTGGAGTACCAAACGAGCTCCAAATGACCCGAAACTTGACGGTGGTCTACCGGTGGTACACCAAGGCCACTTGACAAACCTCGGTCCATTCCGAGAAAGTTTAGTACCCGCCACGGAAAAACGTAAAGGGGACGCTGGGAACATAGGAGTGCCGGATTGCAAAACGGACAATGGGAAAAATGCTCGAATCATGAGAGGCTAACACGTATGCAAATGCGATGCACATGATGACATGATATAAAATGCATGACATGGACAAAATGCAAAAAGAAGAAAAACTCAACCACGGAGGGAATATCATATCACAATGCCGAAAATGGCAAGAGTTGGAGTTACAAATATGGAAAGTTACTTCCGGGGTGTTACAGCACTCCACCACTACTTCCTCCTCGTCCTGCAGGAACTTGATGTAGCGCGCAAGGTCGCTGATACACGTGCAGGCCTCCACCTCCGCCCCCCTCCTTCGGGCGGCGGTGGCGGAGCGGGTGATGATCCCGGCGGTCAACGGTGGGCTGGCGGCCACAGCGACCGACGATGGGGTGGCGGCCACGACCACCACCTCCCGCCTTCGGGCCGCGGTGGCGGAGCGGGTGATGGCCACGGTGGCCGGCAGTGGGGTGGCGGCCACGACGGCCACCTCCCACCTTCGGCCGCGGCGGCGGAGCGGAGATGGCCCCTGGCTGACGGTGGTGTGGCGGCAACGGCGGCGGCAACAGCTGCCGACGGCAGCGGTGGCGAGCGTGGTGGGTGTTCGCGACACCCAACGGGACGCCACGCGCACTACACTATATCGGGACTGCGCCGCCGCCATGTGTGTAGCTCCCGCTTGAGCTGTCCTCTGATGACGGCGGAGTAGCTGAGCAACGATGACAGACTGGTGCCATTGGCGATTGTGGAAGAAGCAGACGAGATAAGCTACAGGGAGGGAGGGGAAAATGAGACGTAGGACTCGCCGGCCATGAGGGTTTTTATAGCAGGCCGGTAAGCATTGGGATTTTGGGGGATTTCACCGAGTCGGGCGGGAAGCTTGCGCGGGAACCTGTGAGGTTGCGTGGGAACGGTCTCACCGACGATTCATTGGCGCCACCGTTTGGCCAAAAGAACGCCCTCGTGCGATGTGCAAGCTTGCGTTGTAAGCCGTCTGCGGCAGCGGGGTGACAAGATGTGCGAGAGGAGGACGAGAGGACACGTACACATATACAGTTAATAACAAAATGTTTGCTATTTAATTACCTACTTTACCCCCGTCCTGGTTTATAAGTAGGATTTATTAACTAATAAAATATGAATGCATGTCGCCATAGATTATATCGTTGGAGTCGTATTTGAACATAGTTTCCAGCTATACAATTTTTGTAACATGCATTAACTCTTTTTTGGTTAAATTTAAGGTTATACACCAGCAAGCGTTTGCCCGCAACACACACGGCTTAT
Source organism: Aegilops longissima (assembly GCA_021605205.1). Classification (NCBI taxonomy): domain Eukaryota; kingdom Viridiplantae; phylum Streptophyta; class Magnoliopsida; order Poales; family Poaceae; genus Aegilops; species Aegilops longissima. The sequence continues at coordinate 169,819,387 of CM038681.1, read as the reverse complement.
TCCATCACAAATAGCTCTGATGAATCAACTGTCTGCCACATATCACACATGCAACTCTCATCTTATTCGTGCTTGATGTCTGCGACATCGCTCGCACTGTTCGTCTTATTTGCCACGTATCACTGTGTCGTCCTCTGATCGCGTCCCTCGGCCAGCTCTGCTCGCCGTTACGCGCTGTGGCGCGCTCGGTCGCGTCCGTTGGCGCGCTCTGCTCATGCCCGTCGGCGCGCTCGGCTTGTGGACATCTTTTCCTTGAGGCGACAACGGAGCGCTCTGCTCGCGTCCCTCTGCACACGCTCTGCCATCGGTTGGGCGTGCGCACGATCATGTCGGGGGGCCCATATGCATGTGGTTGCGCCACGTGCGTTGACACACGGTGCAGTTACGTGCGGCACGATGGAGTTACGCACTGCAAATTAGAACTGCCATCAGGGTCTGCCGATAATCCTAGCCGTCCAGCTTCCCCTTTAATTCTTGCGGCCATTATAACCTTAGTCTCTTCAACCTTTCGATCGCGCCCCACAACACAACAAGCACACCCACGACGACACATAGAGAGGGGATGTCCGGCAGCGCTCCCATGGAGTTCGGCGAGCATAGAGTGGAGACCCACGCGAGGGAGACGGTTCTCTTGGTGGTGTACACCATCGACCCGGCCATGGTGGACGACTACATCAACAGTGTTGAGCAGTTGCTTGCTGGAGACAAGTACAAGGTGGTCGGCATCGACCTCTGGTACACCGCCGGTCGTCCCGGCATAGATCATAAGGTTGCTGCCGCCCAGTTGTGCATGTGCCATCATGTCCTCATCTACAACTACTGCATGGCCACAGAGCCTTGCGACCGTTTCACCAGGTTTGTCAACAGCACCGACTACAAGTTCGCCACGGTGGATACCAAATACGATGTAAAAGCGCTCCGTGTTACGGGCTTGGCCTGCAAGAACCTTGTCGAAACCGTGACCACTATAGGGTCTGGGGCAGCACGGCAGACTCCTCGGTCGAACTCGCCGCCATCATCGACCCCTACTACGAAAAGATGAAGCGGGATGCCCAGAGAACAAGTCATGTATCCTGGCACAGGCCTGGATGCGGCAACTCGATGAACCTCACCTCGGGTTCGCGGCCAAGAACGTGTACACATGCTACGAGATGCACATGCGGATCGTTGACATGAGGAAGTGCCTCGTTACCCAAATCAACGAGCCCGGATCGAGCCACAAGAAGAGCAAGCGTCACAAGAAGTAGATGATGATCAGATGATCGTTTATACTAGTTAATCATGCATGTAATATATAGTTTTGTTTATTGGTGTGTGTGGAAATGTCATGTGTGTAGTAGCCACCTATGTAATTATGCATGTAATAGTTTACTTTGGTGTGTGAAAACGCCATGGTTGTAGTAGCCACCTATGTAAGTGGATGTTTAATTTGGTTATGCAAGCATGTCCTTATAAGTGTGTGTCTGTGTATATATATATATGTTGTTGTTGTTTTGTATGCAATCCCATCGCACAACACACACGTCTTATTAGCAGCAACCGTCTATGTTCTTATCGGTCTTCAGACACATTTCTGATTACAGACCTGTTTGTCGCAGATCACACACATCTTGTTAAGTTGAATCGTTTCTGTTCTCACGTCTCAACGCAAACAGTTCATCCGAGTGAACCGCATGCCGTATATCGCACACACCTTTGATCAGGCTGACCGTTTCTTTTGTGTTTCCTAATCACAAATAGTTCATCCGAGTGAACCGTATGTTGTGTATCGCACACACCTCCATCTGGCTGCCCATTTCTTTTGTTCCTCCTCATCGCAAACAATTCATTGAACTGAAGCGTATGCCCTTCATCACAGACGCAACTAAAACCTGAACCGTGTTTGATGCATCCGTCATCGCAAACGTTTTACACATTTCTGACGGTTTTCATATAGCACCGTTTGCGATTATGGCATCGCACACAGTTTCTCGAAGGGTCTTTAATCATAGTGTCGCGTTAGTAGCATCCTGCAGTAGTGTACTTGCAGCAAAATAAATACTCAGATGCAGACATAGCATAACATAAGCACAGTCATCATGATGAAATGAAAACAAACACGGAGTACAGAAAAGCGTAAGCACAGGATAAACAGGATGAAGACAAACAGACTAAAGAAATTGAATTGAGGAAATAGAGAAAGTCTTCAGTCAAAGTCTTCAAACAGATATGAACAAGCACACAACACAATAATGAGGAATTCGAAGGGTTGAAGAAATAGAACCAGTAGGCTTGGTGAAGACAGTGATTTGGTAGACTAGTTCCAACTGCTGTGACAGTTGTACGCCTGGTTGGAGCGGCTAGGTATTTAAACTTGAGGACACACAGTCCCGGACACATAGTCCTCACCGTATTCTTCTTGAGCTAAGGTCACACAGACCTCGCCCAATCACTCGTGGTAAGTCTTCAGACGACTTCCAAACCTTCACAAACTCGGTCACTCGGCGATCCACAATTTCCTCTTGGATGCTCTAGACCATGACGCCTAATCGTCTGGAAGATGCACAGTCTTCAAAGGTAACAAGCGTCGGATCCACACAGGAACAATTTATTCAGTGATGCTAAATCACTTTGGGTGTGTAGGTGTTTGGGTTTGGGTTTTCCTCACTTGATGATTTTCGCTCAAAGTCCTCGGAGGATGGGATGCTCTCAATGAAAAGTGTCAGTTTCTCTCAAAGCGGCCAACCAGCTAGTGGTTGTAGGGGAGGCTATTTATAGCCTAGGGAGCAGCCCGACATGATAACACATAAATGCCCTTCAATGATATGACCGTTAGGTGGGTAGATATTTTGGGACAGCTGGCGCGTAGCACAGCAATGGTCGGAAATTTGAGGCTCAAATTCCTCAGGGCTATGATGTTCCTCACATGTAGGCAATCTGCACTTGTGAATTCCTAACTCCTCAGTCAGAACAAATTCCTCAGAGACCAGAAGAACTTCATCTTTTTCACTGAAGAAATTGATTGAGCTGTATGAGATTTCCAATAGCTTCACTCGAAGGGATTGGTAGGTGTAGGATTATGAGATGAGCATCACTTGGAAAAAAAATTCTTAGTTTTTCCTCGACCCCCTTTAACAGTACGGTATTTCCTATGACTCAAGAAATAGAAAATGAAACTACGAAAACAAAAGTCTTCACGCTTCATGTTCCTCGCATGAATACCAAGTCTTCAGGGTCACACCAATTTCTTCACTTTCAAAGTCTTCAGAAAGTCATCAGATATCCAAAGTCTTCAGTTGAAGACATTCATTTTTAGGGTTCGACTTTCTCTGTAAATATCAAACTCCTCATAGACTTATATACCTGTGTAGACTCACAAACGCATCATTCCCTTAACCTATAAGTCTTCAATACACCAAAATCACTAAGGGGCACTAGATGCACTTACAACCACAACGTTCTAGATATCGTCGACATCACCGCAGTGGGGAAGGAAGCCAAATAGTTAATACCTCCATTTTCTTTGTACACAAGGCCAGTATATCAAAATTACAATTTGCAAAAGGCCACTAACACTAATCGTGGAAAAATTGATGGGGTTTTCCTCATACTAGCAACCAAGGACATTAATATACCCTTGCATGCATGCGGAAGTGAGAAGGTTGGTTTGCATTGTGCTGCATTAATCAAGCGATGAGGAGTGAGATGGTTAGCTCTTTGGGATTTGGAGAAAAACCTACGCATTAATTGATACATCAAACAAGGATTTGTATCGATTAATCCCGCGAAGGAAAACCCCGCCTTTCTTTTTTAACACTAGTACTGAAAGTGCGTTAAGTCGACTAGGGAGGGTGAATAGGCGATTTTTATGAATTCTTCACTGAGGAATTTCAGGGTGAGGAAATTCTTGAGCGAAGAACTACTTGTGGCGGAATAAGTACTCAGATGCAGACATAACGTAACATAAGCACAGTCATCATGATGAAATTAAAACAAACACAGAGTACAGAAGCGTAAGCACAGGATAAACAGGATGATGACAAACAGACTGAAGAAATTGAACTGAGGAAATTGAGAAAGTCTTCAGTCAAAGTCTTCAAATAGATATGAACAAGCACACAACACAGTAATTAGGAATTGGAAGGGTTGAGGAAATAGAACTAGTAGGCTTGGTGAAGACAGTGATTTGATAGACCAGTTCCAACTGTTGTGATAGTTGTATGCCTGGTTGGAGCGGCTAGGTATTTAAACCTGAGGACACACAGTCCCGGACACATAGTCCTCACCGTATTTTCCTTGAGCTAAGGTCACACAGACCTCACCCAGTGACTCGTGGTAAGTCTTCAGGCGACTTCCAAACATTCACAAACTCGGTCACTCGGCGATCCACAATTTCCTCATGGATGCTCTAGACCATGACGCCTAATCGTCTGGAAGATGCACAGTCTTCAAAGGTAACAAGCATCGGATCCACACAGGAAAAATTTCTTCAGTGATGCTCAATCACTTTGGGTTTGTAGGTGTTTGGGTTTCGGTTTTCCTCACTTGATGATTTTCGCTCAAAGTCCTCGGAGGATGGGATACTCTCAATGACAAGTGCCAGTTTCTCTCGGAGAAGCCAACCAGCTAGTGGTTGTTGGGGGCAGCTATTTATAGCCGAGGGAGCAGCCCGACATGATAAGACATAAATGCCCTTCAATGATATTTCCGTTAGGTGCGTAGATATTTTGGGACAGCTGGCGCGTAGCACAGCAACTGTCGGAAATTTGAGGCTCAAATTCATCAGGGCTATCATGTTACTCACTTGTAGGCAATCCGCACTGCCGAATTCCTAACTCCTCAGTCAGAACAAATTCCACATAGACCAGAAGAACTTTGTTTCCGTCACTGAAGAAATTGACTGAGTTGTATGAGACTTCCAATGGCTTCACTCGAAGGGATTGGTAGGTGTAGGATTATGAAATGAGCATCACTTGGAAATTTTTCCTTAGTTTTTCCTTGACCCCCTTTAACAGTACGGTGTTTCCTATGACTCAAGAAAGAGAAAATGAAACTACGAAAACAAAAGTCTTCACGCTTCATGTTCCTCGCATGAATACCAAGTCTTCAGGGTCACACCAATTTCTTCACTTTCAAAGTCTTCAGGAAGTCTTCAGTTGAAGACATTCATTTTTAGGGGTCGACTTTCTGTAAATATCAAACTCCTCATAGACTTATATACCTGTGTACACTCACAAACACATCAGTCCCTTAACCTATAAGTCTTCAATACACCAAAATCACTAAGGGGCACTAGATGCACTTACAATCTCCCCTTTTTGGTGATTGATGACAATATAGGTTAAGTTTTCAACGGGGATAAACAGGTGAAGTGTAAATACTAATATTGAGGAATTTGATTGCAAGATATAGAAGAACTCCCCCTGAAGATGTGCATAGTGAGGAATTTGGTTTTGAAGCAATGCACATTTGAAGAGTAGAATTATGGAGATGTCCCCGTATATCTTGTGATTCATACACGCATTTAGCATATGATATGAAGAATTTGAAATGCATGATGAAATATGGTGACTAATGTAATTCAGCATGCATGCATTAACATAACTAAGGAAATAGCATGCAGAAAAACATAGCAAAAGTATCAGACCACCGTCGGGTTTAAGTTTACAACTCGATCCAACAAAGTCTTCAAAAGAAAGAGAGTTGTAACTTAGAAAAAAGAACTCCATATAGAGAGACCCGCTTGAAGACTAACTCAAATTTCTCCCCGATTGTCATCAAATGACCAAAAGGGACGAAAAGTGAGGACTAACGCCCCTGAAGAATATCACGAAGACGATGGAGGAGCGCCAGCGTTGTCGGGGTCGGTTGTTGAAGTAGGGCCTACCTTAGTGTCATCCAAATCTTCATGCTCATCAGTCTCGCGCGATGAAGAATATGAGCTGGCCACCAAGGAGGGAACTTTGACTTTCTTGAATTTCTTCGATGGTGGCTGAGACTAGTCAAAGTCCTGCTTGAAGCCCATCATCTTGAGATCTTCTTCACCATAAAGATGAGACAGAACAGCCCGGGTGAGATTGAATACTTCATGGAGGTAGTATTGGTTCTTCTTCACTGAATTGTGTGTAGCAGTCGTGTTGTGAAGAATTGAACCAAACTAACGCTTGACCCATTTGTGGTTGCGATCGACCTTCGGATGAAGACTGAGGAGAAGCTCATGATCAGTCATCACCCTAGGAGTCGTGCCTTGAGGATTTTGCTTTGAGGCATTGGCGGCAGAGTCATGACTGGCAGAGTCATCATTGGTGGAGTAAGATGCAGCTTTGCGGAACTGACCATCCGATGGACGAATGCCTTCATCAATAACAGCAGTTGCCTTGCCCTTTTCATCAGCTGAGGAAAATGTCTGCTTGAGGACTTCGATAGGGGGCAAGTAGCTGCCATGGTTGAGTGTGTCAGCCTTGTAATTGATTGAAGACCTTGTTCTGAGGAATCTCATAATCCAGGGAGCGTAAGGCTTCAATTCAAAAGGTGACAATGCAACATTGGCCAGAGTCCTCATGAAGAAATCATGGTAGTTGACAGGAACTCCATGCATGATTTTGAAAAGCAGATTCTTCATGATGCCAACGACCAGTTCTTCATTAGAGTCGTGGCCCTTGATTGGACTCAGTGTCTTGGTCAGAATGTGATAGACAGTCCGTGGCACATACTATAATTCCTTCATGAGGAATTTGGTCCTTGGGGCTTGGCGAGGCTTCAGCGGTTTCATCAATACTTGCTTGTAATGGTCAGATAGCTCAGGTTCATGGTAGATGAGTTGCGCACATTCAAGGAGAGGACTGACAGGCAGGGAATGAAGCAATTCAGAGGCCGGTGCTTTGAAGTGAGTGTTTTCGGTCATCCAGTCCAACACCCAAGAATTTACATCTGCAGCATTGCATGTGATGTGCAGCGTTGCGTAGAACTGAAGAATCGGCTCTTCATTCCAGTCAACGATATCGGTGCAGAAGGTTAGCAGCCCAGCGTCATGAAGAACACTAAGGACTGGGGCGAAGCAAGGTAGCGATTCCATGTCCACATGAGGAATATGCTCATGGTCAAAGACTTTGTCCTTATCAAAAAGCAGTGAAGAATAGAAGTTGGCTTGGCTTGCTATCCAAAAACACTTCCTTCATAGACGAGCAGAGTCATAAGGATTGTAATATGTGAAGAATACATGCTCATGGAAGAAATCATCAGCCTTGAATTTCTGCTTCTTGGAGAAGGGATTCTTCGGCTTGGGATGAGGAGTATTAGTCAGAATCATCACAGCCTCAGGAATCACATTCTCAGGAACCATAGGCTGAGGAATTTCAGTTTCTGCTTCAGTAGCAGCCTGGGTCTTCAATTCTTCATCAACATTAACATCAGCACTAGTGGCTGGAATTTCTTCAGAAATGGAAGGAGTGGTTTGAGGTTCATCAGAGCCCATTTGAACTTCAGTGTGCACTGGGGACTTAGGAATCTGTTGAAATGGCATGAACATGGGAGAGTTGGGGTGATGACTTTCCCAAAGGTCATCATTCATCACTGGAGTGGTGCTCCCAATGTCCACATCTTCATCTACTTCATTCAATTCTTCAATGCCTGCCTCTTCAGCTGTGAACTGAGGCATAGGCGATGAGACAACTGGGGTTGAAGGGAAATTATCCACTTTAATTTCTTCGTCCAACTGCTCTGAAGAAGCAGCAGAAGGAACATCTTCATCAGATCCGCTTGGGATCTCATAATCTTCACCAAAAGGAATGATTTCCTTTGATAGCATACTTGTGATAGGAATAGCATCAATGGGATTCTCAAACGAGCTTGTCAATATCTTCATCTTCTTCGACACTGAAGACTCTGATGAAGCAGATGCTTTCACCTTCTTCACTGCTGCTCGTTCCGCAACCTTGGTTTTCTTTGCTTCTAATGCAGAAGGAAGAATGGAACTCGGCATTGGTGCAGGAGGAGCAGAGGAAATAGGTTCATTTTCCTCAGGCACAACTGGTGCGATTGCTCTGACCTGGTTCGATCTCTTCAGCACGATGGCGTATGCTTCACTGGCTCGGTTTGTCCTTCAGGTGCAACACTAGTGGTTGCCCTGGCAATTTCATCAGCGGCTGGAATAGCTTCATCAACCCTGGTACTAGCAGTTTCATCAGCAGCCTGATTTTCATCAGCGGTGCTGGCATGTTCTTCAGTGGGCTGAGCAGATGCTTCACCCCGAGGAGATGACGCAGCATCATTTGAAGTGAATTTCTCAGCCAACTTTACAAATCTGACTTTGGCTCCAAGCCATTCTGCATGGTATGCATCAAATTCATCACTGAGACTCTTGATTTCAGCTTACAGAGCAATAAGTTCATCAGGTGATAGCTTCAACACCATCTTGCTTCAGGAAGCGCCCTTTCTTGTACTGAGCTTTCTTCACCTTCCTGGCTTCCTCAAATTTCCATTTTTCTTCACCAATGAAGGCGGTCAGCATGTGACTTTGGCCAGGAGTTAGCTTGAAGTCAGGCACTGGTGTGTTGGGGTCCTTGTGCCAGAGATCAATGAAATCCAGGATCTTCTTCGGATCCAACAAAAGTGGCATAGCACTACCCTTGGCTCTAGAGGCCATTTGTTGTCTGTCTCTGATGATTTCGGCAAGTTCCTCATCATCATCTTCGTCTTCATCGGACGGTACTTGAAAGGCAACCTACTTCTTGTGAGGACTTGGTCTTGAGCCTCGTCCAGCAGTGGCCTTGGTTTTCAGCAGAGTGGGGCCTGTTGAGGAATGCGAAGGAGCTGAAGAACTTGTAGAGGCTCCTGAGGAAATTGATTTTCCTGTGGTCCTTTAACATGAGGCGAGATGCACAGATGTTGAGTACTTTGCCGGAGGAGCTAAGGGTTTTGGAGGAGCTGGAGCAGCATGAGGAATTTGCTGTGAGGGCTTTGCAGAACTGGGCTGTGAGGGCATTTCTGAGGTGCTTGGCCGTGAGGGCATTGAAGCAGAAGCACTTGGCTTGTGTGCAGGCTTCTTGGGCATGGCCTTCTTAGGCTTCCTAGCAGAGGCCTCAGCAGTGGCAGCAACAAAATCTTCATCGAATTTCTTCACTGCCTCTTTTGCCATTTTGGCCAGCTTAGCTTGACGCTTGGCCCATTCAGTGGGAAATTCCTCACCACGTCTGATGCTTGTGGGCAGCTTCTTGGCCAGGTGCCAATGGAGGTCTTGGGCATGGAGGGTGTACAACGAATTTCTTCATGTACTTTGGAGTGACATAGCGATATTCTTTCCATTCTCTGGCCCATCTCCTCTCAATCTTCTGAATGCGCACTTTGCGTTCATTCTTCGTTTCCTCAGGGGGTGTACAGTACCCTGCATAGATGTTGTCAGGAATCTCAAACGCAGTGTTGACTTCCAATTCCTTGCCTCCCTTCCGAGGTTTCTTGCCATCAGCCATTTTCTTCAGCTGAGGATTTTGAACGATTGAGTTCTCTGAAGAGGTATGCAACTTTTCTTTGAGGAACGCTGCAAATGAGTTAAGTTGATGAGAACCTAGTGATTCAGCAGCGGACATGTGTACCTATGAACAGAGTATAGGTGCGAAGAATTTGGAGAGGTCATATGCGTTCTCAGAAGTTTTTGCAAAAAGAACAAGTTTGAGGAATTTGACCAATGGTTTCTTGAGGAATTTCACTAAGTGTTTTGTCTTAGGTTCCAGAGTTGTATAGATTGCGAATCCACACAATTGAGGAATCTTGAAGAAAATTTAGCTTAAGAGAAATAGATCAAGAAAAGATGTTTTTGTGAGGTGTTTAGTGTGTGAAGATTGAAGAATAAACACCTTTTGAAGATTTTGTAGAAACCATAAGAATCAACAAGGGCAGTAAAAGTGACTTTTAATTACCCTTGACGAAAAACATGACGAACTGAGAGGTGTAGATTTAGAAGTTCGTCAATCCAGATCTTCCACGCCCTAACTTGGCTGAGGAAGACAGCTACCGCGGCGGCGGAGAGAATAAATCCGCGGCCGGCGCGAGTACGACGGTGACGAGGTCGAGGCAGCGAAGCTCTTCCTCACTGGCGACGATGAAAGTAGTAGCGGCACTTGATTTTGAGAGATCGAGCGAGAGAGTGAGGTCGGGCGAAGTACAAACAGACTGAGGAAGGGGAGGGTTATATATAGTCAAGGTGAAAAATCGTTCGCCCGAGGAAAATGGACGAACGTGCCCCTGACCCTTCTCATTCTTGTGACATGTGTCACCCACATACAGAGAGGTGGAGATCGTGGGTGAATAGATAAGTCCTATCGTAGAATGTGGAACGGTTTGAGCGGCAAAAGCCGAAAATTCAGATTAGAATATTTTAACATTTCATTAGCAAATTCTTCAGCTGACAAGGACACAGTGAAGATTTTGAACGGGTTTCAAATAGAACGCACATGAAGAATTTGTGAACAGACTGGGTTGAGTTTAGCATAGAGGGGGAAGGGTCCGATCACATTCACTTAGTAGAAAAAATCAACTTGAAGAAGTAGCAATAAGTGAATGCTGTAGAGGACATAAACTCATATATAGTATATATATATATAGGGAAAATCCATCCTACCACGTAGTGGTAGTTACCCCACATATCTCATATACTATCATGTGGTACTATATATACTATTTTATTATTTTAAATATGTTCAGAAACTGTATTTAAGATATTTCAAAGTAAGTTACATGAAAAATTGCATATGAGTCCATAATTTTGTTATATTTGTGAAATACGTATATATTTGTACGTAAAATTAGGCATACTCAAAACATGGTACATACTACTTAAAATTAGTATATATACTACCTAATCATTGATATATACGACATACTACACATACATATTCTCGGTTTTGACAGATACTACATACAACATAGAAAACGCAAGTGATGTTAACTACCACTGCTTGTAGGAAACATTTGTCCTATATATATATATATATATATATATATATATATATATATATATATATATATATATATATATATATATATATATATATATATATATATATATATATATATATATATAGTAACGCTAAACTAAGCGTGAGTGTAGAATAGCTTATTCTACACCCCAGAACGGTACATACAAAATATAGTAACACACTATGTAAAATATAGTAAATTACAAACTGGAGTGATAAAAAAATATTTTTTGAATTACTACATTTTATACACCGTTTTACTAGATTTTGTATATAGCGTTACCAATGAAGAAAAACGACGGAAACAATGAAGATAATGCAAAGTTGAAGAAATTGAGCAACTGAGGAATATCAAAATGAAGAAAAACTCAATTTGAAGATTTTCAACTTTTGTTGGTGGCGTGCCCACTGTGTAGAAATGATGATTTCAGACACCGCGTACAATTATCGTAGGGCTCTGATAATCAAATTCTTCGTTAATTTCTTCACACTTAGAGTGTTAGTTTTCATTGATTGAAGAAAAACGTTACTTCGTGTGTTGCACATCTAAATCATGAATTTTGCATAAGTGTTAGGATGTGTGTCCTTTTCAAAGGACATTCAAAGATTCTAAGATATTTAGCTAACACCGCAACTTGCTAAATCTCTTCTCATCCAAGGGCTTAGTGAAGATATCATCTAGTTGTTCTTCAGTCTTCACATGCTTGATGGAGATGTCGCCCTTCAACGCATGATCACGGAGAAAATGATGATGAATCTAAATATGCTTTGTCTTCAAGTGCTGAACTAGGTTATGAGCAATCTTGATGGCACTCTCATTGTCACAGTAGAAAGGCACATTCTTCACATTGATGTCGTAGTCCTTGAGGGTTTGCTTCATCCATAGTAATTGAGCATACAACGAACCAACAGCAATGTACTCAGCTTCAGAAGTGGAAAGTGATACACAGTTCTGTTTCTGCGAGGACCAACACACCAAGGATCGTCCGAGGAAATGGCATGTGCCAGATGTTGACTTGCAGTCCACACGATCACTAGCATAGTCAGAGTCTGAATATCCAATGAGATCAAAAGCCGAGCCCTTGGAATACCATAATCCAAGTGTTGGAGTGTGAGCTAGATATCGAAGAATATGCTTCACAGCCTTATGGTGTGATTCCTTCGGTGTAGCTTGAAATCGGGCACATGCAAACACTAAGCATAATATCTAGCCTAGATGCACATAAATACAATAAAGATCCAATCATGGAGCGGTATACCTTTTGATCAAAGTCAATACCATTTTCATCAGTGCATAGATGGCCATTTGTGGGCATAGGGATTTTGACGCCTTTGCAATCTTGCATGCCGAATTTCCTCAATACATCCTTGAGGTATTTCTATTGAGATATGAAGATGTCGTTGCGCTATTGACGAATTTGAAGACCTAAGAAGAATTTCAATTCTCCCATCTTAGACATTTCATATTCCTCCCTGATCATATAACCAAATTCGTCAGTGTAACGTTGGTCAGTACAGCCAAAGATAATATCATCAACATATATTTGGCACACAAATAATTCAAAATCATAGGTTTTGGTGAAAATAGTTGGGTCAAGTGAACCGGGTTTGAAGCCTTTCTTCATGAGGAATTCCTTCAAAGTATAATACCACACCCGAGGGGCCTCCTTGAGGCCATAGAGGGCCTTATTGAGTCTGTAGACTTGGTCAGGATTCTTTGGATCTTCAAAACCCAAGGGTTGAGCAACATATACTTCTTCCTCAAGTTTACCATTGAGGAATGCACTTTTCACATCCATTTGATATAAGATGCTGTCATGATGGTTAGCATAAGCAAGTAATATGCGAATAGCCTCAAGTCTAGCAACAGGTGCAAAAGTTTCATAGAAATTAATTCCTTCAACCTGTGTGTAGCCTTGAGCTACAAGTCGTGCCTTATTCCTCACCACAAGGCCATTTTGATCTTGCTTGTTGCGGTAGATCCACTTTGTGCCAATGATATTGTGTTTGCGAGGGTCTGGTCACTTGACAAGTTCCTAGACGTTGTTGAGCTCGAACTGATGTAGTTCCTCTTGCATAGCTTGAATCCACTCAGGCTCCAGAAATGCTTCATCTACCTTAGTGGGCTCTGTGATAGAGATGAAAGCAAAGTGCCCAAAAAAGTTAGATAAATGTGAAGCTTTTGAGCGTGTGAGAGGACCTGGTGCGTTGATGTCGCTGATGATTTTCTCAATCTGCACTTCATTTGCAACGCGAGGATGAGCGGGTTGGCGACGAGGAATTGGATCGGAATTTTCTTCAGAACCATTTTCTTCAGGTGCACCAGCTTGATGATCTTCATGATCTGGAATGACTTCTTCAGCAGATTCTTCAGTAGGAATGACATCCTCAGTAGCCTTGAACTTGATTGTTTCCTCAGGTGACTTTTCATCTAGCACAGGAGGTAGGTGCTCTCTTTGCAAGCCATTAGTTTCCTCGAACCGCACATCTATAGTTTCAAAAACCTTGTGGTGAACGTTGTTGAAGACTCTGAAGGTGTGCAAGTTCTTTCCGTAACCAAGCATAAAATCTTCATGTGCTTTCGGTGCAAATTTAGAATTGTGATGAGGATCTCCAATCCAGCATTTAGCACCAAAGACTTTGAAATAACTCACATTGGGTTTCTTGTCAGTGAGGAGTTCATAGGCAGTCTTCTTGAAGAATTTGTGAACATATTCCCTGTTGATGATGTGGCACGCAGTATCAATTGCCTCAATCCAGAAATGACGGGGCATCTTGTATTCATCAAGCATAGTGCGAGCCATCTCAACAAGAGTCATGTTCTTGCGCTCCACGATGCCATTCTGCTAAGGAGTATAAGGAGCAGATAACTCATGAGTAATACCAAGTTCATCAAGATAGTCATCAAGACCAATATTGTTGAACTCGGTTCCATTGTCACTTCTGATGTGCTTGATCTTCACACCAAAGTTGGTTGAAGCCCTCAAGAAAAATCTTTGAAGACTTCCTGCACTTCACGTTTGTAAGTGACGATATGCACCCTTGTGTAACGAGAGTAATCATCAATAATAAAAAAGCCATATAGAGATGCTTAATTCGTGAATGCAAAATAATGGTTAGGTCCAAAGAGATCCATGTGAAGCAATTCAAATGGACGAGTGGTAGTCATGATAGTCTTCGCAGGATGCTTGGCCTTGGTCATCTTTCCAGCTTCACAGGCTCTGCAAAGTGATCCTTGAGGAATTTGACATTCTCAATGCCAATGACATGCTTCTTCTTCGCGAGCATGTGTAGGTTCCTCATGCCAGCATGACCGAGTTGTCGATGCCATAGCCAGCCTTCTGAAGCTTTTGCAAGTAGACATATAGCAGGCTTTGGTCCTGTAGAGAAATCAACAATATACAGATCTCCTCTCCTAAAGCCCTTCGAAGACTTTGGAATGGTCAGCTTCCATGATCACAACACAACGATACTTGCCAAAGATAACAACCATATAAAGATCACAAAGCATTGAGACTGACATGAGGTTGAATCCTAAGGACTCGACAAGCATGACTTTGTCCATGTGTCGATCCTTCGAGATCGCAACCTTACCTAGACCCAATAACTTACTTTTTCCTTTGTCAGCGTAGGTGATATGCTTCAGATGTGATGGAGATAAGGGAGCGTCCATCAATAAGTTCTTCTCAATGGTCATGTGATTTGTACATCCACTATCAAGGGCCCACTCGGTGGCTTTGGGTTGATCATCCTGCACATGAATTAGTGCAACTTACGAACTCATATACTTAATCAGTGAAGAATATGACTTCAAATTCATCGGACCTATTTCATCAAGCAATAGAATAGATATAGCAATATGAGGACGTCAGAAATGAAGATTCATTTCTTCATGATTAGCTTGTGTCCTTTCAAGCATATTTCAGGTCTCCAGCATATTCTTCAGACGTTTAAGTACGTCTGGAGACCTGACGCTGCATAAGTCATTAGTTCTTTTTCTTCACCACCCACATCTGAAGGGGTGGCAAAGAGTTCATCATTCTGCGAGCTCCATAAGAGAAAGGTGGCATAGATGCCAATCCACTTCGTTTCACATAAGAGGGGTTAGGGTAAGCATATGAATAAGCAGACAAATTCTTCAAGGATTTATGAACATAATGATTTGAAGTATAATGCACATATTCATAACCCTTAGATCTTCCCTGCGAAATAGAAATGTTAGCACGATGATGTTCATATGAAGACTTTGATCCTTTTGAGGAATTTGGTCCGTATGAGGACTTGGATACATATGAAGAATTTGGTCTGGGGTTCCTATTCTTCACAGGTGGTGTCATGGTGACATTCACCTGAAGACTTTCAAGGCACCTTTTAGGAACCCAGATTTTATTCATAGGGGAACTGTTCCTGCAGTTAGTGCCAACATATCTAGCAAATACTTCACCATTCTGATTTTTGAACAGCTTATAATTGGAGTCAAATGACTCAGCAACCCATGAGGTTTTGGGATACTGCTCAGGCTTCCAGTATGTTCCATCAACATTGAGTTTCCTTTCAAAGGCAATACCCTCTTTCCTAGGGTTCCTATTGAGGATTTGTTTTTTAAGCACATCACAAAGAACCTGATGCCCTTTGAGGCTTTTGTACATGCCTGTCATATACAATTCCTTCAGCCCTGCATTGTCAGTGATACTAGCAATATCCTCAGATGAGGAATTAGTGACAGCAGAGACAGGTGAAAAATTTGCAGCAATAGAAGCATTTCAGCTTTCAGGTGAAGAATTAGCAGATTCACGTTCAATGCACTTCAAACAAGAAGGAATAAATTATTCCTGAGCAACGCTGATTTGTTGAGCAAGTAATGAATCACGCTCCTTCTGAAGATCTTCATAACTCACCCTTAGCTTCTCAAGATCTTGCTTTCTTTGAAGAAATTCATAAGAAAGCTTCTCATGATCAGATAAGAGAGTGTTATGATGACTCTGAAGATTGTCAAACTTAGACTGAAGTCTCTAAAGATTTTCAGTCAAAATTTTGGTGCGATCCATTTCTTCACCCAACATATCATCACCTCATTAAGCATATTTTGAACTTTTTCCAAAGCTCTTTGTTGTTTAGTGGCCAGGGAAGCAAGTTTGGTATAGCTAGGCCCAAATTCGTCACCAGATTCATCATCACTTGATTCATATAGGTAGCATTTAGTTACCTTGGCACCTTTTTCCATAAGGCATGGTGCAGAGGATGATGATTCAGGTTCAAAAGTCATAGCCTTGCGCAATACCATGAAATCCTCAAACCAGGGATCACGGTCAGTTCTATGACCTTCATAGACCTCAGAGAGTCGGTCCCAGATAAGCTTCGCATGGCTTATATCCATATTGTTCCTGAACTGATTTTGAGACAGACAAGAGCAGATGACGCCCTTTGCCATGAGGTTGAGAAGAGTGTACTTGCGAATGTCATCAACCTCCGCCATCTTGCACAGACCAGTCAGACTAAACTCAGTGACGGTCCACAGCTTGTTGTTCATTGCCATGAGTCGCTTCTTCATCATGGCCTTCCACTTAGGATAATCATGACCGTCAAAGATGGGGCATGGCACAGTCTTCATTCCTGCGGTCGGCATAACTAAAACTCCAGGTGGTTAATCCAAAATCACACAGAACAAGGGAGTACCTTGCTTTGATACCAATTGAAAGTGCGTTAAGTCGACTAGAGGGGGGTGAATAGGCGATTCTTATGAATTCTTCTCTGAGGAATTTCAGGGTGAGGAAATTCCTGAGCGAAGAACTACTTGAAGTGGAATAAGTACTCAGATGCAGACATAACATAACATAAGCACAATCATCATGATGAAATGAAAACAAACACAGAGTACAGAAAGCGTAAGCACATGATAAATAGGATGAAGTCAAACAGACTGAACATGAACTGAGGAAATTGAGAAAGTCTTCAGTCAAAGTATTCAAACAGATATCAACAAGCACACAACACAGTAATGAGGAATTGGAAGGGTTGAGGAAATAGAACGAGTAGGCTTGGTGAAGACAGTGATTTGGTAGACTAGTTCCAACTGCTGTGATAGTTGTACGTCTGGTTGGATCGGCTAGGTATTTAAACCTGAGGACACACAGTCCTCACCATATTCTCCTTGAGCTAAGGTCACACAGACCTCGCCCAATCACTCTTGGTAAGTCTTCAGGCGACTTCCAAACCTTCACAAACTCGATCACTCGGCGATCCACAATTTCCTCTTGGATGCTCTAGACCATGACACCTAACCATCTGGAAGATGCACAGTCTTCAAAGTTAACAAACGTCAGATCCACACAGGAACAATTTCTTCAGCGGTGCTCAATCACTTTGGGTTTGTAGGTGTTTGGGTTTGGGTTTTCCTCACTTGATGATTTTCACTCAAAGTCCTCGGAGGATGGGATGCTCTCAATGACAAGTGTCAGTTTCTCCCGGAGCAGCCAACCAGCTAGTGGTTGTAGGGGGTGGCTATTTATAGCCTAGGGAGCAGCCCGACATGATAGCACATAAATACCCTTCAATTATATGACCGTTAGGTGGGTAGATATTTTGGGACAGCTGGCGCGTAGCACAGCAATGGTCGGAAATTTGAGGCTCAAATTCCTCAGGGCTATGATGTTCCTCACATGTAGGCAATTCGCACTGGTGAATTCCTAACTCCTCACTCAGAACAAATTCCTCAGAGACCAGAAGAACTTCGTCTTTGTCACTGAAGAAATTGATTGAGCTGTATGAGATTTCCAATAGCTTCACTCGAAGGGATTGGTAGGTGTAGGATTATGAGATGAGCATCACTTGGAAAAAATTTCTTAGTTTTTCCTCGACCCCCTTTAACAGTACGGTGTTTCTTATGACTCAAGAAAGAGAAAATGAAACTACGAAAACAAAAGTCTTCACGCTTCATGTTCCTCGCATGAATACCAAGTCTTCAGGGTCACACCAATTTCTTCACTTTCAAAGTCTTCAGAAAGTCTTCAGAAATCCAAAGTCTTCAGTTGAAGACATTCATTTTTAGGGGTCACTTTATCTGTGAATACCAAACTCCTCATAGACTTGTATACCTGTGTACACTAACAAACGCATCAGTCCCTTAACCTATAAGTCTTCAATACACTAAAATCACTAAGGGGCACTAGATGCACTTACAAGTACTCCTAGTACGTACTTGTATCTTGTTTGGGTCTAGGCCTTGCATTGCCATACTTCGCCACACAATTTTTTCCAAACTTGCCTAAAGTTTTCAAAATGAAAAGGAGGTACACTTGGGCACGGCTGTCGCGGTCGCACTGCACCCTCACACAGTCGCTCCTGCATGCCCCGGTCGCACCGCACCCTCACACAGTCGCTCCTGCACGTCGCAAACCCAACCAAGGGAATGCACCCTCACTGACACGTGCTACCGCATGTGAACAAACCAAACTCAGCCATCCAACCACTAACACATAACTTTCATTCATACAGTATGTTTATCCAACCGCATGTTGGGGATGATCTGTATGGCCCGTGCCGTGGTCTATTGGGGAAGAAGAAGAGGTGAGGAAGAAGGGTTACGAGACATAGGATATTCATCCAACCGCCTGAAATGGTAGACTGGCCCTGTCGTGGTTCTAATTCTGACAGTAGAATGGGGGTAGGTATGGAGAGGAAAGATCCTAGCTATGGAGTCGTTGTATACGCAAGGGATTTACGAGTTCAGGCCCTTCTCGGAGGAAGTAACAGCCCCACGTCCTGAGCCCGGAGGCGGTCGATCGGATTATATGCGATTACATAGGGTGCGAACCCTTCTACCGTGGAGGGGGTGGCTTATATAGAGTGCACCAGACCCCAGCCAGCCCACGAAAGCGAGAGGGTTTAAGGTACGTTAAGGCTAGGCGTTCATCGGTAACGCCTTACATAAAGTATGATTATGACCATAAAGACTATTTGACTACAGACAGTTTGGACACCGAGTGGCTCTTGGACTCTGGTGGTCGAGTGGGTCTTCATGGTCGAGTGTCTTTGAATCTGTCGAGTGGAAACCTACCAGTCGACCGAAGGCCGCTTCTTTCGCGAGTATCCTTGTGGAGGGTACCTTTGGGCAGGTCTATGACCCTACCCCAGGTACATGACTTCATCATTAGCCCCCGAATGGATCGAGGTTTGAGTGAGGAAGGAGTTCATAATCTTTCCGACCTGTTCTTCGTGTTGCGAGTGTGTCTTACTATGGATCAACGACCTTTTAGTGATGGCATCAACTTCTCTTTCAATCGCCTTGATCCATTCTTCACATTTGTCGAGTGAACTTTGCGAACTTGAGGATTTCCGAGCGACGGATCGGAGGAAATCTGCTATCGACAAAGTTGCTCCTGAGTTAGCGGATTTCGCGGGATCTGAATTTTGGGAAGCGCGCGAAGCGGAGAAAACTGCGACACTCGGACGGGATAAGACGATGACGCCTCGATCTTCGCGCCGCCTTTTACGCCACGTATCTCGTGCGCACCTGTTGCGGGATTTGACGGGATTGCCTGGGCCTACCGGCCAGCCACTCGGAAGCGGACCCATATAAAGCATCAGACGGGGTATTTTGAACAGTGCGACCGCAATCTTCCCCTCCCTCCGCCTCCAAACCTTCTTGCTGCGCCTTTAGCCTGCTCAGCGCCGCAGCTCAGTACCTGCTTCGCCGGCGACCATGGTGAAGGAGAAGACCGCAGCCTTGGAACGGGTAAAGAAGGCGGCGGCGAAGGCTAAGGGGAGAGCGCCCAGTAGGGGCGGATCTTCTTCGCGGTCCAAACTACCGCAAGGTTGGGTCCAGGGAGACTGGATCCGCTCGACCATCACCGAGAAGGAACTCACCGATCTGGCCAACGAGGGACTGATCCCCATGGGTCGGCGAGGCTTAGGGAACGGAGTGGCAACCGCAACTCAAGAGGGTGAGGCGTCCTCCTAGCCACTCACGAGATCGGGATTTTCTTTGCCGCCGAATCCTTTCTTCCGGGGGTTTCTGAAATTTTTCGGAGCACAACTCCATCATTTCACTCCCAACTCCATTGTCTATCTTGCCGCTTTCATTTCGTTATGCGAAAACTTCTTGGGTTGTCGGCCGCACTAGGGCCTCTTCAAGCATATATTCACGTGTCGCTCTCAGATGGTGAAGAAAACGAACCCGAATGACGAGAGAACCCAAGTAATCCAGATGTGTGGGGGACTCGGGGTCCAGATGAGGGGGAAGAGCACTTTTCCGGCTATGACTCTCCCCGACTCGGTTAGAGGGTGGCAGTCGACCTGGTTCTACTGCCAAGACCAGCCGACGTCGGGGCATTCGACCGACTCCTCCTTTCTCCATGAGTCGAGTGAACAAGCCATCTTCCCAAGGTTCTACCAGAGGAGAAGGCCCAAGTAAAATTGTTGATGGAACGATAGTCCAGATCATTCGCGACGGGTGACGGCATGGATCTTCCGAAGTTTTCCTCCGACGGCAGATTCAGCCACTCCAATACCGAGGCCATCCGATGTGGATGTACTGCACGGCTGGTACCACTCGGATCCATCCAGAGGAGGTCGATGACGCCACGCTGGAGAAGTGGATGACTGCCATCACAGGGAACAAAGATAACCCTCGCGGAGCTAGGAGGATTCCATCACTCGACCAGACTTACGAAGTAGACAAGGTACAACCACTTATCTCCGACTGTGATTTGGCTGCATTCATTCTGTTTAGATGCTAATTCGTCGACTGACTTTCACCTTGTTTTGTTGTCTTCTAGGTCACCACTGAGATGTACTCGATGCCCAACAGGGCGCAGGAACCAGTCGAAGAAGAAGAAGGAAGCGGAGGTGAAAGCCAGGAGGAATGGGAGTCCAACGGCGAGGAGGATGAGGGGGATGACAGCTCCGATGAAGAGGAGGAGGAGGAGGAAGAGGAGGAAGATGTCGATCCTCCCCGCTCGAAGGGAAGGTCCAAGTTGACACATGACCCGGCGGCCGGGCGCAGTAAAGCTGTTGCGCCCACTGGGCAGTCGATGAAGCGACCTAGGACAACTTCCCTGCACGACCGAGAAACCGCCAAGCAACCTCGAGCAACGCGTCAAAGCCGGCGAAGGCCCTCGCAAGATGCGGATGGTCATCCCCACCATCTCCGGGTAACCAGCAGAATCTTGTATTTCCTTATTCAACATGAGTGAACTTTTGGTCGACTTGATGACTGATCAGCTGATTCCTGAAATCTGCAGTGCCGCTACCTCCGAGACCTCAGCCAAGCACGAAGATCAGGAAATGGAAGATGACGCCACCTCCAACCTTGGTATGATCTCTGTAGTTTCGCTTTTACTCGATTGGATTTCCATGTTTACTTTTGAATCTTTCTTGTAGTTCCGCCTCATGTGATTGATCTCCCCAACGATGACGAGGAAGCGCCGTTGAGGAAGAGGAAGAACAAGAGGGTGCCTGCTAGCAAGGCTGCTCCAGTCGTGACGACACCTGAGATGCTAGTTTCCAAGGGAGGCAACCCCACTCGGGCTTCTGTGTCTTTTGCTGTACCGCTGACAAGTGCCCGACCCACTTCGTCGACTGCTGATCCACCATCTCTCTTTGCTATACACCACGTCCCGGAAGACCAAGTGAGTGCTGCTAAGGAGGCTATACACCAGGCAGGGATCATGATGGAGCAAGTGAAGGCAGTCCGAGAAGCCAGCCAGCGCCTATGATGCTAGTTCAGCTCTCGCAGCAATGTCCAAGTAAGTCGATCGCTGCTTGCTCATAGGATATGCTACCAAATCGCTTCTTTCTCAAGATTTATATCTATACACCCACCGGGTGGGTGTGTCGATTGAGTTTTTGTGGGGCACGCTGAGTGCACCCACCGGTGTAGTCCCCGAGACTATGGTGGACTGCGGCGATCGACTATAGTCTTTATATCGTGAACTTCTTCACTCGACCTGGTCGGACCAAGTCGAATGGAACCGTAAAAACGGTGGGGGCACGCTGAGTGCACCCACCGGTGTAGTCCCGAGACTATGGTGGATGCGTGCAATGATTTATAGTCTAAACAACTGTTTTTTTACTGCGGTGACCACGACAATTTAGCCATGGTTTCGTAATCATAACCTTTTGCCTCTTTTGGTTAATCGTCGAACCAAATTGGTAAAACCCAAGTATCGCTGAGTGCACCCGCTGGGTGTAGTCCCCGAGACTACCGTCGAATGTTTTGATTCGATCGTAGTCTTAGAAATGCTACTATTTTTCCTTAATCACCGGAAGTGATGTCTTTGATGTCTTTCGTTGATTGACTATTTTAGAAATCTTGCGAGCTTGTGGCTCGCTATACTGAAAGTTAGAGAACAAACAGATCCAGCTCAACCTCGACTTGAAGCTTGCTCAGGAGAATTTGTAGAAGGCGAAGGATGAAGCAAAAGGTATGGCTGGTGATAACTTTGATGACTGTCTTTGTTTTTCTTGTTCATTCTCAACTCTGTTCTCATTGTTGCTTTGCGATAAACCGAAGAGACTCAAGAAGAAGGACCTTGACCTTGCAGAGAGCACGTATATGCTTTGAGAAAACAAAGCTCGCTGAAGAGAAACTTTCCTCACCGACTAACTTGAAGACGAGAATGCCAAGCTGAAAGCCGCTCTTGACGCGCCAACAAGGAAGTTAGTCGATCAAGAACGACAAGATTGCTCGTCGACAAGGCCGCCAAATGGCTGGGGAAGCGAAATGACCGAGATTTATCCCGAGGGCTCGCCAAGAAGCTGTTTTCATGCTTGAAGGTAATCTCTTTTACCCGACTGCCTTGCTATCACCGCTCATCGATGATTGTTATTTTGAGTCCGAGCTGTGTTTTCAGAATTTGTCAAAACTTCAAAGAAGAAACCAATCAGTGGAAACCAGCTTGGACCCCATCAACTCTCCCGTGAAGGACGGTTGCTATGAATGTGCTCCGATCGTAGTCTCGCGTTGCTAGCGTGGTGGATTATCTTGCTCGATCGAAAGCTGTAGTGTCGCGGATCGACTCAACCTCTAGCCGATCGACACTTGAATGACCTTGAATCTTAATGACTCGATTGAATGAGATTCCAAGTCGAGTGCAAGAATGGAAAAGTCTTCGCTGTGTGGCGCTGATGTTGCTCATCTCGGTTTGTGTCCACCGCAAGGAAGCGCAAGAGGACAAGTGGCGCCCTCAAAGTTGCCAACACTAGGAAGTACGACTTCAGATCTTTCATGGAGACTTTCATCGCTGCTGCTACCAGATTGCCGACGGAATCGACCTCGACCAGTTTGTTGCACCTTCGGTCCTCCCACGAGGAGTAAAAACTTCTAAGTCCCACCTTAAATTTGCCTCGAATGCCGAGTGGTTTTGTAACCAACAAACTTTAACAAAGCTTAACGCTCGAGCACCTTTGGATCCGTGAGGACGCTTATCCGAACTTGATTTATCCTTGAACATGCTTTATTTGCCTTCGAGAGAACTTTGCTCCTCATTCGGAAGATATTTCGTTGTTGTAAGTAGTATCCTTGAGGTGAAACTCCAGTCGACTTGTACTTCATCTATCTTGCAGGTAGAGATGGAGCACAGACTGCGACTGACCTCGTCATTCTTGCGGGTTGGGATGAGGCGCACGTTGTAATTGTGGCGAATCTCCGAAGGAAAAGGTAGCAATCGACCTGCACCTCGTCGTCCTTGCGGATTGGGATGGACCGCACGTTGTACTTGTGGCGAAGCTCCGAAGGAGAAGGTAGCAGTCGACCTGCACCTCGTCATCCTTGCGGATTGGGATGGACCGCACGTTGTACTTGTGGCGAAGCTCCAAAGGAGAAGGTAGCAGTCGACCTGCACCTCGTCGTCCTTGCGGATTGGGATGTATTCCTTACTTAGGCGAGCACTGGGCTGCGGCTAAGCCCCCGAGTGGGAGGTTTGCTCTCCACTCGGTAGGATTTTTATTACTTAGGCGAGCGCTGGGCTGCAGCTAAGTCCCCGAGTGGGAGGTTTCTCTCCACTCAGTAGGATTTCTATTACTTAGGCGAGCACTGGGCTGCAGCTAAGCCCCCGAGTGGGATGTTTTATCTCCACTCGGTAGGATTTCTATTACTTAGGCGAGCACTGGGCTGCAGCTAAGCCCCCGAGTGGGAGGTTAGCTCTCCACTCGGTAGGATTTATATTACTTAGGCGAGCACTGGGCTGCAGCTAAGCCCCCGAGTGGGAGGTTTGCTCTCCACTCGGTAGGATTTCTATTACTTAGGCGAGCACTGGCTGCAGTTAAGCCCCGAGTGGGAGGTTAGCTCTCCACTCGGTAGGATTTCTATTACTTAGGCGAGCACTGGCTGCAGCTAAGCCCCGAGTGGGAGGTTTGCTCTCCACTCTGTAGGATTTCTATTACTTAGGCGCAGCACTGGCTGCAGCTAAGCCCCGAGTGGGAGGTTAGCTCTCCACTCTGTAGGATTTCTATTACTTAGGCGAGCACTGGCTGCAGTTAAGCCCCGAGTGGGAGGTTTGCTCTCCACTCGGTAGGATTTCTATTACTTAGGCGAGCACTGGGCTGCAGCTAAGCCCCCGAGTGGGAGGTTTGCTCTCCACTCGGTAGTATTTCTATGGTGTGGCTTTGAAGGAGAAGATAGCAGTCGACCTGCACCTCGTCGTCCTTGCGAAGCGTTCATTATTTTGGATGTTAAGGTGAATCCTTGGGCTGTTGCTAAGCCCCCGAGTGAGAGGTTGACTCTCCTCCCGGTAGGATTTAAATACTTAGGCAAGTACTTGGACTGCAGCTAAGCCCTCGAGTGGGAGGCTGGCTCACCATGGTAGGATTTTGAATACTTAGGCGAGTACTTGGACTGCAGCTAAGCCCCCGAGTGGGAGGCTGGCTCACCACTCGATAGGATTTTGAATACTTAGGCGAGTACTTGGACTGCAGCTAAGCCCCCGAGTGGGAAGCTGGCTCACCACTCGGTAGGATTTTGAATACTTAGGCGAGTACTTGGACTGCAGCTAAGCCCCCGAGTGGGAGGCTGGCTCACCACTCGAAAGGATTTTGAATACTTAGGCGAAGCGGATTCGCAGCTAAGCCCCCAAGTGAGAGACTGGTTCGTCACTCGAAAGGATTTTTTTTACAAACTTAGGCGAACCGGATTCGCGGCTAAGCCACCCACTGGGGGAAATTTCAACAAAAAGTAATAACAATCACTGGGAAAATCATAACATTCTTGTCTTAGATAGCAAACTACAAAAGTACTTTTATTACATCTCAACCGAGTGAGTATTTAAGTATAAAAGGGGCGGAGCAGCTCCGCATTCCAAGTTCGAGACTTGTCGATCTGGCGATCAACGTTGTAGAGAAGATACGCTCCATTGTGGAGAACTCTTGTGACGATGAAGGGACCTTCCCAAGTGGGAGCGAGCTTGTGTGGTTTCTGTTGATCCACTCGGAGGACCAAATCTCCCTCTTGGAAGGCTCGACTCTTCACATTTCTGGCATGGAATCGATGCAAGTCTTGCTGATAGATAGTCGAGCGGATCAGGGCCATCTCCCTCTCCTCTTCCAAGAGGTCGATCTGATCTTGCCGGGCTTGTTCCGCTTCTTCTTGAGTATAGTTCGACTCGAGGCGCATTGTGAAGCAGGTCACTCGGCAGAACTGCTTCAGCTCCATAGACCAGGAAGAATGGAGTTCTCCCAGTCGACCGATTAGGAGTGGTCCTCAATCCCCAGAGAACTAATGGAAGTTCGTCGACCCAAGCTCCTGATGCGTGCTTGAGATCACGCATCAGCCGTGGTTTCAGCCCTTTGAGAATGAGGTCGTTTGCACGTTCTGCTTGTCCATTCGACTGAGGATGAGCAATTGAAGCATAGTCGACCCACGTGCCTTGAGAGGCGCAGAAGGCTTTCAACTTATCATTATCAAAGTTTGACCCATTGTCGGTGATGATGCTATGCGGAACTCCATATCTGAATATCAACTCTCTGATGAAACTGATAGCAGTGCATGCATCGAGGTTCTTGATGGGCTTGGCTTCGATCCACTTGGTGAACTTGTCGACTGCTACTAGCAAATGGGTGAAGCCACTTCTGCCAATTCTCAGCGGTCCAATCATGTCTAACCCCCAAACAGCGAAAGGCCAGACGAGTGGAATGGTCTTCAAGGCTGAGGCAGGCTTGTGTGACATGTTGGAATTGAACTGACACCCTTCACACTTGTCAACTATTTCTTTTGCCATTTCATTTGCTTTCGGCCAGTAAAATCCCGCTCGGTATGCTTTAGCCACGATGGTCCGAGAGGACGATGATGGCCACAGTTCCCGAGTGGATATCCTCAAGAATTATCGACCTTCTTCCGCATGATACACTTCGGCCGACTCGACCACGCTTTCTCCGAACAACTGTCCCTTGATCATCAGAAGGCCTTGGATCGACGGACGATCTGTCGAGCCTCTTCTTCATTCTCTGGGAGCTCTTTCCTTAGGATATATGCGATGTACGGCACTGTCCAGTCGGGAGTGACGACCACAACTTCCATAATCAGGTCGACCATGGCTGGGACCTCAACTTCAGTCGGATCATTGGCACTCTTTTGCTGCGGGGCTTCTTCTGTGAAAGGATCCTCCTGCACTGATGGTGTATGAATGTGCTCCAAAAATACATTGCTAGGAATGGCTTCCCTCTTGGACCCTATCTTCGCCAAATCATCTGCAGCTTGATTTTTCGATCGGGGTATATGATCAAGCTCTAACCCTTGAATTTCTTCTCCAATTTTCTCATCTTGACTACAAGAACCTCGTCATAGCTGGGCTTCGACATCCCACTCCTTCATCACTTGATTAACAACCAGATCCGAGTCGCCAGAGACCATAAGGCTGACGGACGCCGAGTGAAATGGCCATACGCAACCCATACAACGAGTGCTTCATATTCGCTTCGTTGTTGGAAGAATCAAAGTGAATCTGGAGAACATATTTGAGCTTATCTCCTCGGGGAAACCAATACAACCCCGCACTGTAACCGCTTCAGCATCTTGGAACCATCAAAAACATAGTCCAAAGGTTCGAGTGAACTTGAGTCGAAGCTGCTGTTCAATCCACTCGGCGAGGAAGTCTGCTATTGCTTGGGACTTGATGGCTTTTTTGCCTCAAATTTGATATCAAGGGAAGGAGTTCAATTGCCCATTTAGCCACTCGACCAGTTGCATCTCTGTTATGAAGAATTTACGACAATGGGGCGTCACGACGATCGTAATGGAATGATCGAGAAATAATGAGCAACCTTCTTTGTGGTCATGTAAATCCCATAAACAAGCTTCGATAGTGAGGGTATCTTTGCTTTGATGGGGTCAGACTTCGTAAAGATAATAAACCGGGCGTTGAACTTTGAAGGCTTTTCCTTCTTCTTCCCGCCGACCGTAAGCACAGATCGACGACTTGTCCAATGGCTGCAATGTAAAGCAACAAAGGCTCTTTGTCGATAGGAGCAGCAAGCACCGGTTGGTGGAGATCGAGCTTTTAGCTCGCAAACGCTGCATTAGCTTCGAGTCCACTCGAACTTGTCCGACTTCTTCATCATCGGTAAAGAGGCAATGCCTTTTCACCGAGGTGAGAGATGAATCGACTTAAAGCGCCAAGCATCCAAAGAAGCTTCGACATCGTGCACACACACAGGCGCTTCATTCGAGTATAGTGCCAATCTTTTCGGGTTAGCATCGATTCCTCGCCGTAAACGAAAACGGAGTAACTTTCCACCAGGAACTCCAAATGTGCACTTCGATGGGTTAAGCTTGATATCATACCTCCTGAGATTGGCAAATGTTTCAGCAAGGTCAGTCAACAGGTAGGAACCCTTTCGTGACTTGACCACTATATCATCCATGTACGCTTCTACATTCCGACTGATTTGAGTGAGCAAACACTTCTGAATCATCCTCATGAATGTGGCTCTAGCATTCTTGAGACCGAATGGCATGGTGACATAATAGAAGCACCCGAATGGAGTGATGAACGCTGTTTTGATCTCATTGGGTCCATACAGAAGGATTTGATGGTACCCGGAATAAGCGTCTAAAAAAGACAGCCTCTCACATCCCGCAGTTGAGTCGACTATTTGGTCAATGTGAGGAAGATGGAAATGATCTTTCGGGCAGGCCCGATTGATATGCTTGAAATCGATGCACATGCGCAACGACTTGTCCTTCTTGGGGACCATGACGACATTGGCGAGCCACTCGGAGTGGTAGATCTCTCGGATGAACTCTGCCGCTAAGAGCCGAGCCACCTCTTCACCAATGGCCTTTCTCTTATGGACGGCGGACCGTTGAAGATATTCTTTAACCGGTTATACTTTTGGGTCGACTCGTAGGCGGTGCTCAGCCAGCCCCCTGGGAACACCCGGCTGAAGGAAATATGCCCTAGAGGCAATAATAATGTTATTATTTATTTCCTTATATCATGATAAATGTTTATTATTCATGCTAGAATTGTATTAACCGGAAACATAATACATGTGTGAATACATAAACCTACAGAGTGTCACTAGTATGCCTCTACTTGACTAGCTCGTTAATCAAAGATGGTTATGTTTCCTAACCATGAACAAGGAGTTGTTATTTGATTAACGGGATCACATCATTGGTTGAATGATCTGATTGACATGACCCATTCCATTAGCATAGCACCTGATCGTATAGTTTGTTGCTAGTGCTTTTCTTCATGACTTATACATGTTCCTATGACTATGAGATTATGCAACTCCCGTTTACCGGAGGAACACTTTGGGTACTACCAAACGTCACAACGTAAACGGGTGATTATAAAGGAGTACTACAGGTGTCTCCAAAGGCAGATGTTGGGTTGGCGATTTCGAGATTAGGATTTGTCACTCCGAATGTCGGAGAGGTATCTCTGGGCCCTCTCGGTAATGCACATCACATAAGCCTTGCAAGCATTGCAACTAAATGTGTTAGTTGTAAGATGATGTATTACGGAACGAGAAAAGAGACTTGCCAAGTGAGATTGAACTAGGTATTGATACCGACGATCGAATCTCGGGCAAGTAACATACCGATGACAAAGGGAACAAAGTATGTTGTTATGCGGTTTGACCGATAAAGATCTTCAGTAGAATATGTAGGAACCAATATGGGCATCCAGGTTCCGCTATTGGTTATTGACCAAGAATAGTTCTAGGTCATGTCTACATAGTTCTCGAACCCGTAGGGTCCGCACGCTTAAGGTTTCGATGATGTGATATTATGAGTTTATGAGTTTTGATGTACCGAAGGAGTTCGAGTCCCGGATGAGATCGGGACATGACGAGGAGTCTCGAAATGGTCGAGACGTAAAGATTGATATATTGGACGACTATATTCGAGTTCGGAAAGGTTCCGAATGATTCGGTATTTTTCGAGTACCGGAGAGTTACGGAGAAGTAATGGGCCTTGATGGGCTTTAGTGGGAAGAGGAAAAGGCTGCTGCGCCCCTCCCTCTAGTCCGAATTGGACTAGGGAAAGGGGCCGCCACCTTCCTACTCCTCCACTTCCTTCTCCCTTCCTCCCCTACATGGAAGGATTCCTAGTTGGACTAGGAAGGGGAATCCTACTCCGGTGGGAGTAGGACTCCCTGGCGCGCCAAACATAGGGCCGGCCTCCTCCCTCCCTTGCTCCTTTATATACGGGGGCAGGGGGGCACCCTAGGACACACAAGTTGATCTTCGTGATCGTTCCTTAGCCGTGTGCGGTGCCCCCTTCCACCATATTCCACCTCGGTCATATTGTAGCGGTGCTTAGGCGAAGCCCTGCGACGGTAGAACATCAACATCGTCACCACGCCGTCGTGCTGACGGAACTCATCCCCGACACTTTGCTGGATCGGAGTCCGGGGATCGTCATCGAGCTGAACGTGTGCAGAACTCGGAGGTGCCGTACGTTCGGTGCTTGGATCGGTCGGATCGTGGAGACGTACGACTACATCAACAAGCGTTGTTATAACGCTCCGCTTTCGGTCTCACGAGGGTACGTGGACGGACACTCTCCTCTCGTTGCTATGCCATCACCATGGTCTTGTGTGATCGTAGGAAAATTTTTGAAATTACTACGTTCCCCAACAGTGGCATCCGAGCCTGGTTTTATGCGTTGATGTCATGTGCACGAGTAGAACACAAGTGAGTTGTGGACGATACAAGTCATACTGCCTACCAGCATGTCATACTTTGGTTCAGCGGTATTGTGAGATGAAGCGGCCCGACCGACATTACGCCAGACGCTTACGCGAGACTGGTTTCACCGCTGTGAGCACTCGCTGCTTAAAGGTGACCGGCGGGTGTCTGCTCTCTCACTTTAGTTGAACTGAAAGGTATACGCCGGTCCTTGAGAAGGTTAAACGAGTCTATTTGACGAAGTATCGCTGTGGTTTTGATGCGAGGTAAGAACGGTTCTTGCTCAGCCCGTAGCAGCCACGTAAAACTTGCAACAACAAAGTAGAGGACGTCTAACTTGTTTTTGCAGGGCATGTTGTGATGTGATATGGTCAAGACGTGATGCTATATTTTATTGTATGAGATGATCATGTTTTGTAACCGAAGTTATCGGCAATGGCAGGAGCCATATGGTTGTCGCTTATTGTATGAAATGCAACGCCATGTAATTGCTTTACTTTATCACTAAGCAGTAGCGATAGTCGAGAAGCAATAGTTGGCGAGACGACAACGATGCTACGATGGAGATCAAGGTGTCGCTACGGTGACGATGGTGATCATGACGGTGCTTCGAGATGGAGATCACAAGCACAAGATGATGATGGCCATATCATATCACTTATATTGATTGCATGTGATGTTAATCCTTTATGCATCTTATTTTGCTTTGATTGACGGTAGCATTATAAGATGATCCTTACTAAATTATCAAGAAGTGTTCTCCCGAGTATGCACCGTTGCGAAAGTTCTTCGTCTTTGAGACACCACGTGATGATCGGGTGTGATAGGCTCTACGTTCAAATACAACGGGTGCAAAACAGTTGCACACGCAGAATACTCAGTTATACTTGACGAGCTATGCATATAAGATATGACCTCGGAACACGGAGACCGAAGGTCGGCGTGAATCATATAGTAGATATGATCAACATATTGATGTTCACCATTGAAACTACTCCATCACACGTGATGATCGGTCATGGTGTAGTTGATATGGATCACATAATCACTTAGAGAATTGGAGGATATTTTTCTAAGTGGGAGTTCTTAAGTAATATGATTAATTGAACTTTAATTTATCATGAACTTAGTCCTGGTAGTATTTTGCAAATTATGTTGTAGATCAATAGCTCGCGTTGTTGCTTCCCTATGTTTTCATATGTGTTCCTAGAGAAAATTGTATTGAAAGATGTTAGTAGCAATGATGCGGATTGGATCCGTGATCTGAGGTTTATCCTCATTGCTGCTGCAGAAGAATTATGTCCTTAATGCACCGCTAGGTGACAGACCTATTGCAGGAGCAGATGCGACGTTATGAACGTTTGGCTAGCTCAATATGAGCGATCTGACGTTATGAACGTTTGGCCAGCTCAATATGATGACTACTTGATAGTTTAGTGCACCATGCTTAACGGCTTAGAATCGGGACTTCAAAGACGTTTTGAACGTCATGGACCATATGAGATGTTCCAGAATTGAAGTTAATATTTCAAGCAAATACCCGAGTTGAGAGATATGAAGTCTCCAACAAGTTCTATAGCTAAAAGATGGAGGAGAATCGCTCAACTAGTGAGCATGTGCTCAGATTGTCCGAGTACTTCAATCGCTTGAATCAAGTGGGAGTTAATCTTCCAGATAAGATAGTGATTGATGAATTTTCTAGTCACCATCACTAAGTTAGTAGAACTTCGTGATGAACTATAGTATGCAAGGGATGACGAAAAAGATTCTCGAGCTCTTGGCGATGCTAAAATCGCGAAGGTAGAAATCAAGAAAAACATCAAGTGTTGATGGTTGACAAGACCACTAGTCTCAAGGAAAATGGCAAAGGGAAGAAGGGAACTTCAAAAGGAACGGCAAGCAAGTTGCTGCTCAAGTGAAGAAGCCCAAGTCTAGACCTAAGCACGAGACTAAGTACTTTTGCTGCAATGGAACTGGTCCTTTGGAAGCGAACTACCCTGAATATTTGGTGGATAAGAAGGATGGCAAAGTGAACAAGGTTATATTTGATATACAGGTTATTGATGTGTGCCTTACTAGTGTTTATAGTGGCCCTGAGTATTTGATACTGTTAGGTTGCTAAGATTAGTAACTCAAACAGGAGTTCTGAGAATAAACAGAGACTAGTTGAAGGGAAGTGACGATGAGTGTTGGAAGTAGTTCCAAGATTGATATGATCATCATCGCACACTCCCTATACTTTCGGGATTAGTGTGAAACCTAAATAAGTGTTATTTGGTGTTGAGCATAAATATGATTTGATCATGTTTATTGCAATACGGTTATTCATTTAAGTAAGAGAATAAATTGTTGTTCATTTACATGAATAAAACCTTATATGGTTACACACCCAATGAAAATGGTTCATTGGATCTCGATCATAGTGATACACATATTCATAATATTGAAACCAAAAGATGCAAAGTTAATAATGATAGTGCAACTTATTTGTGGCACTCGCCGTTTAGGTCATATTGGTGTAAAGCGCATGAAGAAAACTCCATCTTGATGGACTTTTGGAATCACTTGATTATGAATCATTTGATGCTTGTAACCGTGCCTTTTGGGCAAGATGACTAAAACTCCGTTCTCGGAACAATGGAACAAGCTACCGACTTATTGGGAATAATACATACCGATGTATGCGATCCAATGAGTGTTGATGCTCGTGGCAAGTATCGTTATTTTCGACCTTCACAAGATGATTTGAGCAGATATGGGTATATCTACTTGATGAAACATAAGTCTGAAATAGTTGAAAGGTTCAAAGAATTTCAGAGTGAAGTGGAAAATCATCGTAACAAGAAAATAAAGTTTCGCGATCTGATCGTGGAGATGAATATTTGAGTTACGAGTTTGGTCTTCAATGAAAACAATGTGGAATAGTTTCACAGCTCACGCCACCGGAACACCACAACGTTATGGTGTGTCCGAACGTCAGAACAGTACTTTATTATGATATGGTGCGATCTATGATGTATCTTACCGATTTACCACTATCGTTTTGGGGTTATGCATTAGAGACAGCTGCATTCACGCTTAATAGGGCAACCATCTAAATCCGCTGAGATGACACCGTATGAACTATGGTTTAGCAAGAAACCTAAGTCTGTCGTTTCTTAAAGTTTGAGTTGTGATGCTTATGTGAAAAAGTTTTCACCGATAAGCTCGAACCCAAATCGGAGAAATGCGTCTTCATAGAATACCCAAAGGCAACTATTGGGTACACCTTCTATCACAGATCCGAAGGCAAGTTTTTCGTTGTTAAGATGGATCCTTTCTAGAGAAGAAGTTTCTCTCGAAAGAAGTGAGTGGGAGGAAAGTAGAACTTGATGAGGTAATTGTACCTTCTCCCTTATTGGAAAGTAGTTCATCACGAAATCAGTTCCAGTGATTCCTACACCAATTAGTGAGGAAGTTAATGATGATGATCATGAAACTTCAGATCAAGTTGCTACCAAACCTCGTGAGGTCTTCCAGAGTAAGATCCGCACTGAGTGGTACGGTAATCCTATTCTAAAAGTCATGTTACTAGACCATGATGAACCTACGAACTATGAGGAAGCGATGATGAGCCCAGATTCCATGAAATGGTTTGAGACCATGAAATCTGAGATGGGATCCATGTATGAGAACAAAGTATGGACTTTGGTTGACTTGTTCGATGATCGGCAAGCCATTGAGAATAAATGGATCTTCAAGAGGAAGACGGACACGATAGTAGTGTTACTATCTACAAAGCTCGACTTGTCGCAAAAAGGTTTTGACAAGTTCAAGGTGTTGACTACAATGAGATTTTCTCAATTGTAGCGATGCTTAAGTCTGTCTCGAATCATGTTAGCAATTGCCACATTTTATGAAATCTGGCAAATGGATGTCAAAACTACATTCTTTAATGGATTTATTAAAGAAGAGTTGTATATGATGCAACCAGAAGGTTTTGTCAATCCTAAAGGAGCTAACAAAATGTGCAAGCTCCAATGATCCATCTATGGACTGGTGCAAGCATCTCGAGTTGGAATAAACGCTTTGATAGTGTGATCAAAGCATATGGTTTTATCTGAGACTTTTGGAGAAGCCTGTATTTACAAGAAAGTGAGTGGGAGCACTACAAGATTTCGATAAGTATATGTGAATGACATATTGTTGATCGAAATAATGTAGAATTATTCTGCAAAGCATAAAGGAGTGTTTGAAAGGAGTTTTTCAAAGAAAGACCTCGGTGAAGTTGCTTACATATTGAGCATCAAGATCTATAGAGATAGATCAAGACGCTTGATAAGTTTTTCAATGAATACATATCTTGACAAGATTTTGAAGTAGTTCAAAATGGAACAGTCAAAGAAAGAGTTCTTGCCTGTGTTACAAGGTGTGAGATTGAGTAAGACTCAAAACCCGACCACGGCAGAAGATAGAAAGAGAATGAAAGTCATTCCTATGCATCAGCCATAGGTTCTATAAAGTATGTCATGTCTGTGTACCAGATCTATTGCATACCCTACCACTAAGATTGGCAAGGAGTGCAATAGAGATCTAGGAGTAGATCAATGGACAGCGGTCAAAATTATCCTTAGTAGAATAAGGATATGTTTCTCGATTATGGAAGTGAAAAAGGTTCGCCGTAAAGGTTACGCCGATGCAAGTTTTAACACTAATCTAGATGACTCGAGTCTCAATCTAGATACATATTGAAAGTGGGAGCAATTAGCTAGAGTAGCTCCGCAAGAGCATTGTAGACATAGAAATTTGCAAAATACTTACGGCTCTGAATGTGACAGACCCGTTGACTAAAATTATCTCACAAGCAAAACATGATCACACCTTAGTACTCTTTGGGTGTTAATCACATAGCGATGTGAACTAGATTACTGACTCTAGTAAACCCTTTGGGTGTTGGTCACATGTCGATGTGAACTATGGGTGTTAACCACATATAGATGTGAACTATTGATGTTAAATCACATGGCGATGTGAACTAGATTATTGACTCTAGTGCAAGTGGGAGACTGAAGGAAATATGCCCTAGAGGCAATAATAATGTTATTATTTATTTCCTTATATCATGATAAATGTTTATTATTCATGCTAGAATTGTATTAACCGGAAACATAATACATGTGTGAATACATAAACCTACAGAGTGTCACTAGTATGCCTCTACTTGACTAGCTCGTTAATCAAAGATGGTTATGTTTCCTAACCATGAACAAGGAGTTGTTATTTGATTAACGGGATCACATCATTGGTTGAATGATCTGATTGACATGACCCATTCCATTAGCATAGCACCTGATCGTATAGTTTGTTGCTAGTGCTTTTCTTCATGACTTATACATGTTCCTATGACTATGAGATTATGCAACTCCGTTTGCGGAGGAACACTTTGGTACTACCAAACGTCACAACGAATCGGGTGATTATAAAGGAGTACTACAGGTGTCTCCAAAGGTACATGTTGGGTTGGCGTATTTGAGATTAGGATTTGTCACTCCGATTGTCGGAGAGGTATCTCTGGGCCCTCTCGGTAATGCACATCACATAAGCCTTGCAAGCATTGCAACTAAATGTGTTAGTTGTGAGATGATGTATTACGGAACGAGAAAAGAGACTTGCCAAGAACGAGATTGAACTAGGTATTGATACCGACGATCGAATCTCGGGCAAGTAACATACCGATGACAAAGGGAACAAAGTATGTTGTTATGCGGTTTGACCGATAAAGATCTTAAGTAGAATATGTAGGAACCAATATGGGCATCCAGGTTCCGCTATTGGTTATTGACCAAGAATAGTTCTAGGTCATGTCTACATAGTTCTCGAACCCGTAGGGTCCGCACGCTTAAGGTTTCGATGGCGGTGATATTATGAGTTTATGAGTTTTGATGTACGAAGGAGTTCGAGTCCCGGATGAGATCGGGGACATGACGAGGAGTCTCAAATGGTCGAGACGTAAAGATTGATATATTGGACGACTATATTCGAGTTCGGAAAGGTTCGAATGATTCGGTATTTTTCGAGTACCGGAGAGTTACGGGAGAAGTAATGGGCCTTGATGGGCTTTAGTGGGAAGAGGAAAAGGCTGCTGCGCCCCCTCCCTCTAGTCCGAATTGGACTAGGGAAAGGGGCCGCCACCTTCCTACTCCTCCACTTCCTTCTCCCTTCCTCCCCTACATGGAAGGATTCCTAGTTGGACTAGGAAGGGGAATCCTACTCCCGGTGGGAGTAGGACTCCCTTGCGCGCCAAACATAGGGCCGGCCTCCTCCTCCCTTGCTCCTTTATATACGGGGCAGGGGGCACCCTAGGACACACAAGTTGATCTTCGGATCGTTCCTTAGCCGTGTGCGGTGCCCCTTCCACCATA
The DNA here is from genome assembly GCA_021605205.1 of Aegilops longissima. NCBI lineage: Eukaryota > Viridiplantae > Streptophyta > Magnoliopsida > Poales > Poaceae > Aegilops > Aegilops longissima. The sequence goes on along the minus strand of CM038681.1, from coordinate 169,782,900 downwards.
TTCCACCTCGGTCATATTGTAGCGGTGCTTAGGCGAAGCCCTGCGACGGTAGAACATCAACATCGCCACCACGTCGTCTTGTGGAACTCATCCCCGACACTTTGCTGGATCGGAGTCCGGGATCGCCATCGAGCTGAACGTGTGCAGAACTCGGAGGTGCCGTGACGCTCGGTGCTTGGATCGGTCGGATCGTGGAGACGTCACGACTACATCAACGCGTTGTTATAACGCTTCGCTTTGGGGTCTCGAGGGTACGTGGACGGACACTCTCCCTCTCGTTGCTATGCCATCACCATGGTCTTGTGTGATCGTAGGAAAATTTTTGAAATTACTACGTTCCCCAACACCGGCATGTCAGCAGGCTTCCATGCAAAGATGTCCCAGTTCTCACGGAGGAAATGGATGAGCGCTTCTTCCTATTTTGAGTCGAGTGTTGTTGAGATGTTGGTCAGAGCAGCAGTGGGATCAATCGGGTGAATGTGAACCTGTTTCGTCTCACCGGTCGACTGGAACGCTGACTCTGTAGCGGGCTTCTTAGCTCGCAACAAATCACTCGGATCTGCAGTTTTCTGATACTCTTGTAGCTCTACCACTGCCAACTGAGCATCGGCGATCTTAGAGCCTTTCTGGAAGCACTCTTCCGCCTTCTTCCGATTGCCCGTAACAGTGATCACGCCCTTGGGACCAGGCATCTTCAGTTTAAGATATACGTAACATGGTCAGGCCATGAAACGTGCATATGCTGGTCTTCCCAAAATAGCGTGATAAGCGCTTTGGAAATCCACGACCTCAAAGGTCAACTTTTCTTTCCGGAAATGCTTCGGATCACCAAAAACTACATCAAGAGCAATTTGGCCGAGTGACTCAGCCTTCTTTCCAGGAATGACTCCGTGGAAGCTCATGTTACTGGTACTGAGTCTGGACATCGGAATGCCCATCCCTTTCAACGTCTCCGCGTACAATATGTTCAAGCCACTACCACCATCCATCAGAACTTTGGTCGGTCGAGTGCCTTCGACGGCCGGGTCGACATCCTGGCGCTTGCCTCGGGGTGGCAATGTGCGTCGGGTGATCGGACTGGTCGAATGTGATGGCGATGCGGGACCATTCAGATAATTAGGCGCCCCGGGCGACCAAGTTCACTTCCCGATTGATAACCTTCAATCGACTTTTTGCTTCGGCGTCAAGCAAAAATCATCGGGGTGGAATTGACACAGGGATATCCATCATCTTTGTCATCTTTGTCCTCAACTTTGTCTCTCCTTATCCTTATCCTTGGGTTGTTTCCCTTGGGCTGCTGAATCAAGAGCCGACATCGTCGAGTGGTATGTTTCGGGTAAATGAGTTTACCCTCTTCATCTTTCTTCGATGTGAATATGACATGGCAAATCCAACACGTCATTTCCATCCTGGTCTTTTACCTTCTTGGGGTTCCAAGGACCCTTGGGTTTCCTTGAACTTTCCCTGGGTCACAGCCAAGGCCTCTCCGGGAGCAGCTGGCTCGGCTTTGCGCTTCTGCTTCCGACTGGAATTTCCTCCGCCGGCCTCATTGGCGGCCGATTTGTATTTACCACTCTGGAGCCGATCCTCTTCTTCACCATTTGCATACTTGGTGGTAATCTCCATCATCTGACTGAGGGTCATATCTCCGGTTCGACCGAATTTCAAACTCAACTCTCTTTTCTTGACACCTTCTTTGAAGGCACAGACTGCCTGTTGATCAGATACATTCTCAACTGTGTGGTGCAAAGTGATCCACCTCTGGAAATAATCTCTCAAAGTTTCACTCGACTTCTGACACACGATCGCAACTCCGTCAACCCTGCTGGTCGTTTGCAAGTCCTTCAAATGTCTGACAAACACTGGGGCAAGATCTTCCCAAGTGTAAATCTTCATTGGTGCTAACCGATTCAACCACGCCTGGGCTGAACCCTCCAACATAAGAGGCAAATGCTTCATGGCTACCTCATCGTTGCCGCTGCCGATCTGAACAGCCACTCGGTAATGTTCAAGCCAAGTGTGTCGCTTGGATTCACCAGTGAACTTATTGACTCGGTCGCCAACTTTGAAGTTGGGAGGAATCACCCATGGCTCTGATGGCTCGCTGAAACTCTGGCCCTAAAACATGAACTCGCTGCTTTGGAGGAACATCTCTGTCATGGCCGTCTCGGTGAGCTATGTTCCTGTCGATTAAACCTTGAACGATAATAGATCTCGCATCAAACCCTGGTTCCCTGGGGTCGACTGGAACTCTTCACCCAACACTGTGCTGGCGTCTGTCGTCCTGCTGCCGAGGAGCGTATGATCCGCCCCTTGGGGGAGGAGTGCGCACTTGACGTCGATCATTGCGATCGAATCGGTGCTCATATTGCTCGCGGCTCTTGTACTGATCATCACGTCGGCCCCCACGTTCCTCACGCCTCGGGGGCGATCTCGGACTATGGGCCAACTGGACTGAATTCGCAGCGACGGATCGGCTGTGAATCCTATTCCGCGACTGTGATATGACTTGAGTTTTGGTCTCCTGCCACCCGGAGCAGATCTCTGATTTGTAGCAAACCTCTACCCGCCTCTAACTGGGAAGGCTGAATTGACTCTGCTATATGGGCGGCAGCTGCTAAATTCTGAATCGGAGTTCGATATACCTGAGTTGGTGTGTCGGATTTCGGGTTCCGTCAGACCCTTAAGGTTCGAACTCTGGGGTGCGCGCGGAGATCCAACCCTCCACCGTCTCGTACCTCGCCGAATCGCAGGGACCTAAACTACTAAGAAGAACAACACAAGAGACACGAGATTTATACTAGTTCGGGCCGTGTAATACCCTACTCTAGTTTGTGGTGTGGTGGATTGCCTCTTGGGCTGATGAGGAATAGTACAGGGAAGAACAGCCTCGCGAGGGGCTGTTCTTGGTGGGTGTAATGAACTGCTAAGTGTTGACCCGTCGCTCTAGCTTGAGGATCGGGTCTCTATCTCTCTCCGATCTGGATGCAGATCGTCCTATCCCTTCCTCTCCGATCGTCCTGATGGATCGTCCTGATGGATCGTCTCTCTACTATGGTGGCTAGCTCTACTTATATAGACGAAGGCCTTGGGCCTCTTCCCAAATATTGAGCGGGAAGGGCGCCAACAATTGGCCATTTTGAAGGGGAACAGCGGGTACACTTATCCTGACTAGAGTTGGTCCTCGCCTGCCAAAGGCTCTGGTGATGACGCTTTGCTTGGGCTCCACGATGACTCCCTTCCGGCCGTTGGGGCTGGTCTTGGTCTTGTTGCAATCAAGCAGATGCCTTTGCTTGATGTTCTTGCCGCGCTTGCTCCTTTGTACCAAAGAGGAAAGGGGACGCTTCTGTGGCAGGCGCTCGACCTGGCGCCCTTGGTCGTCATGGCTTGCCACGGGCACCTCGCGAGGTACCCTGCCTTGAACTCTCCGCCTCCTCATGAGCCAGCTGATGAGGCCGTGCTCGAGGAAGCTCCTGGTCGTCCGCCCATGAGGCTTGGCCCCTCGCGAGGTCTTGAGTCCGTGTTGATGAAGATGGGCTGTCTGGGCCTCCTTTGAGCCACGCCGCAGCCGCAGGCGAGCAAGTCTGGGACCCCGTGCCCGAACGCCGACAGTAGCCCCAAGCCCACGGCGCCCGAACTTGGCCGCGAGAGAGGCGAAAGGGCAAGTGTGAAGCGTCGCGGGCCCTAACAGCCTGCGGCCTTGGGCGCCGCGTGGCGGTTGATTGGACGCGAGAGCCTGCTCCCCCACGACGCCTTGGTAACCGCCCGGATTCGACAGGTCCCTGCATGCAGAGTTGGTCATGATGATCGGTGATCATGGAGGCCGACGGTTGGCCTCCGCCGGCTATAAGTACGGAACGGCGCGCGCCCTTCCGGTCTATCCTTCTGCTTCTCCTCTTCCTCGTCTCATCTAGTTGCCATGGCTCCAATCCGCCGGTTCTCCAAGGAAGAGAAGGGAAAGGCTCCTCAAGAGGATCCTGACCCACTCCCCCCAAAGAAGCGGCTTGCTCTCTGGTGTCGAGGCAGGGAGCGCGCGAGGCGCCCGTGCCTGGTGCGTGCGGCCACCACTAGGGTTTCCTCTTCCTTATGCAGCATAAATTGGTGGCCCTGAAGGAGGTGGCCTTGAACGCCACAGAAGCGGCGCCCGACGAGCGCCAGCCAGTCACGAAGGTGTCGTCTTCCCCGAGTCCACGCCGAGGCTCCCTGGGAGTTCGTGCTTCGTGTCGCGCGTCTCCTAAGTCTTGGATTCGCCTTCCTTCTTTCTTCGCCTCCGTCGTCCGTGGAGAGCCACAGGACTCTAGCTGCAGCACGCCTGGCTGGCTGCCCCGACATGACGGGGCAGAGGTTGCGGTGGTGCCCAGGCGAGGTCTTCATGACTCGAGGCTGGGACAAGGTCGCTCGGGTCTGCAGGGCGAGGGCCCTCACGATCCACAGGAGTGCAGCGGTGCTTGGTGATATCCTTCAAGCTCTTGACGGAGGGTCGTCGGCTGGAAGTGCTGCCCGGGAGAGGCGGTGGGGCCCTGCTGTGGTGATCGGAGGCCGACCGACCACTCCCTTGGCAGCTTCTCAGCGGCAGCGCCGGAGGATCCAGCGACTCCGCCGAGCTCCTCGCGACGCCGGAGACGAGCGACGACAGCTACGAGCCCCCGAGCCTGCGCCGCTCCCGGAGCAGGGCGAGCTCGTCAGGTCGTCGCCGCCCCTGATCTGGATGGGGTTGGCTCCGGACCGGGTGGCCCACTGTTGATGATGGCGTCTGCCGTGGTGGTCCCTGTAGATAGGACTCCTTAGGATTCGCGTCTTTTGTTCCTGCGAGGAGCCAAGAATGTACCCCGTGGGGGCTTGTAAGATATTTGTAGCTTCGTTTGTCAATATGATCCTTCTTGTGAGGCGTGCGGATGCTCATTCCGTTTTAGCGCGATTTCTTCCTTTCGAGACCTCGTGAGGGCTTGGTGCTCACGCCGCGGTCGATCCCAAGGCGGCTTGCCGCCGCTGGTATGCTGGTCGCGATGCCGTGGTCAAGGCCGGAGGTGGCGGCCCGAGGTCGGTAAGAGCCTGCGAGTCGTGATGCTCGGGGTCCCCTTGGCGCTCAAGCAGCCATCATTCGGTGAGAAAGGAGAGTAAGCGTTGCTAAGGCGGGTCGCATTGAGTGTGGGGATGGTGTGGCGATGACTAGTGTGTCCGGAGGTGACTTATCTCGAGGGTCGGGACAATAATCCTTCACAGTGCGGCGCCAGTCCGTACCTTGGCGGGCGAGATAAGCGTGGCGAGGTCGTTTGTGCTCCTGGACAGACCTGCGGGTTCACCACAAAGGAACAAGAGCTACGCCCGTGGCGTCGTTAATCCTGCTGTCGGGTTGCTTTGAGAGGCGCGAGAGGCCTCGCGAGGTGTGTTGGGGCACCCGTGAGCCAGCAGCAGGACTCACGAGGCCCTACCTCAAGGTGGGTTGCGCCTGGCTCGGGCCTTTATCTTGAGTGTGTTCCTGCAAATTTGGCGGATGCCGGTGCTCTCGTCTTGGTCCGGCTCTCGGGCTGGTCTCGGCCTGTCGGCGGCAAGCCAGTCACGATGCCATGGACAAGACCAGAGGGTGAGGGCGGAGAGCGGTAGGAGCCACGAGTCGCGATGCTCGTGCACCCCCTTTAACGCGCTAAGCTGGATTAGATGACGCAACTCTCGTCCTCGGGTCCCAGCTCTCGGGCGGTCTCGCCGTCGTTTGGCAAGCCAGTCGCGATGCCATGGACAAGACCAGAGGGTGAGGGCGGAGAGCCGGTAGGAGCCTGAGTCGCGATGCTCGTGCACCCCTTTAACGTGTAAGATGGGTTAGATGA